>CM068314.1:27578107-27628107 GCA_034766995.1 Acanthacorydalis orientalis | reverse complement strand
CATTTGAAAATTAATTTATTGATACAAAATATTCAAATTGAACTTAAATGAACGGAGATAAAAGCAATCAAAATAAATATTATTTCTAACTAAAATTAATATTGACAATAAAACAATCAAAGAAACATTCAGCCGTTAGTTTACATAAACTTATGACAAGTTTATGAAATGTACTTTTTGCATAAGATTTTTTGATATACTGTCATTATTGATAAGAAGTCATAACTGAATTTAATACAACTTAAAATTTTTTAATGTTTCATTTTCGTCTTAAGTGTAATTAGATCAGTTATTATATATATATATATATATATATATATATATATATATATATATATATGGGTATTATGGCTGTTAATAGTTCTTTGTGTGATATTTATTCAAAGAGGGTTGTTATTGTAGTTCAAACACACTTATTTAAAAATACAGAAATACTTTATATATACATATATATATATATATATATATATATATATATATATATATATATATATTTACATGTGTGTATTTATATATTAATATCGCCGTTAGCATTTTGTACAATCTAAACAGTCAACCTGAAATTAATGGTACTTGTATTCCTTCAATGTCGTCTCTTTATTATTTGTTAATGTACCACCGTCGGGTTCGAACTGAGACGCAGAGAGATACGAATATTTTTATTCCAAGTCAAGAGACCGGGTAATTATGATGACGCACAACTCATTAATGGCCGGCTACTTTGTCATTAAGTCGGTTGTGACGGGGTGGTACTGTTTTGTACTCGCAGCTTTTGCCGGTAGTCCGACACAAGCGTTAGTGATGGGTTTGTTAACGAATCAGGCATGTAGTAAGGCTGTTTCTTGTATTCGTAATGAAAATAATAAAATTGATCCGTTCATTCTCTTTCGAATATTCAAATAAATGTGTCCGTGTTTTTTTTCTTCCTTGTTCTTTATATATATATATATATATAATGTTATCTAATTCATATTTATTATTATATTGTAAATAAATATTTATGTATTTTGGTTATTGTATTATAAATATATATGTGAAAAATAAATAAAATAAAATAATTTTTTAAATATATAAATTCCATAATATATTATCTCAAAATCGAAAAATATAATCAGCTCATATTTCTGTAAGGGACAGAATCACATATTTTCATAATACTTTATACAATTCTTTTTAAAGAGTATACAGTTTTAAATTAATAATGGTTAAGTTAATAATGGTAATCAATATTTTTTTATACTTGACTGATTATTAAATTGTAAACCAATACAATATCAATAACAGAAAATCTATATAAAGCATCCAAATTATTAATTCAGTAATGTTAAATGATATATATAATCATCAATGAATTAATAAAGAATTAACAGTATTAAAAAGTGTTTTAATTGTTTTCTTTTCTGTATAAACATATTATTCATTAATTAAAGGATATTAGATTTATTAATTAATTTCAATAGTTAAATCGAATTTTAAAAAAATAATTGATTAAAATGATATAACATTTTTATCTGTAATCTGTTTTTATAAAAATCGTTTTTCGTCCTAATTAAGCAAAGTATTTTAAAATTCTTGTTATTAGCATATTTGAAAATAACAGAAAAATCAGTTATAAATACGATTCAATTATAGAAATTAGTATTATGTTCACAGAAAAACTGTGAACCCTGCGACTGTATACTAACGTTTTGAATTTGTGTTTCATTTCGATAACGGCATTGTTAAAACTACTGTTTACTTCACTAAACAGAATATTGTAAAATGCACGTCTAACCAAATATTAGCAATCAGAGCCTGTGCACACAATCGAAGGCCTGTCTGAGAGGGTGGTATGGACTCCCGTAGCCATGCTACTTGTGTTAATGGCAATAATTTGGCCACGACCGTACACCATTGGCGCGTGTTTTAATGAATATAGCCGCTCGTAAAGCGACTTGCGAGTCACTCGCCGCAAACTACACACATACACACATATATTAACTTACACTCTTGTATACGTACATAGATATATCTTTACACATTGACACGCACACACGGAATATACACACACTTTCATGTCGAACGGCCTAATAAGTGCACGCATACACGCGTATTGTGTACACTGTTTGATACTCAATTGATTACTTTGTAACATTAAATGGTGATTTTAAAACATTGTTTAGAAGTGTTAATAGGAAATCGCCTTACTACAAGAATGCAATGTTCATTAGTTCACCTTTATTTAAATTGTTATTGCGCCTTGTTAATTCGATCGATTAGAGTAATGTGTACTCTGTATCAGATAGTAATATATGCACATTTTTTATTTCACATATACGTTTTATAGTGAATTTATGAATATATATATATATACACACACACACAAATGTATTTGAATAAATTCGATATATTACTATGAAAATTGTTAAGATTTTAGTTGAATATTTATGTAGTGGTTTAGAAATTATTTATGTAAGGTTCAAGATTTTGTAAGGGATTATTTAAATTATGATTTCTATGATTTGTGGTACATACATTATCATATATATGGATTATTGTTAATTGCATATGTTGTATTCACTTTATAATGCAATTTATATGCACATTTATTTTATTTATATATATATATATTTCTATATATATATATATATATATATATATATATATATATATATATATATATATATATATATATCTGTATGTGTTTGTTTATGTATATGGGATATTTGTGTTTTACAATTGTAAAACACAAATGTCATTACAAATTAATGTATAGGTGAAAATTGTTTATATGATGTTTATTATAATTATTTCAGTGGAAGAATTAAACAGGTTTTATTAAATACATTGAAGTAAGTACGCTGTATAAATATTTACACTAACTTTGATTAAAACTATTGGCGACATATTTTTATTACAAAAACTAAAGTTGTACAAAAAAATATATATATTCTTATCTAAAAAGGTTTCAATTAGATATAATTTATTTTTCATTAATTAAAAATACAAATAGCTGATTAAATCGTTAAGCAACAATTTAGTCTTCAGGATTGTTATTGAACCGAAAAATTAATAGACACATTATTTAATTTTACTCACGTATTTAGTTTGGACAAAATGTACATTATCAATAATAAAAGGCCATTTGAGTAGTGTGTAATTATTTCATTAATTTTATTTTTATTAATAACTTCAAATGGTTTCCATGCATTTATTGAATTGAGGAGACTAATAATTTATCTTATTAATTGGCAAAAACGACGCAATAAAAATAACTTTCATTTTGTATATACTAGTAAATACTGATTATATATATATATATATATATATATATATAGAATTAAACGTTTCAATTAAATAATTGCTCATTAAATATATAAAACGAAAATAAAACAACAATATTGTTTACTTCTGCTTTATGATTAAAAATATTAATCGAAAAAATGCTTTTTGAAAAAGATTATTTTTAAATAAAATCATTGATTTATGGTTTTATTTAAATAATTATTACTTCTTAATACGTATATACATATATATATATATATATATATATATATATAACTGAAATTATTTGATTGAAAAAAAATAGAAAAAATTATGATTTTTTCTCTAAAGAGGTATACTTGAAAACTAAAAGTTACAAGGTGAAGAACAGACAAGTTTATAGCGGTTAAAAACACTTATATTCATATTGTATGCATTAACCATGTAGAACATGAAATATAGACATGAAAGAATGACTATGGGCTTTAAAGGTCATATGTGAATGCGCACAATACTCATATTCTTACGAAGAAAACGGTAAATAGAAAGAATACATTTCAGATCTTTAAAGATGAATTAAAATACAGATGTAGGGGAAACTTGTTGAAAGAAGATAAAAATTACATCACTGAATAGTTGCTAGATCTTATTTTTGTAATTTAATGTGATAAAACAGAGCTTAACAAGCAATGTGGAGTGATAAGTTTGTAGGTGTGCTACGATATATTGATCATTATAATTTTGTTCAAATTGTAATAATTAAAACAATTTCAATCAATTATCAAATCAAACACTTACAACAGTTAAAAATATATTTAAGCACATAATTCAAAGAAAATAAAATTAAGTTTTCATCAAAAATCATTAAAACGCCTCTAAACCCTTTATCCGTTACTTTATACCAGTGTGCTGTAACATTAGTAATATTTTGTGTGTGTGCTAAAATCTGACAAAGGTTAGGAAACTCTGCGATAAAATATTTGATTTGTATTCTGATCAATATGTAATATCTGATCAATATGCAATATATATATATATATATATATATATATATATATATATAATAAAACATTTAAGTCCAGTGTGGTCATGAATGCAACAATGTACAACAAATATTAATTACATTATATGGAGAAAATATGAGTTTGACAACATTTAACAAACTTAAATGTTTGTAATTGGCAGTATAGCATGTATTCAAAATGAATTTACAGAATGTTTTATACTTTACCTTAAATGCATAGTAATTATATTAATATGCACGAGTTCAGACTCTATACGAAGGAAACAACATTACGTTTTATTGTTATCTATGAAGCTCTTATCAAGTATACATACACATGGTTAAATTATGAGACAAGTATGACTCTGCACATCGATCAATTAATACATTATTTCAGTGTTGCTAATATCATTAATGAAACCGGCCGGTAATATATTATGTAGTATAAATAATATAATTGCAATAAAGCAAGTCAGGGAACAGGCTCTGTGAATATAGATATGTATGTAGGTATGTATGTTTATGTAAACTTGTATTCAATATCGAACGTAGTGACGCCAATAAACGACCTGATTTAATCTACGTACCTATTTACACGTTTTACAAAGAATAAATGTATAAGGATACGGTGGTTTTTGAAAGACACGAAACGTCAATTACCATTAATATATTAGATATTAACTAGACAAGCTTATTCGTGTAAATATGTGTTAATGAAAATTATAGAAGAACTCATATAGTTGTGTTTTATTAAAAAAGATAATGTAGTTCCTACACTTTCAAATAAACTTTTAATTTAGTAGAATATATTTTGTAAGTGTAACTTATTATTGACTAAATTGTGGTATATTTTAAAATGATAAAATATAAGCTTTTTCATGAATTATAGACAATTCAGTTTTTAAATTGGCTTTTACGATACGCGGAAGATACAAACTTTTTGTTTTATTTTTATGGTACAAAGTGTTTTATTACTTATTTTCTGATCGAAATTATAATTATTTAAGAATTAATTACGGCTCGAGTTTCAAAATACTAGAGCAATTTGAAACCTAACTATGAAAGAATATAACTTGTGTTTTTAAATTACTTTTATTTTTCAATGTAGTCCCCCTGAACTTCATTGCACTTCATCCAGCAATGCTTCAGTGTTTTTATGTCGTCCCGGAAATTCTTTTCTTGGAGGTCTTCAAAATAGCGATTCACTGTTGCTATCAGTTCTTCATCTGATGAAAATCGCCTAACATTCAAGATTTTTTTAAGTTTTAGAAATAGATGAAAATCTGAGGGGCCCAAATTTGAAGAATAGGCTGGATGAGGCAGCAAGTCGTATTTAAATTCAGCGAGTCTTACCATAGATACAACACTTTTATGGGAATGTGCATTATCCTGATGGTAAATGATTCTTTTCGTTGATAAATTTGTTTTTTTTTTTTCTCGCGAATTGTTTAATTGACTCGATCCAAAAATTTATAATAATACTCAACTGTTATCTTTTGACTCTTTGGAAGGTATTCAATTAGCAGGATCCTTTCAGCATTCCAAAAAATTGTAACCGTACCTTTTTGGTAGCGGAAAATCACCATGTTTCCATTGCTTTGAATGTTATTTTGACTCTGGAGTATTTCATCTGTAGTCACAAATCGCTGGATAAAGTCAGTCGTATCCCTCTTAAATCGATCCAGTCATAAGAAATTTGTACTTGAATGCGTTTATGATCAATTGTCAGCAAACGCGGCACCCATGTTGCCGATAACTTTTTCATACCTAACTCTTCAGTTAAGATATGATACACGCATTCATCTGAGAATGCCTGAATCCACAACCTTATACAATTTTCAACATCTTCAATCGCCGATCCTGTAAGACAATATCGTGCACTTTATGGATGATCTCTTCTGTCATTGTAGTTTTCGGACTTCCACTACGTGGGTTATCTTCTAAGCTTGCACAGCCACTTTTAAATTTAGCTACTCGCTTCTTTACGGTTTATACAAAGATGCACCACACTCAATACATTTTTCCTCTCATTAAAGATTTCTGTTGGGGTTAAACCTTTTTTGAAAAAAAAAACTTTATCACCGCAAGATGTTCAACTTTATCCATTTCAACAACGGCACGAAAAGAACTTTATTTACACTGATGTTTCCAACAAATTGTTTGACACATTAATTATAGACTTTGAGGTTAGGTATAAGATAGATATCGCTTTGTAAATTGTCACAAATATTTGAAATATTACCTCCACTTATATGTCAGGTCGAGAACTTTTCAAATCTCCCTCGTATAAACTAAATTATGAATCAAATCAATTAGATTTTATCATTAAAAGTTTATACCACCTATTAACAAGTTTCGATATTTTATAAAAAATTATATGTACCTTTTTAAATACTAATCAAGTGAATTACATATAAATTTAAAACGTTTTAATTGAAAGATGTTATAGAATACAAAAGAATTTTGTATTTTGAAGGGAAAATTTTATATATGAATATATGTATATATATATATATATATACACATTAATGCAAAGGGCTGAATTAATTAGAAAAAAATTTTTTTTTAATCTATTTCCAACATATCAAGTAAATGATTCTTTAGTATAAGATTATTAGACTACATGAGGTTTTTCTGCTCTTATTAAAAATTAAATATAGGCCAATTATTTAAATATCATTATAGATACATATAAAATGTTATATATATATATATATATATAAGAGAAATAAATTATTAACGAATTTTAGATTTCAAACTGCGTTCATGTATGGTACAAAAATAGAATTACATTTCATTGTATACGATAAGATCAGCAAACTTTGACGTCGTTATATTCATTTTAATATTCAAGTATAGTATATATGTAGTGGTTATATACGAATATGTATTATGTACTGAAGTGTTTTCTCGCTTATGCATATACTACTTGTTAATAAATTAGTTAATCTATTTATTATGCACGTCACAGAATGTTGTTAATTGCAACGCCATCATTTGCAGCATTATAATAAACATTAAATATCGCATTAGATTGCCTCAAGACTTATTTTAATACGCTGTAATGTATATATATATATATATATATATATATATATATATATATATATATATATATATTACTAGTTTATATAAAAGGGTGATTCAATACTCAAAACTTGTACCTTCATTATAGAGGAATTCAAATAAATTTTATGTTAACCAATAAAGCATAGCATTAATCTGCTGTGTAAATGTTCATCTGTCAAGGTACATCAACTATATTGCAAAGATTTCTTTTTTATACTCTTATTTGAATTCTGAAATTTTTATTTAAAATTTCTAATTATATATGGTATAAACACTTTCTTCACAAAGTCTTTTTTTTATTCAATATTAGATATATTTTAGTAGAAACACAGAAACATATATTACAAAAATAAAGAATTGGTCATATAAATAACAGTATGGCTACAAAATCATATTGTTTTATTAGTTTTTCAATTTAGAAAAAAAAACATTTATAGTTTTTTTTTTTTTGAGCAACTGAATTATCTGATTTCATTACAAAATGTATAGTTTGTTTATATACTAGGGATCGATAGATGCATGAAACATTTAGAAGGGTAGATAAAAACCGATACTTTTAACTTTTACCATTCAAACTGATATACCTTTCAACCCCAAATAATCAATCAATTATGTGTACGAATATTTTCATTTAAATATTTTCAATTCAATGGTAATAACACAAAATAAAAAGTTTTATAGTAATGATTTACAGTCTGAGTTTGATTTATAAGATGCAAAGTGCAAATTGAAATAACAAATGTTTATATAAACGTAGTAAATATATTTTATTTAACAATATGTTATTTAACAGACAATTAAATAAACAATATGTTATTTAACAGAGAATAAACATTCAATTGAAATTACAACTTTTTAAATTGATTTTGGTATAAGAATTCTATACTTATTATTGAAAGGATATTCGTTTTTGAAAAATGTATTTATTTTCAGTATCCTTCATGGTATTATTCTATTTTAAAAAATATTAAAAACATAAAATGTATACTTTGTAGATAAAAGATATTAAAAAGTAATATTCAATAGTACTTATTGTGAAAAAAGCACATGTTTTATTCATTACATAATTAATGTCAATATAATGGTAGAAAAAAAACCGGTTATCGTGATATCATGTGCATACTGAATAATACTCGCGAATTTATATTGGAATTATTAATGTTATTAAGATCCTATATTAGATACTAATATATATTTAGCAATGTTTTAATGATTAATAGAATTATTAACCATGAAACTATAATTAGAATCAGACTTTGTACGACAATATAATTTAATTCAATATAACTGAAAATTACAAAGATACTCTAATATAAATTTGCAATTAAATAGTAATAATGTAGAATTTTTACTAATTTTCGTATGTTAACATATATATATATATATATATATATATATATATATATATATATAATTCACATTTGAAGAGGATATTACATTGAAAGAGGAATAATACTAAAACACGCACAGAGTGAATCACATTGAAAGAGGATAAACACTAAAATAGTTAAAACTAAAACCAAATTGAAATATTAAATATTGAAAAAATTACAATTTAATTATGAAATCGCGAATATATTCGACAGATTGACAAATGAATTATAATTGAAAAACAACATTAACTGTCAAACAAGAACATAACTCGTTCATGTCTGTACGTAAAAATATCTCTCTCTAAATATATATATATTTATATATATATATATATATATATATATACATATATATATATATATATTAGATATATTTGTGTACAATGTATATACATACATATGTATACATATACCATTATATCCATTAGAATTGCACACTTGGCGCAGAATAACTTTTTTCATTTGTTCAATGCAATTTCAAACCGGTACACTCTCCATTTAGCGTACTAGTAATTATTTTAAAAGTCAATCGTGATTCAAATGGAAATAATTACTAGCTAGCTACTGTGTTACCTAAGAACTCAATGCTAGTGTCTTTTGTTTAAGCCGGTTATTTTAATCAGATGGAACAATAATTGAATATTTTTGTTATAAATATAAATGTACTTACAGTTTGACACCCGATTTCGTACAGTTGTATTATTGATCGATGAAATAGTAAGGAAAAACAAATTGTGATGACATATTTAATTCTTTGTATTAATAAATTTTATATATATATATATATATATATATATAAGTAATTTTAATTTCTTATAAAAGAATCAGTTTAATTCACTAATAAACAAGTAAAATTAAAAACTATTTCAAAAATCATAGGACAGTTCCATTCGAATACAAAAGTATTTTGTAAGAAAATGAATTGAAAATTCTATATCTAATATCAGGTAGCGTAGCCTTTCTGTTTTATTACTTCTCTATTTGGGATAGATTGAACTAACTTTCTTGTAATACCCAGTGTATTTTTTTCCCATTCGGATAATAGACCAGACCTCAAATCCTCCATATTACAAATTTTATGTTTTCGAATATTTTTCTTTAAAATTGTCCATAAATGCTCAATAATATAGAGGTCAGATGACTGTGGAGATGTGTCTAGAACTTGCGGACAGTTATAAAAGATCCGCAATCAAGATTCCAACGATTTGTGTTTTGGGTCATTATCTTGACAAAACACAAACCTATCTGTCAGCGCTAAATTTTCAGCACTATGTCTTAAATTATTCTTAAAAGGTCAATATATTTTGCTATATTCATGATTCCGTTAATAAGGTGCAGTTTTACAACTCCAGAAACTGAAAAACATCACCAAATTATAAATAATCTTCCACTGTGTTTGATTGTTGGAATTAAATTTTCTTTGTTCAAGCTTCTATTTGATTTTCGCCATACTTTTTGCTTTTCATCTCAACCGAAAAGACAAAATTTCCTCTTATCGGTGAAAATTACTTTATTCCAAAACTCCATATCCTTGTTGATATGCTTTTTAGCATATTCTAGACGCTTCTTTCTATTAATGATACTAATGAAGGATTTTCTTCTAGCTAGTCTGTTTTTGTTGTCATATCTACTTAAAGCTCTACTAACTGTACGTGTGCTAACGTTTTTTCCAGTTATATACCCAATAATAGCATAAAGTTTAGGAGCACTAATGCAAGGATTCTTTCTTACCTACTTCAAAATTTTACGCTTATCTCGACTTCTTAGTTTTTTTCTACCTGTATTTCTAGGTTTATTTTCGACACTGATTTCGCTTTTATACTTTTTTATAATATACTGCACGATAAAATGACTTCTTTGAACCAATTTTAAATTTCATTTAGAATATAATAATTCTTTATAATATTATAAAAATATAGAAATATGAGCAGAAAATTAAGAAATGCCTTATATTGTTTATGAAAAAAAGTTATATACTTTATTTTTTTTCAATACATAAGTTATAATATACCTTTGAAATCGTATTAATTTTAAGATTAAAAAATCTTATCCTTTATGCATAATAAATAATACTAAAATTATATGTATATATATATACATTACTATCATGCAAATTACTTAAAAAAACATTGTTTGTTTAAGATCTAACGAGTAAATCCGTGACCTCCAAATAAATATGCATAATATGATGCGAAACATACTATGAACGTTTTATAAAAAAATGTGTACATATGTATTATACATATTTTGTGATTAATAAATAACTAGTAGAGATGAGTAGGTTGGTCAAAAGTTTAAGATCGTAATAATATATAATGAAAGTCTGTACTGACTTTAGTAGGCGGATTGGATTTGATCAACTTATTAACTTAACATATACAAAAAGAAAGTTAGAAGATAAAGACCTTCATTTTATGATCGTACAATATAAAAAAAATTACAAAGATTATTAAATTTTTCAAAGATTTTTATTTCAACCATTGGTAGGCCAAATTCAGATCTGAAATTTCATTATAACATTTTTTCCTTTCTAGTTGTTTTTTTTAAAAAAATTATAGACAAAATTGAAATAATTTTGAATTTTATTATTATTAATAATTTATATGATCTCAATTAACAATATCGACTTGTAATAGATTAGATGTAATCTAATAAACATAATAGTGTTAGACTTTGTCCTGGATCGTTTTCCTTGAAGATCAACTGAATATCTACTTTCCGTAATCAGTTTTGGTACGTGTGCCATATCCAACTGATCTTTTTTCCAGCATAAATTTTAAAAAAATACTATATAAACTAGTAATTTCTCTCTCTCTCTCTCTCTATATATATATAGGAAATAAATTCGAAAATTAAATGTCATTTTCTCAATTAAAAACAATGATTACTAAAAGGTTAAATTTTAAGTTGCAATATGTCATTTTAAAAATGTTATATAATTCAAAAAGTGAAAATGTTTGCTTTTAGAACAAGTAATATTCCTTCGAAATGGCAATATTTTGTATTTGAAAAAAATGACCTTGCTAATACATAAAATATTTCATACATTCTCGATAAATGACATTGAATATTTTAGCAAGATTGTTTTTTTATAAATAAATTATTTAATATAATTAAAATATGCGAATTTTAACTTTTTGAATATATATATATATATATATATATATATATATATATATATATAGTTGTGAATTTCGTAAGAATTTATCATTTTATAGAGTTTTGCAAATATTTTCAAAATAATAAACATATATAAATACTTAATTATAAATTGTAAATTTCAATAAATATTATTATAAGTGAACTATGGACTTACACTAAACTGATATAAACTAAGATAGATTCTTCATCAAAATGCAAATTGATGTTAATTTTAATTATAAGCAGAGTAACAGTTCTAATATCTTATGCTAAAACTGATATTCAAATAATGAGTATTATTTTTTTTCAAGTGTATATTATAAAAAAATCAGAGGAAACGGTTCAGTTTCATTTGAATATTCTTAAAACAGTCAGAACTCGTTTAATCTGTCTACTATCAAGAAATAGTTTCGAGAAACTAAATTAAAATTTAAATATTTTCATTATAGAAATATATAATATTTATTCAAAAAAAATATATTATACATACATAAATCTGAATGTAAATATAATACAAGTTGTATATCTATAAAGCAGATAAGCAACTCGTATATTAACTTGTATTTAAAAAAATATAATTACAATAAATTGACTAAATTAACTTAATTATGATTACATATTTTTAATTACATTCACAATTAAATTGCATTATTCTATAGAATATATGTGCTACTGGAGTATTAACATATATCTCATATTATAACAATAATAAATTGTCTAAAATTGGCATAATTATGATTACTCATTCTAATTATGTTCATTATAGAATTGCACAATGTAAATTTTTCTTGTAATAAAAAAGCTCTTATTTTTAAATAAACTCATATATATATATATATATATATATATATATATATATATATATATATATATATATATATATATATATATATATATATATATATACAATTGAATGAAGTCTTATAATATTAAAATTCAGTTGTATAGTTCGGTTTAAAAATAAGTTAAATAAATATGTATTTTTAATATTAAACACATAATGGGGTTTTTAATGAATACTTCAGTAATATATAACAAAACCGTTTGTTAATTGGTTTAATTTCAAATAAATTTATTTTATATATTATTTGGGTTATTATGTTTTTATAATATAAAAAAGTATAAAGTTATGATCGTTGTGATAATCAATATCTATTTATGTAATTATTAATAACTCTTAGTACATTTATTTTTTTTAAGAATATTATATTTAAAATCTACATTATTAACATATAAGATAGGTATTTATATTCAAATAACTGACATTTCTGATTATTGCTTAATATATAAAAAAAAATATAAAATATTTAATTCAATAAGTATAAAAAGAAATGTCAACAATATTGAAGTTTAATTTTTTTAGATAGTAATTTACATGATATATAATCGAGTTAATTGTTGTGCTTCGATATTTTCAATTTCACTTTTGGACTGATTTTTTTACACAGAATTTGAATATGTTCATATATGTTGTAATATATTACTTTGTGTGGTAGAGAAAAAAGGATATGGTTACGTTTTAGCCATTAGAAGAAATAAACTTTAGAAAAGAAAACAGAGGATATATCTTTTCAGCATTTAGAAGTTTTATATTTTAAGTTTAAATTACTTTAAGAATATGTAAGGATGAAGGTCTAATATATAATATATTATGATTATTGAGAACATTTTCTTTTTTTCGCACAAACTTATTGTTTTCTTTGAATGAATAGATATTTAAAATTAATTTGATTTGATTTATTAGTACTATATGAATTACTTTTTTTTAAATAAAATATATTTAATTTTTGTAATAAATATGCATTTTATATCTAGATACATAGAAATATGTATAGATAGATACAGTAACGCACACAGGGTGAGAGGTGGTGGAAGACGCTGGCACCATCCAATGGAAAAGGGGAAAAAACAGAAAACAAAACAAAATTATCTCGTGAAAATTCTTCTATATACATAGAGAGATTATTGTAACCACGACTAAAGTAATTCAAGAGCTTTGTTAAAAGAAAAGGAAACTGGATTTTATTCTTTTAATAAATTTTTATAATCATCTAATAAATTTTATTGAATTCGCATTAAAATTAAATCCTACACAAAAGATTAAATTCTGAGTGCGACACTGTATATATATATATATTTATATGTATATATATACATATATATATATATATATATATATATATATATATGTATGTATAAGAGGAAAGAAAGAGTAGACAAAAATAATTCTTCAACAATAATGTAAAGAAAATTCTAAATTAAAATTATATTAACATATAAAAGAATAATAAATCATAAAAATATCAATAAAAACTAATTTATTACTACTTTCAATATTGATCCATTGCGATAAGAATGACATTGAAAAAATATACACTTTTCACTTACTTAAAACTTTTCTACAAAAATGATAATAATGAACATACATTTTTCTCAAATTGAACTGGATTATGAATGTAGATTGACTGAAGGTCACAGATAGTACAACTACAAAGAATTTTCTAGATTATTATTATTAACATTGTTATAGTTCTTATTTTTACGTTTTATTTCAAATTATGATTTTTTCTAAAATATAGTTGTGATTTTTTAAACTATAAATATGGTTATATGTGGTGTGGAAGTACAAAATACAATTTATTTAATATAGAAAAAGTATTTTATAAAAAATTATACTCTAATAAATATAACTTTACAGAATTATGATTACAGAAGTAAATAAATATGTTTATAAAATTTTAATTTCGTGTATTGTTCGTGTCTTTAAATGACCTAACGATCATAAAAAAATTAAATAACGTATTTTCTTTCCTTATCTGAATATAGACATAAATCGAAATATAACACGTTATTTATGAAGAATATTATTTATAATGAAAAACATTGACATATATTAAAATCTCGCGCTTTTTTCGAAAAAGGAATTAATTTTTATTCGGAAAATTGAAACAACTTACGGGTCAGTATTTTAGATAACAATAAAAGAGATCTACAATCTGGTTAGAAAATAATGAAAATAAAATTTGTTTTCATTGACATTAAAAAGGTACTATTTTTGGAGAGAATTTTTGTTATAAACCTAAAAATTAAAATAATCACATTATTCATTTTTATTACAAACACCGTGCTTTTATTAAAAATAACAAAATTATGAGAGAATTATTTAAAAATAAATAAAATGGAAAAATTTAATGCGATAATGTATACATTAATACATATATGAACTCTAAAAAACCTTGACGTGAAGATGTAAAATACTTGAAAGCATAAAATGTGGAATTTTATATTAAAGAACTAAAAAAATATAAAATTTAAAAATTAAAAAAAAGAAATTTCAGAAAATATTTTAATATAAAAAAGTTTACTACTTGATTGTAATAAACAGATTAAAATTAATATTAATAAAATAGTGTCAAACGTGATAAATATCAGTTTTTTTTTATTATATTGCTCTTATACTCATCCACAGATTGTAAAATGAATATGGGTATATTATATATATATATATATATATATATATATATATATATATATATATATATATATATATATATAACCACTTAAAGATTTTAATTTGTTTTTACGTTAAGCCAATATTTTATTTAATAAAAAAATGTATATATATATATATATATATATATGTGTGTGTGTGTATGTATATGTGTGTTGTATGTATATTTGTGTGGATATACATGACAGATATGAAAAAAATACTTGATAAATATATTACATTATTAATTCTGTAAAATAATTAAAGGACAACAAATAGAACTAAAGAAAAGTACAACATATATCTGTTTTGTTCACGTGTATTAATGTTAATTAACTTTCATATACATCTTTTGAAATATTTTAATTAGATACATTAAAATAAAAATAAACGAAAAATTGTTTATAGTTAAAACATATAAATAATAAGAATTTAAACTCCTTACTTAATTACATTTATGTGATCCGAACAAATGATTAATTATAATAAAAAAAATATATATATATATGTTCATATCCGCGAACGAAAATTATATACATGATTTTAAAAGTTTTTTTTTCATTCTACATCTAAGGCTAAGGTTCAGTAATTACTATAATTTTTTGTTATATCAAACTACCTGAAGATATAGAATTAAGTAGCTTAAAGCAATACGAGTTAAATTAAAGTAATTATCTATGCAAAGATCATTTAAACAAGTTGTATTATAAATAAATTTATGGCGATTCTGTACATTCATTAATTATTATAATGAATAAAAACTTATATTAGTAACACAAGCAGTCACGTAGCTCAATCTTAATATTTGTTACATATTTTTAATAAATATCGTCAATTTGAAGTTTCTAGTAAGAAAATAATTGAAGTTATAAACATTAATTAATATACATTGCGAATTTGTTTTGTAATTACACTAATTATTAACTTATATAATAAATATATCATTACATATATTTTATACTTTTTTAACGTGTTTTTATATATACCAACCTATAATTTTGTTATTCGTTTTTTATGTATTCCGGATTGACATTTAATTTTATATGTAGTTGTTTCAAGTATTTTAACTATATTGTATATAATAAAATATATAACCTTTTAAATAATGTTAATTACTTTCAGCGAATTTAAACTGTTCACACAAATATTTTTTCACAATGATTAGTGAAAACAAAATGCCGAAATGATTTTAATTTTTTAAGGATTTTATTTAATATTATAATAAATGCATGTAATTATGTCATTTTTTTAGTAAATTCTTACTAGCAATATAATGGTTTATAATTATATTTTTTTAATAAAAGAATGGCATTTGGATTTGCATTTTGAAAAATCTATTTTAGTAAATCATTTACACACACACACAAACATATATATATATATATATACAGTGTGACCAGCTTACGATTTTATAACTTATTTAAGCAGCCACTTTGATTTGCCGTCATTTTTAACAGTTCTTATGTGATACTTCATCAGTATAAACGAGGAAAATTTGTTATGGAACGTTTTACGGCACCGTAATTTCTGTAATTTAATCCTACGCAGATTAAATGATAACCCTAATTTTTATAAAAAATATTATGAGCGATGAAGTCTATTTCGACCTCATTGATCATGTTAATAAGCAAAATTTCCAGTATGAAGGTAGTGGAAATCCTAGATTAATTCATAAACGATCATTGTATCCTCGTAGAGTGATAGTGAGGTGTAGAATTTGATCAAGAGTTGAACGTTATTTATTCGAAGATGATATAGACGATGATAATGGTGAATGATGATAAGTACCGTGACATGATCAACAACTTTTTGTTAGATCAAATAAATGAGTTGTGCTTGAAAAACATATTTTTTCAACAAGATGGGGCTACATGTTACGCAGAACGATATGCAATCGCAATATTAAAGATGATGTTTCCAAGCCAATTAGTTTCTAGGAACGGTGACATTGATTGGCCGATAAGATCTTCTCACCTGATAACTGCTGACTTTTTTCTGTGAGGCTATTTTAAGGGATGTGTCTATACCAACCAGCCAACTATTATTGAACAGCTTAAGCATAATATCAGAGAAACTGTAGACGGAATATCACCTGAAATGTATAAAAATGCAATAAAAAAATGCAATCGAAAGAGCTCGCATATGTGCCGTAGCAAGAATCGGTCATTTGGCTGACATTATATTCCACACATAATTGCAATGTCCAAATAAAGTATTTATGGAATATTATCAAATGTTTCTTAATTATTGTGAAAATAATTTCAATTTAAAGTTGTAAATTGGCCACCTGTATATATACATACAGTTAAATATAAATAATGTATTAACATATTTTTAAGTATTAATATTTAAAAATATTCGATATAATACAGTAAATGAAATGATATTATTTTTACAATATTTATATATAAAATTAAATTTTTGTATGTAGAAAATTATATAGAAATTATATTTATTATATAGAAAATTTGGATTTATATAATGTTGCTTGCAATGTGTATAGACAGAGATTATATTTTTGATTTTTTTGCAGGTCAAGTTAAGTAAAGTTCGGTCAAATTCAGTTAGGATAAGCTAGGATATACGAGGTTAGTTCAGGGTAAATATTACATGAAATTGCAATATTAACACGTATCAGTTATTAATACTAAAGTATATTATTAAAAAGATCTTCATTGTAATCTGCATTTATATTTTACATATTGACCAAACATAATATTAATTATTATACACATGAACGGGTCATTTTATTTGGAATGAAGAATTTCTTACACTAACTACAAAATTTAGTCATTGTATATAATTACCAAGTATTATTTGTATTTACCATATTATACATATTAACAATAACTAAATACACACACACACATATCTATATATATATATATATATATATATACTTAAAATCTATTATTTTATATATTGTTTATATTTTTTTATAAGTATCACTGTTTTCGTTTATAAAATTTGCATGATAAGATTAAGAAATATTGCAAATTTAATATTTTAATTAATTATTTTATTAATTAAATATTAATTTATAATAGAAGTTTTAAAATATAATAGTTAATCTCAACTCAGGTGTTATAAAAAAAATATATTTTAGAATTGAAAGAAAAAATGTAATTTATTCTTTTCACTTATATATATATATATACATACACATATATTGCAATATTTGTAGCATTATTTGGTATTGAAATAAGAAGTGTAAATTGTAATGATCTGTTCACAAGAAAATAATTGCTGCAAATAATCATTAAATATAATTTGTTTCAAATTGAAATTAATAGTAATGTGTCATATAGAAACGTAAATACCGCAATTAATAGAGTATTGTTTGTTGTTATATGGGTATATGTGAAATAAAATAATATAAGTGAACATTTAGCTACTTGATCAAACATTTATTAATACAAGTATTTTAGGGTATTGAATTTTCTAAAAAATAAATATATAAATACAAATTCTTTGATGTAAAAATTTTCAATCTTGACTCAACTAACATAATTTATTTCGTATGAATATTTTAAAATAATCAGCAAACAATTTTTTTAAAACTTATTTAACAATAATATAATATAAAAATATATTTACATAAATAGTTTTCTTGTAATATAAATATAATTAATACTTAGTGTAGTATTTACTTCAACTTATTTATGAATTATAATATTAAAATATAATATATTCTAATTTTGCAAAAATAAATTTTGTGAACATAAATAAGAAACATAAATAACAGTTGTTTAAAATAAACTTCTTTATTTAAATAATGGCTGTAACTGGCAGCATCTTCAGCTGTATATTATGTATTTTTTATAAAAAATTCTCTCCATAATGAAAAAATAAACGAACAAAAACAAATTTGTTATACATAGATGCCATTGTATAATCTTTTAGAATTATTAAAAAAAATATTCAAGATAAATTTTACTAAGATCATTTTCAATTATATTTTATTTCAAATATAAAATTAGCACTAAATAGAGAGACTTGGTGAATAAAAGATCACAAAAAATTAAATACCTGTGAAATTTCTATTCCATTTAAATTTAGATACTAACATCACCACATACACAATGTCCGTTTTTATATTATTATTGAAATAATATTTTTTACAAAATATTTTTTCATACAGGAAAATGGTGTACTTGCAGTTTCATGTACCAGTGTTTAGTAGTAGTCGCTAAGTGATACTATTTTTTGCATCCATTGTTTTTCTCTTAATAATATATTGTTATTTTAATTGTAGTTAATTTATTTGATATTAATTAATACATATTTATTTTTATACTAATATATATATATATATATATATATATATATATATATATATATATAACATAGAAGCATGAAATGCAGACTTTTTTATTCTTTAAATATTTAAATGTTGAAAAATATATTAGTTGTATTATTTATAAAAATAGTTGGATATTTGATAAAAAAAAAGATGAACCTATATGATAATATTTCTATTTGTATGTATTTTAATTTAGCTTCGTTTATAATATGGAAATTTTATGTAAAAATGTATTTATCTTTTTGATAAATTGTTTTAACTTTAAGATATATTTGGTATAAAACAATTGTAGTAAGATTATGTAAATTAATGAGAAAATAGTCTACAAATTAATTGATATGTGAAAATACGTTATGAAGTTCTATACATATAAATGTATGTAAGTATTAGATAATATCTCTGTGAAAATGTGATACGTTCTTCTATGAACTTTCGTCAGTCGTTCTTTTTTCAATACATTTTATAAATTTAATTTATCAAATTAAATAAATAATTTCAATTATCTAACTATATCATTCAATTTGTTTTCAGCACGGAATGAATTTTATTCAATAATTGTTGCACCATTTTTTTAAGTAAAATCCAACAAAAACATAAAATTAAAGTAAAAAATTACAAAAAAAAAATGCAAGCAAATATTCAATTTTAAACAGAAAGCCAATAACTTTGAATTGCAATCTTGCATTTTACAACTATTTTCTTCTTATATATTAGTCTTCAGACACAGATTAAAATGCGGAATATGCGATAAGTGATTTTATTTTTGTTTTGGATGAAACTTCTGCCACCAGACTAATTTATCTTAATCTGTTAAATTATTAATATTATATTACATGTTTTATCATCCATTTATTAAATGACTATATAGTAATTTATGTTATTTATAAGTAGTGGCAATGAGTTAGAAATCTATTTAGAATATTGAACATATATGTAATTTATTTGCAAATATTTCATGTTCTTTTTTTGGAAGTATCGTAAAATAATATTAGAAGGATACTATAAAAAGAATAAATTTTATTTATTGAAAATTATATGCTTATATCAGATAATTGGTTTCAGAAGAATTGATTACCTTTACATGCTTTTTGAAAAATAGTATTTATAAAACAATTTCAAGCCCTGACCTGATAGATTTATAAGAAATATATTAAAAAAAATAATTACATCTGACATTTATGGAAACAAAGATATATATATATAAAGAGAGAGAGTGTAATTTAGTGTTAATAGTTTATATATATATATATATATATATATATATATATATATATATATATATAATGTTATCGCGTGATATTTAATTAAGAACGCACGGATGTATTTCGTTGAATTTTTAGTTTCAGAGAAAGGATATTGAAAAATAATTAAGCAAAAATGAATATATATATATACATATATATATATATATATATATATATATATATATATATATATTGTTGAGTATAGATAATATTCTGTTTTGAAATGTTTCTGAAAAGTGTTACTTAAAATTTGCGTTATAATAAGCGATTAGTACCGAAAAATATGTAATTTAATTTTAGAGTTAGGCACATTGTACGTACTGTACAGTTTCTCAATATACGACAACAATAGCGAATATAAGCTCGGACAAAGCATAGGAAAAAAGCATACACACAGAATACAAACACATATACACAACATGCATTTTGTGATTAAAGGACAAGAGCTTTTAATTCCTAACATGAACGTCAAACGAGTGCACGCAATCGAATTAAGCACCGTCGTCTGACGAGGACGCAACGAATGTCAGAGTGCATCGTCCAGATGACGTCGTCTTTATCGCGAGCGACTGCAATTATAAGAGTCAAACGCATGTATACAGAAATTGGTGTCCGTTAGCTATCACGAATAATGAACTGGACATTACCATTACGAATCTAATTATCATCTGTGCTCATGCGTATAGCCTGGATTTCGGTCGGTTTCTCTCAGGGACAACAAACTGGACTCACCGTACTCACCATCCCTTCCACGGAACGCCGGAGGATCAACAAATTCCGGACCGGACTTCAAGAGAACTTTATCATGGAAGATAGACGTATGCGCGCGCTCTAGTGTCAGACGCAGCGAGACGTAGTGGCGAAGATCGGCAGGAGGGGTTTTGTAAATACAGTCGTCTTTGTTGCATTACTCCGCGCATTTATTTTCAGACAGTAGGGGTAGCTTGAATCTACACTATATACTAGAGGCGTACAACAGTGATATATACATGGCTATATCGTTCGCTTCTCTTAACTGTATTGTAGCACGACGACTTCCAACAATTTGTTTTTAGTTAGTCGGCAACTTTCGTACAGGTTCGTCGTGTGCTTCACCACTCTCTCTCGAGATATGCACACACATGACGCAAGTTAAGACATTAAGAACAACACGTACGCTCTAATATATCTCGGCGCGTTGTTTTCAACGGCCGCCGATCGTGGCCACTTCCATTTCGTTTTCAACACAAACACACGTTGTCGAGGTGTTCTGTTGCATCAGTGAGTGACGATTTGTGTATAACGCGTGCCGATCACAACCTTCATTCACACGTGCTTCGAAGGAACTGAAAGAAAATACCGACGACGGCGACGACGACGACAATTTCAAACATACCATACATGCGTGTGTTATGCGTGAAAAAGTTTCGTGTTTCGCGCGCTTCTCAACTGTCAGTTTCAAACTCCACTTACGTCTTACACATATGTGCAGATGTACTGTAATCGAAATATTTAAACGTTCAACATGACTTTGTATTATCAATAAACGATGTATTTAGTGAAACAAATGTTCAAGCACAAGTGACATTTATAATAAAAATATCTGTGTTAATGCAATTGACATTTAACTGTTTCTGCATTTTTTTAATTTCGCATAACAATCGACAAGGACACGGATTTTTATTCGTTCATAAGTACATTTCACGAAGAACGTGTACGATTTCATAAAAAAGTACTTTGAAAATATTTGTGTACCGTTGTTTATCAAGCAAATTTCATCAAGAGTTCAATAATTTTTTATCAAAACGGCGACTAATCAGAGAAATCTTTCTTTTACGAGCACATCAGGTTAGTAACGTTGTACAAAAATTTACTTATGTACACATAAATATATATATATATATATATATATATATATATATATATTAAATTATAACATTAACACTATTGTATTTTTCACTCATTTTTAATAACGGAAATACTGTCTTATATTCTTAAACGTATCGTAAAATAAATTTGTAATATTCAATTTAAAGTTTATAATGAACCTACTGTTTCTCGTAAGTAAATAATGTAAAAAAACTAAATCATCTTATGTAGATTCTACATTAGATTATCTATTCCGTTATATATATACATATACATATATATATATATATATATATATATATATATATATACACATATATACATATATATACATATTATTGTTCTCTTTTTCTACAAATACTTTTTATAACATATTTATAAAACTTGTTTTAAAATGTATACCTTTGTTATTTAAATATGATAATGTATAATTGTGATTTAGTGCATTAAAGCAGTATTTATGTTCGTGTATTATAATAATGAAATATTTATGCTAATAACTTGGATGGTTGCAATTTCAACCAGTCCGCATATATATATATATATATATATATATATATACACACATATGTATATAAATTAATAATTATCCTTGCACATGTTATTCTCTTCAAGAACACTCGTTCATATATACCTATGTATTTATGTATATATATATATATATATATATATATATATATATATATTATTATTATTGTTTTTTGTAAACAATGAAATGGTGAAGAAACTAATTAGTATAATGGATATATTTTTACTGTAATATTTTACTAATATAACAGATAAAAATTGTTTCATTTGCTTAATTTTCTATTAATTGTCTACGTAACTAAACTAATAAAGCATGTAAGAGTATGTATTTGGCGTATAAAAATTGATAATATTTTAATAATTTGTTTTTTTATTAATGTTTTGCATTGTTTCAATGTTAGATGATAATTTGATTGAAATAAGTGTAAATTTAGTTTGTTTGTATATATGCACACCATTATTAAGGTAAATACTCTTATTCGATAAAATAATAAAACAAAAAAGAACAAATAAAATATATAAATATTATTAAGTTCCGATTTTTCGTATTTTCGTCTTAATTGGATTCTTGCTAGATCTTCTGTAAATTATTTTGTACTTGAACGCGCGCGTTAAATTCAAAATATATGAATATTTATATTACAATAAAATTAATTATTTACTCATACAAGTCATAAAAATATCATTTGTTTAGTTTATTTACTGTTATAAAAAATAATATTTTCCGAGAGCATTAATTGAATGTCTTTTTCAGTAACACAGGCTTCTATTATGAAAAATTGTATTTGATGTAAAGGTATAAATAAAAATAATAGATGTTTAAGATAAGAATCCCAAACAAAGTAAATAAATCTACATAGATTATTTATTTTATCAATAAAATGTAATGAAATTTTAATAACAATAGGAATTAAACTGTAAGATGTAGAGTGTATCAGTAAAAGTATTAGTCATGAATTAAATAAATACGTGCTTCACTTGAAATTTACAAAAAGGGGCGATAAAATCAGTTATGGTTAAGAAGTATTTATAATGACTTTGATTAATACTATATTTATTTTCTAAGTTATAGTTTTCAGCATTATTTCAAAGTCTATGGAAATAATATTAAAATTCATACATTTACTCTGAAATCTAAATTTTTCGACAATAGGAAAAAACATTTTTAGTATAAATTATCTCTTGAGGAAAAAGTAATAATTATTTGATTGTTGTGGAATTGAATAACTATCTTATTTGTTTCATCAGGTAATATATAGAAATTATAAATTGTAGAAGAATCTAACATGAGATATAAGTACCAAAAAGTAACCGAAAACGGAAATTACTTAAAAAAACCAATAGTAATTATTAAAACATTTTAGTATTAATAATAAATATTCTAGATTTTGAGACATTCGAGGCGTTCTAGACTTTATTAAAAACGTAATTCTGTTAGAAATAAATATTTAATCGCAATTTCTATTTAATATTGTTGTAATACTCTTTTTATTATTTATTTTACATAAAAAAGTGTTTTTAGAAACGATATTAAATAATTTATCAATGGAGCCTAAAGTGAAAATGTGTTCTCATAGAAAGTTTCGTTGTATTAACAAACACATTTTTCAAACTTGTAAAGAGTGTAGATAAGGTAATAAAGTAAATGAGATGAATATGATACAAACATATTAGAATTCAAATATTTATAGATTTAATATATGTTATATATTATTATATTATCTCTGTTTTCTTTCATACACATTTTTTAAGACTATAAAATTCCTTTAACTGTCATTGTTACACAATTAATTAAATGCTTTCAGAAAATTATAAAATTTATATATATATATATATATATATATATATATAATATACCTCTATTTTATTATTAACAGAAAGTAATTATTATGAGTTACAAGAGAGAAAGGAAGCGTATATTGTTTTCATTTAATTGTTTCCTAGAATGCTTGCATTGCTATTAAATGATTATTTTATAAATTTATTATTACACATTAAAGATATGTGTAAATTATTTTTTCTATTCATTTTATTGCCGGGAAAATTTCTTTGAAACAATATTGTAACAAATTAAATAAACTTTTTAATATTTTATGTAAGTATGATAATGTTTTATTAATTGAAGTATTTAATGCATTTTTATAAGCATTAAATTCGCAACTCTCCTTAATCCTTATACAATGTCAACGTGTTTAATATTTGTTATAAATAGCAAATATAATTTATAAGTAAGTAGTAACAACGAATGCACTGATCTAAAACAACATAATATATATATATATATATATATATATATATATATATGTATTTAAAAAATGTTATTGACTATTTTTACTTTTGAGGTTTAAGAAAAGAATATTGTCTTTCTTTGCATAAATAACTGTTTGAAAGTATATGTGCATTATGAGCATTGAATTTCAAGCAGATTTTTAAAGTATATAAAATTTCGAATATTTATTTCTTAAAAAGTGCATTTTATTTTCTATAGAAATAAATATAACTGCACGAAAGTAATTAATAATGATTTAAATGTATTCTTCATATTCGGTACTCTTTGATTAATTCTATGAAAGACAAATTAAAATTTTTAACTGTTGCTTCTTTTTTATTCCATATTTTTATAGTTTTTCAATATATCTATATAAATAGTAAGGAATAAATTTAGTTACATTCTACTATACCTTTATATTAAAGGCGTTAACATAATTTTTAATACTATAAAAAATATTTGGTTTGAAAATATTACTTTTAAATTATATAATATAAAAGATATGAATATGTCTGATCTAAATAGGTACTATTTAGAAGACAGTGTTTATTTGTAAAAGAACTAAAACTGTGAGAAATAATTTAAATTATGAAACTAATAACTAATATAAACCTTTTATCCAAAATCGTAATTCTATTATTCGATTTATAGACATGGTTTGTAAAAAAGTATAAGTTATATCACTTTCGTTAATGAATTTCTTTGTTACTTATGGATAATACTTTTTGATAAAATTATATGTCAGACAATAATAACATAATTTTAAAACATATATTGTCGAAACTTCTCTTCACTTGAAACATTCAAAAATATAAAATGAAATCAATTTAAAACATAATATAGTTTTAACAATGTGTATGATTCATTATATTTACGAAAGTGGCAAGTATCGTAAATAAATCTTTTCAACTTCTGCATTCTTGTAAAGAAGGAAATAACATCAATAATAACACACACACACATATATGTATATATATATATATATATACACGTATATATATATATATATTTACATTTATATATATATATATATATTTACATTTATATATATATATATGTATATATATATATATATATACATGTATATATATATATATATATGTATTATAATAAAAATATGCGTCATTATGGAGAAAAATGTATAATTATCTACAAAAAAATTAAACGTTTCTCAAATATCATTTCTGAGAATTATAAATTTAAACCTGTCAGACGACACGCTGGTATATGTGTTATGTGCACTTTAAAATAATAAATGTTGTCATTTTAAGCACAGTTATAATTGAGTTTTAATTTTTATAATTTATGTATATATATATGTGTGTGTGTATATATATATATATATGTATATATATATATATATATATATATATATGTGTGTGTTATATATATATATATATATATATATATATATATATATATATATATATATATATATATATATAAATATAAATTTCTGTATATATAAATGAAAATATATTTAATGTAATAAAATCTAACAATTTCTTAGTCTACATATTTATTTTACAATTAACTGCATTATGCATTCTGCCTTTCTAAGAAAGTATGAGTTGTATGTGTTTGAATTTAAGTTGAACATCAAGATAAAAGTTAACTGAACGTCTAAAGATAATTCTTCTATATGATTTAATCGATTTAACATGTTAGATTAGAAATTATAAAAAAATACGTTACTTTGAATCTTTGCGCTTCAATTGTTAAAAATATAAGATGAATTATAGAAATATATATATATATATATATATATATATATATATATATATATATATTACGTCGTTTCTTGTACTTCTTTTAAATTTCTTTAAAGACAATATGGTCTTTGTATGTTTTATTATATATATACTGATATAATTTATTAAATACTATTATTATTATATTTTACTACTCAAATTTTATCAAACTATTAAGAAAAATTTTGAAAAAATATAGATATGTAAATAAATATTTCACTTTATAAAATTAATTAATTTTATTTTTTTTATTCTGTCATCAGAGAGTTAATTGTTGTTTTATTTTTATAACTTATTTTTTTAGTATGTCTTTCATTTCTAATAACTAAAAATAATTTCTTGAATCTCATTAAACATATTTCAATAGAACAAAACATCATGAAAATTTAATTGAAAATATTGATTTTCTCTAAGCGTTTATGTTATTTTTCTATGTAGAGAAGTTTAAACACAGTTCTATCTGTTTTATCATCCGAACTCTACTACATCTATTAAATACATCCTTGTACTTTCATTTTCATGGCTATTTATTTTGATAGTTTGGTTTCTATACGTAAAAGAAAAATGAAAGACGAAGTTGTATTTTCAGTTTTCTAGGAAATCGTGTTATAAATAAATATTTATCTAGATATTTGCACAATGTTCTAGGGTGAAGATGTTCTATAGGTTTTAAGCGGATAGTAACCATACATAAGCCTTATTATATTTTCAAATAAACTTACATATCCATAAATTTATATATATATATATATATATATATATATATATATATATATATATATAATTTTTATAAAAGTTCAGGAAACCCAATATTCGTAGATGAACAAATTAAAAAAAATGTTAAAAATTCTATAACAAATCTAATAAACACCTCGCGTTCAATTTTTATAAAAACAGTACAGAATATAAAATATAGAATAATATTATAGAATATAGAATAATATTAATATAAAAACAATAAGATCGTTACGCTTATGCATAACTTTGAATAAAATAATAATTAAATAATTAATAGATCATATTACAATGTTTATTATTTTGTCATATTTCAGATATTCAAGATATGATTCATAAATATTTAATTCAGGCATTGTTGTATAGCTAAAATCAATTTGATACCGTCAAGTATTATGCATTCATATATTTATTTTTAGGCCGTATGTGTATACGTTTGTATGAATTATTTTATTCAATAAGTTTTAAAAACTATACAAAATTTGATATAGTATAAAAAAAAACATTATTTCATGTTAATAATTAGTAAAATGTGTTTTTTTTTCACTTAATTATTTTTATTAAATTTAATTATATATTAGTATAAATTTTGTTCTAAAATTTATGTAAAGATAAGATCTTATATCGCGTAATGTTTTTAAATGTGTATTCAATTACTGATTCTAATTATAAATAAATAACTTATTCATATATGCAAGTAAAAAAATATAAAAACTAAACGTTCACTTGAGTAAAAGTTAATAAGAATGGCTGATTTTGCACATTCATGCTAACAAAAAGTAAGATTTATTAAGAACAAAAATACTACAAAATAAGAAATATATATTATATATATATATATACATACACACGTGATAGGAAATTTTTACATTCGTTCAGTTTCTTTTTTTATACTACTCATATTTTTATTGTTTCCGTCTTTATTTTTTCCTTATATGTATATATATATATATATATATATATATATATTAGTTAAGATAAAAATAAATTAAAATTATCGCTGAGAATAAGAATTTCCGAGAAAAAGAAAATAATATTTTTTATAATTCTCTAGATTGATCGACTATATTGATTGATGCAAAAAAATTATATATAATATAGTTCTTTTTATTATTTAATATATTTGAATTAAAATAATTTAAAAAAAAAACAGTATTCTTGATTGGTGTTTTATTAATTATAGAAAGTTTTAAAAAACTTTGGCTAAAATATTAGTCTTTTATTTCGATACAAATTAGTTTTTAATTCTATTTAAGTACTGTTTGTATAAGTAAATAAATGTTGAAACTAAATTAATTAAATATTCATTCAATGGTTACTAAGGTTTCAATTGTATTAATAATACTTAGTGGTGAAAGATAGCGACGGTACAATACTGACTGATATGCGTTGAGATTAATTGAAAATGGAAATTGAAAATAATTGTATTTATTACTTATGTACACAGAATCTAGAATTTCTAACGGATTTTATAGCTCTTATGATTATTATCAAATTTTATTATTATAATTATTTTAAATAAGAATTTGTTATAAAAAATCGATTTCAATTGAAAATAATTTAAAAATAAATATAAATTATAAACGTTAATTTAAGGTGGTTTATTCTAAATTTTTACATTGTATAATAGTATTCGGGTTAAAATTGTATTATACAATTTATAAATCATTTAAATTTAGATAATAATTACTATTTTACTTAGAATCGTTATTGAATACAGAAAAACCAGTGACACTTGTTCATCAATCGATTTTAAAACGTGATTTTAAAATCAGCGGGGTTTCCAATGATGCTGATAAATTTTTCCTTGATTAAATAAGGTTGTTTGTTAATCACAATATTTTTAACATTCATTTCAGTTCCAATTCAAAAACATGCGATTTAAATATTGTATACTGAGTGATATTTTTTTCTTCAAAGAAATTATGTACAATTAATTATTAAGATTTAATTTTATTTTCCACTATAAAATTAGCGAATTGATCAAATAAGTTTATATATATATTAAATGTTTTTTTGAAACATATGTGTACTGACTTAAAACGCAAAGATATAATTTTTCGTTTTCAATAGTTATCATGAAAAAATGTATTCAAATTTAATCATGTGATATTTATTGATAGTTATTTAGATTTCTTATTTTAATGAAAGTTAAATATTTCTCCATTTTTAATGATTTCAAGAAAGTCTCGTAGCTGTGAAAAAGTAAAATAAATTTCTTATAACTAAAACTTTAAAAGTAAAATAAAAAAATGTAGCATTATTTAATATAATATTCGTGTAATTTTAAAACTTTTTCATAAAGAAGTTAATTAAAGTAAAAATGTAATACTTTTAGTTCGCAAGAATATAAATTGTTCCGACAAAGCATGGTAGAAAAAATGCAAATTAAGAAATTTGAATGTATTTCAAACTCATTGGTGTAACAAATAGATGAAAACAAATTTATAAATTAAACAAATTAAATTCAATTTGTAATTAGAAAGTCTGTGTAATTTAGCAAATACGTTTGATTAATAAATATCTTGGAAACTAGTAGACTCATAGTTCTTAATTTAAAGTAATATCAAATTTATCAAATTAAAATTAAATTTGAAATCCGTTAACGTAGATATATGTTCGTATTTTTTTTTTCTTAAACAAAAACACTTATAATTCATTTTTATATTGGAATCGAGTTTTTTCGTGACATTCCGTGCAAGTAAAAGGTCGTCGATCATTAATTTTAACAAATAAAGATGTAAGACATCGTTTCATTCATCTATGAAGCGAAATACATCCGAGAATCCATTTGTGAGCGGCACGTCTAGTTTTGTTGTACCAGCATGTGCAGAATGTAAACACTGACTGTGAGAGAGCACGTGGTTTTGTGACTTCGAAAACGAAAACGTTCGTGTTTGTACGACCACATTTTCAGTGGCGCGCGACGATTACGAAGAGGACGGAGACGTTGCTATAGAAAAGCTCAACCGACAGACGTCGACGCCGCCGTCGCCGCGACGCTACGGTTCAAGGTCGCATCTCGGCGACGGCCACACAACGTCTTCCACTTTCCCCAACTCGTGTTGCGTCGTTCAACTCGACTTTATTGTCGTGCGATGCCTTTTTTTATTGAACGAACACGGTGTGTACATAGACACAGTGGAATTATTGCAACGCTGTATAGGTAGAGAAATGAAAGGACTCAATATTTCATACGTATTTATTTCGGTTTCTTTTGATTACACATGATTTCACTACAAACAGAATTACTTACATACTCGTACACTTTATTTATGTCTACAAAGACATTTACATACATACATACATATACATACATATATATATATATATATATATATATATATATATATATATATATATATGTGTGTGTGTGTGTGTGCGTGTGTTTAAAATATATAAAGTATCATATTATAGATTTATATTTCTGTATGATTAAACATTGATATTTTTGTTTCCAAAATTTATAAGTTTGAAATTAACAAATGTAATCATTTCTAACTTTAATGATGTTTTCGCGTATTAATTTAAATTTATATATTTTACATTTTGGCAATAGAAAGTATGTTAGAATCTGACTCATGAAAATTTAGTAAATGTATAATAATTTATCAAACATTAAAAACCCATTTATCCAAAAGGTATGTTTCAAACACTTGATAAGTATTTTAAAGTTTACAGTAGAATGATGAATTTTATTTTAAATAATGCTATTTATTTTATTTATCATAAATTCAAATTTTGTTGTAATAAAAAAAGATGTTATTCTTTACATGGTGAATAATATTGATTTATGTTATAAAAAATAGTACTAAAAATGATAAGTTCAGTTTACAATTTTAGGTATTATTAATTTATTTAATCTTATACATTTTTGAAATCAAAAAATGATAGATTATCCTATAATTTTATTTTTTAACATTATCAAAGTATAAAAGAATCCTTAGAGCTACAATTAAAACATATTTACTATATCTATGTCCACATAAAATAATTCATTTGATTGTCGACAAGATTTTATTGCTGTGTTATGTTTTAGAAAGATTTCAATACAATATAATCTTTGTCTAGTTTTAAAGAAAACATTACGTATTTATAATCTTACCTTACTTATAAAACACATTTAGTCATAGTTATATTTATTTTATTGTTGTGTTTACAAATAATAATTAGATTAATTTTTAGACACATATTTTTCTTTTCGAATATATGATATATAGTGACCATTGAATCATTGCCAAGATTTTTGTAATTCTCTATATGTATACTTGTATGTATATATATATATATATATATATATATATATATATATGTGAGTGTGTGTGTGTTTGTATGTGTAATTATATGAAAGTATAACGACTATGGAAATAAAAGTAAGCATTTTATCTAATAATAATTTTTGATGTTATTATTCTAAATCCACATCCTTCCTACTATTTATATTTAAATCTTCAGAATACTTCAATAATATGTATTTAAAATTATCTAATTGTTTTCATTTATATTAAATTGTATTTAAACTCTTTTTATAATATTAAAATATATTTATACAGTCATATACATTTACTTATATATATATATATATATACACACACACACATTAAGTAGATATCTATATTTTGTAACTAAGTAGAACGAAACTAAATACACTTATAATTGAGTAAATATTTCAAATATGATAATTTTAGTAATTCACTTATATTGCTTTTTGAAAAAAGTAAAAAAATCTTGTAGTCATTTTGCTTATTTCTTTGTAACTAAAAATGGTTCCGGTGCTATGCGTGTGTTTTATTCGTTCTCTGATCGGTTTATATCGGTCACGTAGTCTTTGTTCTGATTGGTTGATATCAGTCACATGACTAGTATTCTGTTTGGTGACTCATAATTCGATTTCAATGTAAAACAGATAAGAAATTTATTCAAAATATTGTAATCATCGAAGCTTCCGAGTAAAAGACTTGTTAGACATTTTAGCATTGTATTTTGTTATGTTAATTTTTATAAAGTTTTTCAATAAAAATTTTACGACTTACATTTAACACGGATTTTTTGTTTGTTAATTTCTGTTTTTTGTAAGAAAGGAGTGAATGTTAGTGAGCGGGGAGTGAAAATCCCCCTGGGGTTTGGCGAGCGCAGTGAGCTGACGACCATGCCCCCTAGTTTATATTATTTAAATATTATATAACACGAGAGGAATTTAAACAAAATTTTTTACTGTTTTTTCTTTTTCAAAAATTATATAAATGCAAAATTAAGTATAAAAATGTAAAGAATGTGTAATAAATAATTTAAACTTAATAGTGATAGTAGCGTCTGTAATGAATTTCAATTTTACATCAAAGTACTACTGACTTCATCAGATACATCTGCGAGAAATATACTGAAATGAAAAATTCATTATTGTTATGGACTTCATTTGAATTAAGTTTCAATCAAGGTCTCAATCTAGACTCTTATGCGCCCAGTATATATATATATATATATATATATATATATATATATATATATATATGTGTATATATATATATATATATATATATATGTTTGTGTTTATAAATTATTTTTATGTTGAAAAACAGTATTGGTTTTATATTAATTCTATCGAACAAAGTCGATTGATTAAGCATCTTCGAATTGAAATATATTTTTTAAAACGAATCTTAGAAATGATGCAATAAATTTTCTTTTACTTCAACGATGTTTAAAATTGCGCTAGTAAACATTATAAAAATCAGATTTCAAAAATTTAACTACTTATATGTACAGAGTCGATCGAAGAATATGATAAAATTATTTGCTTACAAGAGAATATTTCCATCATAAAAAATTAAATATTGTTTTATGGAACGTATAAAATTATAATTAATTCTATGTTATAAGTTAATTACACGTAAAATGAATTCGTTTAAATACATGTGTATTTTATAGTTGAATGCATTAAACATATTGACCATGTCATGTCTTTAGATTATAAAAGTGACATGAACGCATTCGAAAAGAATCGAGAGGAGTATTTTTCAAGTTTAAATATATGTCGTAAATGAAGACAATTATATTTATATTTATTTTTTATTCATAGTTTTATATCTTGTATATTTATAAATAAAAATATTGAAAATTTAAAATTATGTTTAAAAAGAAAAGACATCATTAAAAACTTATGACTTAAAACTTAAAATTTATTAATTTTTATTAAAACGACGGTGTTACCTTTGTATTTTAAGAACGCGACTATATATATATACGAGTATATATATATATATATATATATATATATATATATATATATATATATATGTATATAAATCAGTACCAAGAGTTAGTCTATTTTTATAGCTATACTCCCATTGGTATATTGTACTGGTGGTCTTGGTATTGATAAATCACTCGAGCTTTTATCTGCAACTAGTTTCGGTTCTTGAACGATACTCAGGTAGCTTGTAGATAAAATTAGTTTATCCACGAGCATCCTGAAAATTGTTTCAACTCAAAAATTCGTTTGCCAGATAAGGACTCCAGATTGCTTCACTAGAATTCAAACCACCAGGTGAATTTATCAGTAAATGTAGCAACAAAAATTATAATCTTAAACTTATGATTATGGAAACGAAAAAAAATGCCGAAATGAAAATTCTCTTTAATAAAATGTAAATAAAAATATCGATTTTTGTAAAAAGTATAATGAATTTTAAATTCGTTTAGTTATATTTATACTTGAATAATTATTATTTTTCTTGTTTATCACTATTATAATTTCTCTCAATAAATAAATAATGTTATCAACTCTATATATTATAAAAAAAAATTGATTTTGTGTAAAATAAATTATATATATTATGACTGTTGAAAATTAAATTAAACAACGTACAAGTTATGCTATATTATAATTGGTTCGTAGTACAGTATTCGCACTTCAGATGTTGTAATATTTAATAAAGTCATATCTGTAAAAATAATTAAGGTCGTCATTTGCAAGCAGTTAATTTCAATACGCCTACTTTTTTTATTCTAGGAAATTAAGTTCAAAATATGATATTGATTTTTATTGTTTGTTATTTGTGTGTAATATTTTGTATCACATGAACAGATTATTATTTTGGCAAGCATACGAAATAAATTTAAATACATGAATACTCTAAATATTGGTCATTGTATATGTAGAGAAACAAATTTATATCCAAAACCTTAATTTCTTGAAATATATATTTGAGTTGATTCTATTGTATTTCGATTTACATTTATTTTATCAACAGTCGATTGATTATTTGGTAATAACATTAAATAACTACGTCTTATATATATATATATATATATATATATATATATATATATATATATATATATATATATATCTGTAAAACAGTTTACGTCTAAACGTAATTTAAATCATGAAATTATTATGTTACGTTAATATAAAATTAACATAATTATTTTTTCTTTGATTACTTTTATCACTCATGTTCCTGAGTCTTTAAGATTTTTAATTAGTATTAAATGTGAGGCATATCTAATTTTTTTAATTAAAAATATTTTATTTCGTTTAATCTTACACAATATATATATATACACATACATGTATATGTACTAGCTTGTACGAATAGAAAAAAATTCTTAATTAAAATTCCATTATGTATTAATATTGAAATTTTCATAATACATTTTCGCATATCAAATCGTAAAATTAATTTTATTTATAACATTAGAATGGAACATGCTATTGTGTATGTGTGTCATTATTCCTTTATACAATTATATGAGCCCATTAATTATATGCGTATAAACTTAATAACACACCCGTTATTTTGCATTGTTTATGCATAATTAAATGACGAATGGATATAATATACAAGCGCTCTGTGTCTTTGTCATAATAAGAATACTGGGTCAAGTAAGCTATTAAATACCAGGATGCTATTGAACTGTTGTCGCTTATAATCACTTTGAAGCAATTTTATGTGATTCATATCTTAATTAATTGTTACAATCGGTACATTTCTTGTCAACGTTTGCGGTGTATAATAAGAATTAGATCAAATCGCGTGTATTTAAAACAGAACACAAAAATTATAATTTTATATTACGTTCAGTAAAAAGTACATGTTTTCTGATAAGAATTAAATTTTATTACGATATATAAGAAAAGTATTCTAATAGCAGCTGATATTGATTCACGAATAGTCATTTTATTTTAGATAAATCTAGGTTAACTTTCTTTTGTAGGTGTTTATATGTGTTTAAAGAAATCTAATTATATTTTATGATTACACATTTAGTACAAATGCCAAGTAAAACAAAATCAAGCTTAAAATTATAGTCAGTTTTGCCATTAAAAACATCATAAAAATAAAAAACAGTAATTTTATATATGACTGAATTATTTATAATATATTACATAAATGTTTTAATATATTTAACAGAATGTCAAAAATATAAATGAATATTGTTATATATATATATATATATATATATATATATTACTGGTTTGTTACTAATAGATATTTGTCATTAATAAATATTGACATATGAGGAAAAAATTCATATTAAACTATAAATATATAAAAAAAAAACATTAAATTTAAATGAAGATATATTTATAGCATACATAATGTAACTTTATAAGCTTAGTGAAAATAAATACGTTATTTATTTAATTATAGACTATAAGCTATTTTTTATGCTCCAACATTTCACATGATGAATATATTGGTGTTACTTATTTAAATATTTTTCTTTGTGTTTTTGTTGTTACTCGACATGATATGTTTCTATTCGTGTGAAATCACGATAAAAGGTACAAATATGTTACAAATTTAGAGAGTTGAAATTATTTTCTAATATCAAATATATTTGTATTAAAAGGAAATTCAGAAATTAATGTTTTTCAATAATTGGAAAAAATACATTTTTATGGAAAAAATAGTATTAGTATTTTTCTATTTTCCAACACTAGTAGTAAGGAATGCTGATCTTAAAATTTGGAAAGTAGTATAACGAAGTTTATAAAGTTTGTCCATCCATTTATAAAATTCCTTATATATATATATATATATGTATGTGTAATATTTTTTTATATTGACGGTTTGTAAAAGTAAGTAAATATATATCTTTCAGTGGTTTGTAATTTATATCTACCAATTATTATTAACATCGGTATCTTAATGACACAAAATATTAAATTAAAGAGAAAGTTCATTACTTAACGACTTAAAAGAATGATCACAGAAAATCTATATTTAATTAAATACGTTAGGCGTATGAATCAGTCTAATGAGACAGGATATAAAATTCATCAATTCTTTTTGTCTACAATAGCGTACAAATGAAAAGATATTAAAAGTATATACGTGGTCATAATGCGAGCTGCGTTCATCAACAATAATGAAATATTCATGTATTTACAAGTATTATTATTCATTAATTATCATTATCGTTAATAACAGTTCCAATAATGCGTACGTCTAATTTATAGAATAGTTAATTCAAAAGCAGTGTAAACATTACGGAGTCTATCTTCAATATAATGTATAATAAATGATCTTTGTAGTTAATTGGAAAAAGTAATGAGTTTCCACATACATACATACATACATATATATATATATATATATATATATATATATATATATATAAATAAATTAATTACTAATGATAAAGTAACCATTTTTTTATTTTCTAAACGAACGAATTTTTAAAATGAATGCATTATAAGAAAATAAAATATTAGAGTTTAATAATAGTTAAATGATAAATTGTAAATTTGATATATATATATATATTATATATATATATATATATATATATATATATACATATATAAATGCAATAAATTGTAATAGGTGACTAGTTTATTTATAAGAGAAAATATTTACCTCTAAACGCGTTTAAAATTTTTATTCCAATTCTGTTTCTTTGAAGAAAAATTTTAATATTATATATATATACATATATGTATATATACATATATAATCACTTTTACATTGAGTGGTAAAGCATTAAAATGAATATAAAAGCATTCATCAGAACACAGTGCTCTTTATTTAAAACAAAATGTAAGAAATAAGTTTGTGCATGAACTTATGGCGTATTTACAGTCAATCATGAAATAGACTATCTGTTTTAGTTTATTAAACATACTTTTTAAAATAAGATTTTTTTTAAATATAATTGAGCTTATAGAGTTCTACTTTTCATGAGATTAAAGATGCGGTTTTTGTTTTTATCACGTTCTTAATTTTTAATATCCATTAATTATTGAGTTTTTGAGCATAATTGGATATAATAATAATTATATCCAGCGAACTTTTATTTAATTGAGTTTTGTGAACGCTAATTTATTGACATGGTAGCTCATTTTTCAATGAAGATGCTTTTAAATTTAAAGTATGTATATATATATATATATATATATATATATATATATATATATATATATATATATATATATATATGACACAAAGACTAATAAATATAAATTATATTTCCGATAAAAAAATATTCCTGTAAAATTTTTGAATTACCAAAATTTTGGTAGATATATAAAACAAAGATATCAATCTATTATCTTTTTAATAGATAAACATAAAACAACGGTTAGGCTTATGATCTTTTTTAAAAATTTCTAATTTTTTTCATATATTTCAATGATTACGCTTATTGACTTCTTAGCGTTTCTATACAAATTTTGAAAAAAAAAATGTTTTCTTAGATATTAAGTCTGGTAAAATGGATTCTTCACGAAAGAACATAAAATTAAAGAATAAAAATTTATTTTCCCTCCTAATAAGATAATCGCTCATAATAAACAATGCTTAAATTCCAAGATAGTATCTCAACGATAAAAGCTTATTGCATGATTTCATCTTCTGTTACATACTAATTTTTGTCAAATAATCTCTTGCGATTTTCGTGATATATTAGTTTATATATATATATGTACATCAGTACACTAATATTTGTACATAAATATGGTGTTTGATATTATATAAAAATAAAATTATTATCTAGTAATAATTTTTAATAGTATATAAATTGATGTATTTTCTCTAAAATGTTTAGTTTTTAATTATTTATTGAGATATATTTTGGGCTTTTGCATATATATATATATATATATATATATCTTTTTTGAGTATTATTAATATTATTAAGTGTAAATTTCTGTACGTGCATAATAATGTACAAAAGTGACACAATGTATGTTAATATTACTTTTTGTTTTCTTTGCAATTTTAGCATTTTGATATTCATTCGTGTAAATTTATCAATACTTACATAAATACACACACATACAAACATACATATATATATATATATATATATATATATATATATATATATATATAGGTATTTATTTATGTTCAGATATTTTATAAATTCTGTAGTTAGATCGATTTAATTATTTTAAATAAATAACGGATTAAATATATAATAATCGTATAAATATAAAAAACGTTTACCTTCAAATTGCATCATATCTAAAATAATGAAATTATACAAGAATACGTCAACATATTATTACAAAATAATTATTTTTTAAAATGAGAAAAAAAAACATTTACTAGTTTATGAGTACCTATAATTATAAATTATTAATGAATTGAGAAGCTCACAGATATTTAATAATTTGTTTTCTAAACATTGTCTTCAGTTTATACATACACACACACACGCATATATATATATATACATATGTGTGTGTGTAGGTGACTTATTAACTAAAAATATTTTTAAAAAATAATTTTCAATTTTACGGTGATAAAATTATACTTAAAAAGTGTATTTAATTAGATTTGTTTTATAAGAAATAATCATAAAATAAATTCTGTGATAAATAAATTTGACATACTTTTTTCAAACCATTTTCTTTATGTAATTTTTTTATCTACTCTTTCATATAATACAATATTCATAGTTGTATTGATTAACATTCGTATGTTAATTAATTGGTACAAATGTAATTAATTTTTAGTCCGTTATAGAGTTATAAAAGTACTGTAATTATGCCAATTTTTATGATCGAAAATTTACTTGATAACAGATACTCGTTTGATAACAGTATAACAGACGCTTTTTTATGAACATTTATTATAAACCATACAAATAAACCATTGAAAAACTCACTTTTTCAAAAAAAAAAATAATAACAGAAGTTACAACGTCATTCACGCTTCCTCTTCAATTATTCACCCTTATATGTCATTGTTTTTCACATTCATTAAACGTAATCGAAAAAAATAACCATGTGTTGACTGTGCTTTCTTGTTTATATGTGAATTTGAGCGCAACACATTTTTAATGTTAATTAGTACGTTATTAATTTTTTTTAATGATTAAAAGTGCTTGTCAACAATTCTATACACAAGTATACAGGTTTACATGTGTGTATACACACGTAGTTACACACACACACACACGTGTTTATGTGCGTGATTATGTGAGCATATAGGAGTGTGAGTGTATTGAGTTTTGTGTCTATACGTATGAATAAAAATAATTAATTCAAAATTTTTATCTGAACGTTATATTCGACGTCAATAATTACAAATAAGTAAATTCAACATTACAATCATTTTTTGTCATTACTCAAACAAACTAATTAACACAAAACCGGATATTACTTATCAATTAAATGTGACAAGCGTATTTCAAAAACAAACACAATGTCATTACATTTGAAATGACTGTATGTTTTGCCGTTTGATAGATTGTTTTTATTATTAAAGTATGTACCAGCATTAAAATAGTAGGTACGCTTAAGCATGCATTAAACTGATGTCAATGATAACAAAACGTAATGTGAATGTTAATGATCGAAAATAATTATTAATAAAGGATTGTTTACCAAGAAAATAAAATGTATACATGGAAATAAATTACCATTTACATAAAGATTTTTTTTAAAATCATTTACAAATATTTACTGTTCATGGACACATTTTACAGAAAGAAATATGTTTTTAAGAAAATTTGGTATTTATTACGTTATATCTCATAAATAAACTCTTAAAAAGTCTTATAGAAATAATTGTATTTTTCAGTGTGTTTTACTCTTTGTATTTGACAATGTGATATTTTTCGCAATATTACGTGTGAAATACTAAAAATTCAAATTGAAATTATTCTTAAGTGGTGTAGTGAATCAATTTAAAATTTTACATATTAATTCAAAATGCAAAAAAAAGAATAATCATATATTTGTATCAATTCTGTAGTATTTTTGTAATTATCATGTAATTTATAAAGTGATTACGTTTTTAACCATTGTATCTTTTATTCTTGTTAGAATATTCAACTAACTGATTTTCATTTATGTTTATTTTCGAACGATTGAAAAAAATAATGCAAATTAAAAAAAAACCTTCGAGTATTTTTCGTATATTCCGTAATTCTATCTATCAATATTATCAGATGTAAGTATATGCGTTCAGTAGTTAATACGCCTATTAGTTTTAGTATATTAACTTTTTTATGAACTGCTTATTAAAGTTTTATATGCTCAGTAAATTTTAAGATTAGATTTTAAATTATATAAAGTGAATAGTAATTTATTTTAGTTTGTTTTTTATAATTTTTATTACCTGATTTCAGAGTTGTTAAATACAATTATATTGAATTTAATAAACATTAATCTACATATTTGTATTGTGTACGTTCTCCTTTGTTAATAAATATTTGATTACTTTTCACACTTAACGAACTATTTCTTCACCATGCTTGTGATATTATTTATTTTTGAATTTATGATTTTAAATACTGTACGTGTTACAATCTGAAATGGAACAACACCTCCGCAACAAATCAATTTGAAAACTAAATTGATATGACGAATATAATGAGGTACACTTGAATTGACTTTAACATCGCGTTAACATTACCATAAACACGAATCAATCGTTTACGCGCTTCAACGAACGTATGTATCACGACGAAATGAATAATCACAGAGTTTAAATCCCATGACAGGTCCCGTAATGCCTGTTAAGGTGTGCGTAGCGCTTATCGTTCACATGTATCGCCGACAAGAAGTAATACAAGCTAACGATAATGAGCTGGGTGCATGTTTCGGTAATGATTATATTTCGGTCGTTGCCTTTCACAAAATTATATTATATACATATACATACATGTCCGAGTGCGTTCATTAAAAGTAATAATTGTCAGAGGTCGGTAGAAAACAATATAAATATTTTAAGGAATATGTTTGTATTTGTAATGATTTTTGGCCTGTTGGCTGCCGAGAAGATTTTAATATTACCTCCCAAATTAAGTACATTATTATAAATCATATACAAACACATGCATTTTATATATATATATATATATATATATATATATATATATATATATATATACATTTATACATAAACACTTATTTATTCTATTTTTGAAGCTACGCAAAGACATTTTTTGATATAATAACGAGTTAATTAACTTTGTTATTTCAACATCAAGACGACAGATTTTATCAAATTGCTTTAAAAATATAATTAATGAATTATTTAATAAATGAAATTAAGTTTGTATTTTTAACTGAATCATTTTAAATGTTATATGAATTAACATTTGTAAGTAATTTTAGTAATATACATATTAGGGCTGTCTAGGAAATTAATACCTAAATGAGTCAACAGTAGAAGAATAACAGTTAAGAGAAAATAGTGACTCATTCAAATGTGTGTTAAAAACATGATTCGGCATATTTAAATGTCAGATTATGAAATATTAACATAAATGTCTGTCCATAATTAAAATAATAAGGATGAATGTAAGAATAAAATTAAAGACAAAATAAATTTCCCTGAATATTTTATTTCATATATATATTATTTTAGAAATGAATGTACATTTTATTGAGAGAGAAAATATGTATTATAACAGAACAAATAAATAAATAAATAATAAATTAAGATTTAGAAAATAATTAATAAGAAAACAAATGATGTACTTAGGGACGGATCTGTGTACATCACGGAGCCCTGAAACTTGATCATTTTTAGTTTCCATGAATATATATTTATATACTCGTATATATATATATATAAATATTTATGTATGTATGTATCTTTTTTCCTGCATTAGCGAAAATTATGGAATTAACGAAAGGGAGAGAGGATACCAAAATCATGCGCTGCAAATGATAGTTTATTTTGTTTTTTTTTTCAGATATGTACAATATTAATTCACAATGTTAGAATAATATTACTTCACGTTGTCAGAACAAAAATTCCTAAATATTTATTATGAATCAGCTACATCTAATTAAAAATATCATCCCATTTCAAATTTTTTTTCCGAACTTAAAAGATATGGATATATATATATATATATAATAAAATTAACAATAAAACATAAATAAACTTACTTGAAAATAGCACGTCAGTTTATGACAAATCTACCTTTAATTAATAAAGTTCATTTGGAACTGACACTATCAGATGATATACTCTGTTTGTTGACAAAAAAATATCTAATTTTATTGAATTTCGTGGAATTTTATAGACTATTCTTGAAGTATTTTCTTAATTTTTTTTTGATTCTGAAGAAAATACATAAAACTATTTAGGTGACTATTACAATCGCTACAAATGCAACCGAATTAAACGATACAATTGTATAACAATGGTAATTTAATCATGCTTTTCGATATTTGCTTGTCATGTTCTATTTGTACAGCTTATTTTTTAAATTTTCGTTCATTGTGGAGCCCCTTACAAAGCGTGGCCCTGAAACTTAAGCTTCATTAGTTTTCATATAGATCCCTCCCTGAATATACTGTAATAAAAAAAATATAAAGGCTATTTTCATACTCAAAAAATAAATAACAATTTTATATTATTTTCTTTTCATATATGTTTAATCTTATTTAAAATAAATATAATATAAAGAAATCTAAAAATTTAAAATTAAATATATTTATGTTTCTTAATCCTAAAAAAATATTTTAATGAATGTTTCATCATTTATGTTTTTCAGTAACCGTTTTTATAATATCATTTTAAATATTATGAGCTGTAAGACTTTTCTCTATGATGTGAAATGTTTCGATAAAATATTTGCATGAATTTATAGCTAACAGTGATACTTTATATATGAAATAAAAATATGAATAATACCGTCTTTATTCGTAAGTAAATTTATTCAGTAATGAACTCTTCATTTCTTGTTTGCTGTTCTAATTATTATTGAATATTTATTTTTATTATTGAATATTACTTTCATGTAATTTATATACTCATACATACATTCATATATTTATATATATATATATATATATAATTGTCATTAAATTATTATAATAATATTCTGGTTAGATTCGGAAACAAAACGAAGAATTGACGAGACTGACAATGAATGGTTGTTTGATATATATATATATATATATATATATATATATATATATATATATATATATATATATATAGGGAGATCTTTCTGTAACAAATATTTTTGCAACTCAAATGTTTTGTTTATGGCAACTATTCGTTATAAATAGTTAATTCATGATGTATAGTTGATTCTTTTGCCAGAAACTAAAATACAAAATTTAAAAATATTTAATGCGGACGTATTTAAAATTACTTTACTTTTTCTTATTACTTTGTAAATAAAAATAATTAAATTAGAGTAAAAAATGCATTATTTTATTAGTTATCTATAAATATATGTGATTAATTGTCAAGCCATAAAACAAATCTACGTATTCTATTATAAAATGTATAGTTGTAATGAACAACACTGTCTTCCGACTGTAAAAAATCAATTTCGTATTATATTTAAACTGGTTTAGATTTGATTTCATTTCAGTTGCGTGAAAGCGTAAGGAAGAGACGCTCATTTAATTGAGTATATATTAAAACTTTTTGACAGCTACACGGTAATTACAGTTGTAAGCTAGATGTAAATTGCATCATTGTGCAATCTGCAGTTTACTTAAAGCAAAAGACAATTCGTAATAGATTTATGAAGTCTTATTTAAAGGGAGTTGTTATTTGAAAATTGATTTATTTTGTTTAATAATTCTTTTCGTTATTTACACTTTGCAAATTGTAAAATTAAAATTCTCTGATTACATTCGTTTAAAAAGCTATCCGACGGCTACAAAAATTTAACATAAAAAATATATATATTTTGTTATATTTAAATAACAAATACAATGCATTGATATACCTATAACAATAAGAATTTAAAACATTCCGCTTGAGTAATAAAAAAAATATAATTTTAATCTTATTTAGCATTTATTGTTAAATAACATAGAAAAATCAAGTTGCATAAAAGAGTGTTTACAATTTGAATCTGAACTGACGAACTTTTGAAAAGAGAACGGCTGCTTAACCAACTGTGTCACTGATCTTGGTATGTAAATACTGGCCTTTAATGTTACTGTTAACAACCCCTTAGTAATGTTGTATCCCTTCTCTATATCTATCACAACCCCATCGTAAAGCCAGACCGAAAGTTAGACGCCGCATATGAAATAGCAATGATTTGTATGCAAGAAAAGTGACTGTACTGTACGTGTAGAACTTTTTGAAGTATATAATTATACTAAATAATATTAATGAATATTTAAATAAATACATACACATATGCATATATATATATACATGAATATATATTAACACAAACACATGAGTGTATTGGTAAATTTTATTTCTAATAAATATTTTACACTTATTGCTACCATATCTCATTACTTTTACAGAATAATTTTGCGTGTACGAGTATATAATTATTAATAGCATTTCATTATTCGTTAAAACATTCTTTAATTATAAATGTATTCATAAATTATCTTCAAACAGAATAATTAAAACATATTTCAAATTCTTACCTCCATACAAATGTACGTTTTTTTTAAAATATCGTTTTATTTTTTATAAATCAACATTTTATGATAATTTTACATTCTAATGTTTCTTACACGTTTTTGATTATTGAATGTATATTATTAATTATTTTTATTCGGTTAATACACATTTTTTATAACGTACTAAAATGTCTTGAATGGTATGATTGTTAAATTAAATATTAGTTTTTATTTCAGTATTTTGTTATATTTTCGGGTTTCTTTTCTTTCTGAATCAGGATTTTTTAAGTTGATGAATAAATTATTATTATTTTCCCACGAATAAATAATGGGACAACATAAATCTTCTGTTCAAATAGGCAATAAAATATTATAATTTCATAGAAATCATAAAACATATTATTTATTGTTTTGTTGACGCACTTTTCACGATTTGGATACAAAATATTTTTTTTGAAATCAGTTCAAAAGATAACCTGTTGCCTGAGAGAAAACGAAAATATTTTTTCCTGAAATAGAAATTTGACCATCTGATTTAAAATGCGGGAGTATAAAAAATAATCTAAATAAAGTATTAGAATAAGAATCTATCAGTTTTAACACTAGGTACTTGTATTTTATTTATTAGTTATCGGTTATTTCCTTTTATATAAAATTATTAAAATTTGTTAATATTATTTTATTTCCTGTAAAATTTACTTAGATCAATATACAGTTGTTTTATTCTTTTTATTGCTGACATTATATTTTTCGAAAAAATACCAGGTGCATTATTGAAATTATATTTATATTAAGCTGCAGAGTATGATTTCAAATGATGAAAATAGTACCGATTTTTATTTTATAAAAAAAAATATTTACACCCTCATAGTGATTATACATCCCGAAATGTTCATAATTCCATTCTATAATCCCATAGTTCATTTAGTCCACATAAGCCACCCTAAATGCAAAGAGCTAGAACAACTGTCGAGAATCGCAGATGCAAAACAGGAGTTAATTACATCACCCCGTCGACTTAATTCACAGATCGATAATTATTTAGAATAGTAGAAGCTTGAATAATTATGAAAGGCAAAACGGGACCCCCGTAGATTGCTTTGTGTATACGTCGAGTATAAAACAAGTACAGACGGTAGACCGAGCCGAGAGGAAGGGCAGAAAAAATGGGTTTGATTTTTTTTAGAGAGCCCTATATATATATATATATATATATATATATATATTATTCGGCAAATCTGTGTGCTATTGTTTGAAGTCACGAAATGTGATGACTCCGATGAAAAAAATGAGACCAAATTACCACTACGTAATCAAGCGTGTTTATTATGTATGCGATGTGTTTGTGTTAGAACGAGACTGTCTTATTTACACCCCTTTTAGATTCATCATATCGTCTTTTTAGTAGTTTAACAGACAGAAAATGTTTTAAGGTGAAGTAGTTCGGTTTTATAACAGGGGTGGACGTATGTGTGCGAGTCTTTTTATGATTTGTGATTTCGAGGTTGTAATAAATCGTTTTTGAATCGAGGTCGGTAAGGATGTGGAACAAAAAGGTCATTTGTTTGCTAGAAACGAGTATCGCTTCGATATTTTTAATTTTGTATTGTTTATAAATCCTTGATTTCGTTTAGGTTTGTTCTGAAAATATGTCATATTTCTTCGTTTTTTTTTTTGTATACATCCTTTTAATTTTGTATAAAACGCTGTTTAAGTCATATTTACATTATTTATTCTGATTGTAATCACGAACGGTGAACATGTTCAATTATTATAAAAATGTGATTCCTTAATGCATTTTTTTTATTGATAACTAATACTTCTTTTAATTTAGCTTCGAAATGTGTGTGTTTTTTTTTAATAAATTTATTTCAAAATAAACTCTTATTCAATAGGCTCTGTAAATCATAATATTAGTTGTAAAAGACAATACAACTTTTTAAAATAATAATTTTTTGGAATTTCATATTGTTTACAAATAAAAAATAGTTTTTTTTGTATTTAAATTAACAGAAGAGAAATGGGTTCAGATGAATTGCTTATACTAATTATTTGTAATAATAATACTTAATAAGAAATAATAAAATATTTAACTAATTTTGCATTAAGTAATTTTCAACTTTATAATTTTATTCAATTATTATTTCATTCAATATTTATTTCTCGAAAAATATAATTTATTTTAGGATACTTTAATATAAAATTATACATAAATAGAGCTTTGTCAGTTGTTCCTTAAAATTTAATTCATAAGATTATTTTAGAAAAATAACTTAATGATGACTTTTTAAAATATTAGGTTGGTAAGTAAATAATTGTGGTTTTTGTTTTCTGAATTATAATCCTGTTTTTTTCAATGAAAATGTCATTTTATCGCGTTCATGTTATTATCATTTTAAAGTGCATTTTCCGATCTGTATTTTTGTAACATCAACTTTGGTTTTATTATTAATTTTACTTGAATTATGGAATTAACGATGGAAAAGAAGAAAATAAGAGCAATTTTTTCTATGAGTTTAAAACGGGTGGTAAAACAATAGAAATTGCTCGTAAACTAAACGATACTTTTGGTGTCGGTAGTGTTCAGGAAGTAGGATGCAATGGTGGTACCAACAATTTCGTGCTGTGGACGAGAGTCTTGAAGATGAGGAAGGTTGTGGGCGACCTTTTTCAGTTCATAACGTTCAACTGAAGACATTAAATGAATCAGAACCACAAACAACAATTTGAGATATTGCACAAAAATTAAGTATTAGTCATTCATTTGTTTTAGACCACTTAAAACTACTATGAAAATCAAAAAATAGAAAAATCTATATAAATTTGAAACTCATAAACCGCAATAATTTTTATACTAACCTAATATAAATGAAACTAAGGAACTTCACGGTTATACAATAAAACATAAAAAATAATGCGTTCTTATAATATATTTTTGCTTTTAAATAAATAAGAGTTAATTATACATAATTACTTTTTGTAATTGTAATACATAACAATAACATCATGAAAAATGCGATTTTTTTCTTAGGATGATTTCTGTGATTCATATACATATACATATATATATATATATATATATATATATATATATATATGTGTATGTGTATGTATATGTATGTATATATATTTATATATAGCACTTGTGTGCATATTTAATAAAAGTAACGAACAATAATAGTGAAAAATACTGTTAAACTTAAAATTTTAATGAATCTGTTGAACCCTGAGTCGAAAGATATAATCAGTACTAATATATGAATATTTTAAGAAAAAATTTCATGTAATATGTTTAAAGACAATTTGTCTTAGCAAATTACTACTCTTGTATTTTAATAATGTATTAAAAGGTATCTTATTTGTTCGAATTAAATGAAAATGCGTCCGATATATATATATATATATATATATATATATATATATATATATATATATATTACTATGGTGTTACTGATAAAAAAAATATTTATTAAAAATTAACGCACATGAATATCCGATCTAGGTTTTGAAATTTAGATCAATATTCCAAAATGGTTACATAGAAAAGTTAAAATGAAAAGATCTTATCAGAGATATTTTTAAATTTATTGAAAATATAAGACGAATATTTCAAATTGTAGATTGCAAGGATAGACTTTTCTAAAAGTAAAAAGTTAAAGTATTTATAAGGAGGAACTTACTCAGTATTTGTTAGAAAATGAACCGTTATATCTCTCAAATCATACTGATGGCCTAATATTGTCACAATAATACTTAAAAAATATTTTTTTATATCTTAGTTTCTTAAGAAATGTTTATAAATAACTTATTCAAAAGCAAAAAAAAAAATATAGAAAAATTATAATTATAGTATAGATATTAACTTGAGAATAGTCATACAAAATGTGAAATATTCAAATAATGTGAAAAAAATTGAAGAAAAAAAAGGATACATTGTGTTCTGTATAGTAAGCATACTATACAATTCTCTTAAAATTTCAGATTTCGATAACCTATTATATTATCTTAGATATATTGTGTAAGAAGTCGTAGATTCGGTTCCTGGTCAAATTTGTGCCACTACTTTATATTAGTATAATATATAAACGGGCGCATACAAAAATCATTGATGATCACTGTATTCCATTAACAACTTGTTAAAATAGTTGTACTATTGAGTAACTCATTTAATTATTATTTAATATTGTTATTGTT
>CM068314.1:27565607-27573107 GCA_034766995.1 Acanthacorydalis orientalis | reverse complement strand
TTTCTTCTATCTGATAATTGACATGTTACTTATCGAAAAAAAAATGGTCACTTTATGCCGATGAAGTAGTAATGAATTATCGGCTCTCTTACACTGTTTTAGAATTTTTGCATGTTTTACGCATCACAACACCTTCGTTCAAAGCTGAACAAATCATACTTTCGGCTCCAGTAGCACTTATTTCAACTGGAATACGAAAAGTATGCAATGGCTAATATGCTACTTTTTGGGCGCAGTTGTGTTCACTACTGTTCTGTGAGGTTATAACAACTGCTTGAACAAGATATATAGTGTTTTTAAATGTTAAGATTGACGCACCATATTCTTAAACGACGAGAAAATATTTTAAATCAAAACATAGTTATTGTTTCAATTTAAAGGCACAATAATTTTAATACACCACACAGATTGAGTTATTTTCAAACATAAAATATTATAATATTTTTAACAGCTTTGTAAGTGTTCCAATTATAAAAATATACATAATAAAGACTAAAAGCGTAATATTCGTAAACATAAGTCACGTTAACAATACTGATCATAAATACTTATTTTATTGAAGAAAATTCAATTGTAAATTTTCTTCACATATACGAAAAACTTAGCCTAGTTGAAAACTTTATATTACTCAAATACCAAATCGCGTGATAACACGTAATCATTTTTAAATCCAAATTTAATCATTTCAAACTTTTTGTCGTAGTTAACCAAATATTCAAACGAATATAACATTTGATTATATATTTTAATTCCGTTCGCAGAATTATGAGTGGATCAAACAGAATTTCACTAGATGTGAATTGTGGAAAACTTCTTATAATCATATATGTATATATATATATATATATATATATATATATATATATATATATATATATATATAATTTATTTAAAAGGACTTATATCTAAAATAATTGAATCTGAATATAATTTATGTTATGTTGATATTTCTTGCTACTTAAGATATTGTAATAATAACAATTTTATACTTTTTTATCCAGACTATATATATATATATATATATATATATATATATATATATATATAAATCTTCTTAAAAAATAATCATTGATTCGAATGAATGATAAAGAAATATTTGAGAATTTATAATCTTATGAAAATAAATACTGCGTGTCAAAATATTTACGTCTACATTCCATTATATGAATAAGAAGTGTTTAATTTTTCGATTTGTTCCAGACGGTGAATCGGGATGCGAGGCTGACATGGCGGAAGGGGGCCCGGACGAAGATAGCGGGGACGTCATGTTAACGGGGGCCGCCACGGCGACCGTAAAAAGAGAAACGGACAATAGCCCAACTCAACATCAACCATTGAATCTCAAAGCCGAGGTGAGTATAAATATTTATATCAATTTGGTTTTTTATTGCGTTCGAGGAGTTAATTTGTTACAGTTTAAATTGAAAATGTTATACAATAGAAAAGATTTAAATTATAGTTAGTGAATTTCTCTCTCTTTTTCTTTTTTTCTCTCTTTCTCTTCCTATATATATATATATATATATATATATATATATATATATATATTTATATATATATATATATATATATATATATATATATACTATTTTATTGGTTTTTAATTCACAATTTCAAAATTTTTTATTAAATTTTCAAATTGTAACTCGATTTTTAGTATTTTTGATACTTTTAATAAATTTCTCGAATTGTTTGATAAAATTTTGCATTCTATTTATGATATAACTTTACATTCTAATAATGTTATAAATTTGAATATGGTTTCAGAATATTATTTTTAAATTAAAATCTGATTATTTGTTCAAAGAAACATTTTTTTAATCAATTGTGATTACAATTGATACAGTTATTATTCCAACTTACATTACTTTTTTGTAAATGTAAATCAAAAATAATAAAAAAATTGATGAAAAGATTCAATTACATAATAAAACAACGAATACTATTTTTATTAGTGTACAACTTAGGTTTATGACAATTTATATTTTAATTCTTATGTCTACGTTTTGCTATTTTGAGTATGTTGAGTATTTTTACAAGTAAACTTTTAAATTTGAAATTACTTTTATAATAAAGTACAATATTTATCTAAAAATTTTAATGAAATTATTAGAAAAAATTTCTAATTTTTACTTAAAATCCGTTAATAGTTAAATATTAAGTATATATTAAATTTTATTTTTTATTCAGAGATATTTTAGGAAAATAATTTTTTTTTAAAGTAAATAAATTATTTTTTTTATTTTCAACTTATTTGAGTTGCTTTTCATATTTATTCCTATAAAAGGGATTAGATATATTTTTTTAATTTTCAATTGTGAATATAATGAAGTGTAGTTTGTACTTTCTCTCTTTTTCGAATAATTATATATATATATATATATATATATATAATAATAATAAAGTTCTTTTTTAACAATTATAGTTTGTATATTTTTAAAACAATGTGTTTCGCAAAATATTTTAAATAGTAATGAATATTAGTTAACAGTACGAATATTTAACTTCAAATGTTGCGTTTGAATACTTCATAACTTGAATTATAATAAATTTGAGGTCAAGTAATGTATATCAAATCAAATTCTTTAGCAGAAAATAATCACTTTCAACATTCTATTGGAATATTCACATTAGTTTATAAACACACTGTATATTAATTTAATTTGAGATTATAATTACATTAATAAATGTGACCTTGTTATTTATAATATACGGTGATATTAGAATGTAATTAACTTCTATATAAATAAAAAAAATGTTACAAAGGTACTAATTTCCATACAGTAATAATAATAAATTAGAAATTGATATATGCAAGCAAAATATAATTAAATGGTGTACAGGTTTGGTACGCTTACATTTAATAGTATTATTGTTTTTATATGGGTTGTAAAATGTCACGTGAAACATTATACGAATAGTTCTCATTTCATTTGTAAGGATTGAAATGAACGTTATAATTTTATTAATTAAATGGAATGTGTAGCATAAATTATTCAAATTGTATTCAGATGTAATATCGAGTTTCATAACTAATTTGTGTTTAACTTAAAATGAACAACTGTTACACTTTAATGTGCATAATTGTTGTATAAATAATTATTATTTTTTTTTTAAATTCCCAATGACAAGAAGTATATTCATATACGAAATCGAATATTACAAAATAGGTCATTAATTGTAATGAAATATCACAGATTGAGTTTTCATTACTCGACTTGGCTATAATTATCAACAATTATTTCAATGGAATGAATATTAGCGTAAATTATTAATTTAATTATAAGGCAAATGTAAATATATAGCAAGGAGTAAATGCGCCGTAAAAATAAGACTCAAGTAGTTGCAATTAAAATGTGAAAACCTGTTTGTATTGCGATACATTGACAGACACATTGTTTGAGATGAAAGTAATAAACATTTACTATCAGAAATATTACTTCGAATTTGTCGATGTCACAAGTAATTGTTTTTTCGATTCATTAATGTTTTTTTTCTCGACGTTTATACGATTTTGTAATGGTATGTAAGTTTACTTACAAATAGATCGGATAAGTATTTTTATATCGTAAATTATCAGTAATAGAGAATTTGTGTAAAATGATAAGAAAGCAAAATATATTAGAATCAAGTAAACGTTTATTACTAAAAAAAAACAATTATTTAAATTAATTTAACGTATGTATCATTTTACTAATTTCATACTCAGTTTATAAGATTCAATTGTCAATCTGTAATATTTATATAATTTGTACTTATTAATAGATTCACGTTTTATGAAGATATTGCATTCCTTAATATTATAATTAAATAAACTTGAACACAATGCTGTCCAAATACATAACTTTTATATCATTAATTTTGTTTCATAACTCTTTTGTCATAAATTTTTTATATTTATTATTTGTGATAAATTTTTATATTAGTTATCAATTTTTTAAAAATGTTATGTTCTTATACTGGATTAAACATTTGACAAATGTTTATGTGCAGACATATTTCTATGCTGAGTTTCATATTATAATCGAACTTGTAATATATATATATATATATATATATATATATATATATATATATATATATAACATATATATATATTGATATAAAAATATATGTGAAAGAATGAGTGCATCAAGTTATTACGGATCGTCAGCGACTATATGTATATTTAATGTACAATGTAATTATGTTACATTAAAATAAATATCTTAATTAAATTAATTCTTCGATTTAGAAACTGCTGATCATGAATTCGTTAAATTTATCGGGGTTACATGCAAAACCCATATAAGTTTTATAATACGTTTTGTACTAAAATTAATCATGTTTAACTCACATATTCATCCGTATCATACACGGATATTTCAGTAGCGGAGTAATCAACGGCGAAAATGGTATATGTACGATGAAGCTATCAAGATAATGTTTAATTATTGATGTTTTACTGGCCCAGGTATAAAAGCATACAGTCGGAGTATGTAGTGGCACGGTCGCGCGATGACAGTCTCAAACATCGGTTTTGTACACTAACGCCAATTAAGAGAGATAGATACACTTACACGTTCATTTTAATTGTAATCTTGTTTCGCTCGCGCGATAGATACACCAGTAACACGGTACCCATTCTATTTCTGCAGCACAAATTACTCTATCTACTTTGCAACAACAGAGCTAGAAGCATAGCGTAGCATCGGATTATTGATCAGATTAATGTTTCCAGTATGCGAAGGATAATAAAGTAACTTTGCCTGTTCAGTTTAAGCTTCTCATCAGTAATCAAAATGGCATTCATAAATCATACTTGTAACTAATTAGTGCTACATTACAAATGGCTGCCACATTATACAATGTTGTAATTTCCTTCACTGTGTGTTTCTATGTTCTTCCTTACGGAATACACTAAAATACTAAAAGTCTTCGTCACACGATAAAATCGTGCAAGGGTACTAACAAGCTAAAGTTTCCATCGAAGTAGTTTATATTCAGATAAAGCATTCGATGTAGCCATCACAAATAAAAAAAGAATACAGTGCAGCATGTCTGAGTTTCTGGAATTTATTTAAAGTAGCAATGACATTAGATACTCTTAATTAAGTAATCGTTTTAATTTAATTCTTAGAGTCTCAGAGCACATCAACAACAAACACTACGGTGTGTATACATTTTTCAAAAATAAGAATATTTTTATTTGAATACTTCATTACAAATCAACAATCTCTAGATTATATTTTATCAGTTTAATATTGTTTTTAGTATACCTTATTTACAATATATAATGTAGTTATAATTGAGATGTTGCATTTTAACTGTGAATTATGTATATTGTATTTGTCTTACTAAGAAATTTTCGACGTGTTAGTTTCTTTTTCGAATTATTTTTTCATTGTCGTACACATTAAATAAAGGCAATTTTAAACATTATATTTTAATAAACAGCGCGTTTTTCAATCTAGTAGTATCGCTAATTTAGTAATTGAACTTTTTAATATAAATATTATTTTGGAATAATTAGAAAATATTAATCACTATTGAGAAAATTTTAAAATCTGTTCGAAAAGAATTTATTATGTTTTGAATTGATGATGAAAATAAATATTCAAATGTACAAGTAAATCAATGAGATCAAAATTAGTCGATCGTATATTGTGTTTGACAGTTGAAAGAAATACCATTTGTAATATGTTTAGATTTACGAATGATTTTTTTTTGATATATTGATCGAATAGAAAAAATAAATAAATAACATATTTTATTATAAATCTTTTAAAACATTTTTTCCAAAACAAATTATAAATATGTGTAAGCAAATGTTAATCGTAATAAATTACGAACACACATGCAAATATTAATAAATGTCGTATGAACATGAAAACATTCTCTTTACATCAACAGAAGCGAGATTATAATAAATTTAGAATTATTCATATGTTGAACACGTATCACAGACTCGGAAAATTTTCAGAAACTATTCACATATATTATGATGCATACTTAGTGCCATCAAGCTCATTCTATTAGAATCTCCGTAATTGTTAAGAAGACGGTTTGCACATTAATGCATATATATAGAGTGTGCAGAGAAATGCTTTAACGTGTGCATATCGATAGTAATGGCGCATACACTCCAACTTTTAACAATTGTAATTACATATTTACTCAGTTGTGTCTGCTGTGTTGTGCAAGTGTATGTGTCGTGTGCGCTGGTGTGTATGTTTCATTTGAATATATTGCCATTATCTAACCGATAATGTCGTGTGTGATTATGACTTTACACCAGACTTATCCTTCCGCACACGCATTTCATTTATATTCTTCTTTCCTGTTCCGCGCGCGTACACCTCTTGTTTTGTTTAGCCGTAATGTACAAAACGTCCGTTCTACGTCGCCACTGTTTACTACGTTACGTTTCGTAAAATTTGTATGTTAATGCGGCGTTATTAATTAATCTTAATCTGCATCATCGTGGGGAGATTTTACTTCTGAAATTGGATCTAGGTAATTTACGGTTGATTTTATGATTTGTTATGTTAATCTGCTTTATTCGACGCATTTCGAGTTCCTGCCTATGCAGTGATATAATTTGTTTTGAATGACAACAGTTTGTTTAAAGATAAATCCGTCAGGTCAACGACATTGCTTAATAATAATAAGAAATTACTGTTTTATTTATTTTTTTGCAACTGTTATTCACTTGTTTCTGGATTGATTTTGTACTAGAATTTTTTAGCCAAGAATCTGTATAAATATCACAGTTTTTAACCATTTCCTTTTCTTATTAAATATGAATATTTTCGAACTTAAATAAATTAGAAAAAAAAAGATTAACAAGTCATAAGAAATATTACTTGACTATATATTTATTAAAATTATTTTCAGTATCCTATTTTTAAATATTTTTGAAATTCTAGATATAAAATTATTCTAGATTCTTCAAAATATAGTTTTAGCAATTGACCATATTCGCCACAATTCATACTTGTAAAGTCAATTATAAAATTATTACATTTAATGAAAAAATATGTAGACTATGTCTATAAAATAATTTCAAGATACCAATTATTGAATTCATTAAAATTAATTTTTTATATTATATATTATTTAATTTTTTTATTCATTAAATTATTTTTTTTATTTTATAAGTTAATATTGAAGGGGTTCTCCAATACTCAATAAATTCTTTAATAAGTACAAAGTAAACATTCAAATTTATATTCCTCGATTTTTAATAAAACCTATTCATCATATTTACGTTGTTAATCAATTTCCCACGAATACAATTTAGGTTAAAGGGTTATGTCATCTTTCATTAAGAATTTAATTGTATTGGACGCTTGACAAAATTATTTTTTTTCAGTATTTTAAACCATAATCAAACAAATTTTATATTATAGTTTCTTTTAAATGTTAATAAAACATGCAATTAACAAATAAATAAATTCTATAAACATAATTGTGTATATATATATATATATATATATATATATACATACATACATACAT
>CM068314.1:27553107-27560607 GCA_034766995.1 Acanthacorydalis orientalis | reverse complement strand
TAATTTCTTCTTAATTAAATTCTTTATTTTTTTGTCTGTTTCTTTATGTTATTTAAGAAATAAAAATCAAAATCATTTCAAGAGTCTAAATTAGAAGATAGTTATTATGTAATTCATGAAACATTCTTAAGAAGAATTTAAATATCTCTCTCTCTCTTTCTATATATATATATATATATATATATATATATATATATATATAATATTAGAATAGGTCTACCATAATGTTCATTTCATGAGTTAAAAGTACTTCATTGGCTTTTTTTGAATTAGTAATAACATGTAGTGATAAGAATTCTTTCTGAATATTTTTTTAATAACCAATCATTTTTATGTATTTTTAAATTCATATAATATCGTTTAGTACAATTTTTTTTCTATGGAATTATTTAATTATTACAAAAATCTAACAACTAATTTATATGTATTTTTTAAAGAATATTTGAAAAAATAATAAAAAATCTGTATTTTTTGAAATTTAGATACTTTATCTGGTGGATAAAATGAAAACTATTTTGAATAGATTGTCCGCGTTGTCCAGGAATATAAGTTCGTATTTGATAAACTGTTTACTTTTATTAAATCTTGACTGGAGATGTTGTAAGTTTATAGTTGTTTATGTAAACTGCACGGAAATGATACTAAACTTATTATTTTCCGAATTCGAACACAAGTTTTGACAAAATTGTTAATAAATCTAGTAAAAAAGTGGCAATAGTTACTTGTTCAGTTGCGAAAATTTTCCTTCTTGTTTCGGGAGGATTTCTTTAAAGACGAAATTTAGAGACAAAATATAAAATTTGATAATCATCTCTATAACTGTCATCATTCGTCATCTTTCCATAGCGAGTAACCTATTTGGCATTAATTAAATTTTCTTTGATACATAAACTTTTACTGTTTGGTTTTGTACATGTAAATTCACAATTTATTGTATAAATACTATTATGTTCAACTATTTCATTTTAATTTTATTCGAAATAAAAATTCAAGTAAGCTAAAGGAATCATCAGTAAATAGTATTATTTTAATATATGCTAGCTTATTAGTATTCATTTTTTTGATCTGCGGGAGAGAGAGAGCGGGCCTTTATCAAACGTCCCAGTCAATCTTTTATTAGTTTATATGATATATATATATTATATATATATATATATATATATATATATATATATATATGCAATTATTATTGCCTGATGAGAACATTAAAAAGTACTGTTAAGATTGGATTATAGAAAAATAATTTCAGATGTATTTGGATTTAGGTTGATATAATTATTTCATAAAAATACAAGTCGTTCATCAAGAATTACAACAGCAATGTAATAAAACATACTGAACGGCTACTGTATTTCTATATAGTAGGAAACCCGTTGGCCAAACAAATTAGACATGCACACACCTACGACTATATTTAAACTAACACGTACATTTGTTTATATATATATATATATACATATATATATATATATATATATATATATATATATATACACACATATATGTACTTATGTATACATAGGAAAATGTACGAGTTTGGAATGCAAGACAGCGTGAAATTACCTAGTGTGCACAAGCAGCTGACTTTCCCAAAGGAATACACTTACTGGAGAATATGTATTGTTATCATATTTGTGTAAATTGTTGTCTTTTGTATATATTTTTTGTATAAAAAATAAAATTATAATTTTTACTTTTGGGGATATGAGACGAACAAAATGTTTGTGTTCGACAGAATGCTACAGTTTTTTTTTTTATTTTCTTCTTCTATTCTGCAATATTTTATTTGAAATATTTTGTTTTATATAAGATAAAAATTTCATTCCGAATTGGAAATGAATTTTATTATAGTATATTATGTAAATGTATTTATATTATTTGTATACTCATAATATTTCCAACATGTGAATTGGTGGAGGGTGCGAAACAATAGCTTTGTTAATTCAAGAGCTCATTCATATTTATATTAGTCGAACATTAAACTACTTTTTATTATTACATTTTATTTACACATTAATACAAAATTCATTTTCATATAAGAACACATAACATTATTGCTCTTCAGTATTGTTTATAACTATTTTTTTTTAAATGGAGATATCAACATCGTTATTATTATTGTATAAATACATTCTTAAGTTTTCTAAATCATTTACTTAACTTCTAAGAATGTTACTACACAATGATAAGTTCAGTATGAAATTAACTAATTAAAGGCCGAGAAATTAAATAAATTTTGTTCAAATTCTTTAAAATTTATTTCCTTTAAATATATACGAGATTATATTAATATGTTATGATTAAAAATTCGAGACAGTTTTCTGAATAAAAGGTGGTAAAGTTTGCAATTTTAAATTAAAATCCGCACAGACTTATTGATTTTCGTAATTTTTAGTAGAAGCTGTTTTTCTAATTAAACTCCTGTTAAAATAAATTAATTATTTTTAAATATATTTTTTATTAACTTATTAAAGATAATTATCTATTCCCGTTATACTTAATATAATTTTTGTAGTAATTAAATTCTTAGTTCTACAGAAATTATATATATATATATATATATATATATATATATATATATATATATATATGAGATAATAAAACAATACCCAGTATAGAAAAATGAATAAATTTCAACATTTTATTTTATAATACATACATATTATTATTTTTTCGAATTAATTCGTTTTTCAAACAAAAACCACGCTTGCTCATTTATACTTATTGAAACACACATTTAAAATTAATGAGAATGTCTGCGCGCTTTTTGTAATTGTTTTCCATTGAATCAAAACCGTTTTCGCGTTCAACAACAACAGTCATTCCGAACACAACAGTTCCCTTCCTCGCGTCATACACAATACACACACATGCTTTTATATGTGTGTATGTTCGCACATCAGCATCTATTTAACAGTAAGTTTGTGTGTATGTGTGTCCGATGTACACAATTGTATTTGTATGCACGTATATATATATATGCACCTTTATGTGCGTGTGTACATGTGTGTATGTACATTGGTACATATACGCATGTTGGCTTTCACAGCAGGTAATGTACGTGTAGCACCTCGAATCTGGTGCCTTTTGTGTCGGCCCCACCGTTAAAAGTCAATTCGTCCCGGTTGACACGTGACATGCAAATTTGTGTATGTTTTGACGTGAAAAGCTGCTGAATTTTTTTGTACGATAATATTGGTATTCACACGATTGTCTGAATGGATCTTTAAAATGCTATTATTGTTTAATATAATTGAAGAAAGATGATTTTTGTTTGTATTATAATTTCATAGACATGTTTTGATATATTGCAATACAGATATGTCAGTTTTGTAATACACATATCTATCAAATCAATAGTGATTTGATAGTTTACTAATAACATTTTTTTATTAAAATAGTTTTTCATTTATTTCCATACCTATTATTTTCAATGTACTTATTATAAAACAGCCGCAATTAGTAATATGCTACTTTTTATTTATTAAATCACGTGATTTAGTGACGCATTTAAGAAACAGTTGGCTTAATCAATCAATTAATATGTTAAGAAGTATCAAATCGTCTTGGTAGTTTAAATCATCTTGTAGACATAATATTATTGACTTAACTGTAGAGACTTTCTTAAACCTTTACATCTTACTTTTTACTATATAACACATCAAGTTTATTAAATCCTTTTATAATCATTTCACAGTATTTTTTATCAAAACAAAAAAATATTTAGAATTACATATATTTTTATAAGAAACTAATAATTAAGAGAGGAATCTTATCTTTATTATTTAAAATATAATATACTAATATAGTATTAAATAAATATTATGAAATTGTCATTCAAAAATAGAGGAACTGAATTAACATATGTTTTTAAAAATTATTAAAACAAAAACTTTAATTAACTTATACTCTCTTATTTTCTGATTAGAAAAAAATATAGAAAATTTTATGTTTTATAAAACTAAAATTGAGGTTAAATTTTTATATATAATTAATACTTTGAAAATAGTTCAACATTACATAATTACTTTAAAAGATTTTTTTATTAAGGTACCTCAAAGAGCCGTTCAGCTAGAACTTTTGTAAGATAAATAGATGTGATTTGATATCAGGACAGTCATCAGATATTTAATTTATTTTAAATGTAATTTTATGAATAAATATTGAATTAACTTTCAAAATAAATTATATGTAGATAACAACTGAGTCACTTTATATCATTTATCTTTAAATTGAGTAGTTGTGCTAGTAGAAACTTGTTTAGTTAATCGATTGATAGATAAGATATTTATCTTGACACAGATGCCAGTCAAAACATTTGATTGATCTGATTATACAAAGTCACTGTATCAACTTTTCATATACATATTATGTATGTTATTTTTAAGATTTTCATCTCCTAATTGTGAACGTTGAAAAAGGCGTATGCACTTATATATATATATATATATATATATATATATATATATATTTATGTAGATGTATAGATATATAGATATACGTAATATGTGTGTTTTTGTATAATAATTTTAATTAATCTTAAGACAATTTTATCACCCATTCTACTTCAAAGAAGAATATAATTATAAAAAAATGTGAATTCACTCAATAAACTCTAAGATAAATTAGTAAAAGGTTTTGTATTTATAATATAGAGTTTTAATCTTAACTTTTATTTATCAGGTATATTTTAAAATAATGAATATATCAAAAAGTTCGTATAGAGTTTTATAAAGATTAGAAAAAAAAATATCATTTGTTTAGAAATATTATTCAAATAAAAATATTAACAAGAATCTATAGTTCATATATATGTGATGTACTTTTTTTATAAATTAGATAATTTTATTCAAAGGCTATGTCAAAAGGTTATAATTATACAAGCTGTAAAATGTTACATATATATATATATATATATATGTATAATATTTTATATATTATACAATATGTAGGGAGTTCTTTAATATATGTATGTGATTTTTGCAGTAGAACCATTATATTATTTAATTCGTGAGCACGTCTGTACGAACGACCATAACTCATTAACATAATTATAATCTCGAATCATTACATCGCTTTTGTCAGGCATTCATCTCTCCGTCACTAATCAAAGTTTGCAGCAGTGGCATCTACTCACCCCTAGTTGAACAATAACAACCCTTTGATTCGCTTCAATGTCAGTGTGGTAGCAGACAGCAGCCAGCCGTTCAGGCGACTGGAAACCACCCCCTCAATCATTCTACAATCCCCCAAACTACAATTCATCGTATCACCCTGTCTGACCATACACATACATACAGAACAAGTACATGTACACACATATGCATTATAGATCTCATATATGTATCCACATATAAAAATACTCACTCACTCATACAATTTCACACAAACAGAGAGTATACACAAAGTCTATCTAACTCATTCCACTAGTAGATTCAAAACAAAACCTTTTTTCCAATACAACACCAAGCTAATAAACGAATGCCTGACCGGGCGTTGATCGCAGACCATCCAGCAGCCAACAATGGTGAATAAATGAAAACGAAGGACGATTGGTTTTTGGCTTTTGTCCATTTTTCTAAAGTGTACGGAAATCATTTATGCTGAAAAAAAAAACGATTGATGATGATTCCTTTATTCTGTTGGATCTCGTTCTTTTATTGACATAAAAATGATTTTTTATGAGTATCTGTGCACGATTTTTTTTATTTATTGAATAAATTTATTTACTTTCTAAATATTATTTTCAAAAATAAAATTTCCTTAAAATATAAATTGAAACATATTCGTAAATGAATCGTAATTTGAAAAAAAATACTCGTGTTTACAAAATTAAACTTTAATTAAAATAATGATTTAAATAACAAATATTATTAACAGAACACCTATAAAAAATTAATGCGATTATAGAAAAAATAGGTATTCGAATGAAATTTAAAAACGATTCTCAATGTTTCAAGTACACTTTTAATTGAATAGATTATTTTAATAATAGATAATATCATAAAAGAAAATTTTACACATTTAAATCCATGGAAATAATGAACAACGATTTATATTTAAACATTATTTTTTGTCTTTAGTTAACTAAGAATTTTTGAACGAAAATTTAATATTTTATTCTCTGTATTCTTAATTTAAATAATTACAGATATATATATATATATATATATATATATATATATATATATATATATAATTAACTGAAAACTCTCTTAAAAATACTTAATCTATAATTTTTATTTATCAAAATTTGTAAATTGTACAGCAAAGAGAAATACAATTGGTTTTCGTATACCAGTTTCTTCCTCATGAATAAAGTTTGCAATAAAAAATATACAATTACAATTTTTAATTCAACTATAATTATTTGATTGTAATTTTAACTCAAATTCTGATTTTATTAGCTATAGATCATGAACTATTTTTTGTATAAAATATTTTTTTCTCATTATTTTTAATCTAAATGTAAAACAACCATTCATTATTTACTAGTGTGATGCATAAAAAACAACATATTCACTTTTTTAATTATACACTTGATTGATTCTGTATTTAAATTTTGCCAAAAAACGATTTTAATATTTTTGTATAAATATCTCATATCTTATTCGCCATTTGAATATTATTTTCGTAAAATGTAATTAGTTACTGTAATGTAAACTTCTTGGTAAATTATTCATTTAAACGCTAAAACTAACTACATTTTTGGACACTCATCAAAATTCTGCAAAATTTTCCAGTCAAGATTTAAATTTCACGTTATAAACTAAATCTTCATTTCAGTTATATAAAAATGAATATAGAATTACTTGAACGGGCACCGTAATTAATTCTAAAATAAACCAATAAAATACGTTATAAAACTACAACACCGGAGAACAAAAAAAAAACAAACACGAACTAAAATTCTCTACACTCATAAATAATAATCCACCACGTCAGTGTTATTACTTTCTTCGTGTAGAAGCAGCATAACATAATAAGTAATTAGGTATGATTACAAAATCGATCGATACTCGTTATTAACATTTGATTACTGCTTCGTGGAGAATAAGGGCTGTGATATATTGTAACTAAAAGTATATAACTTTATGTTTTAGATGTTTGTTATTCTGTGTATACAAAAAAGTGCTGGAAAAGTTTATACAAATGTATTATTATTTTGAATATACATGAGTATGTAGTCATAACAAATAGTTGAACGTTGTTACAAAAATAAATAGTATGAAAAATTATTAAAGAATGTAAAAAATCAATAAAAATGTATTTATTTCTTGTGAAAGAATAATTCATAATTAGTAGAACATAACTAGGTGTTGGTGGAAAAAAAATACAAAATGCGTTGTTACTACTTGACTCGAGTGTTTCAGTTTCAAACAAACACATTTTGTAAGGTGTTTGATTATGTACATTTTTTTATTTTATTTAATACTTTATTCATATTAATAGTATTTAATACAATTTTAAATTCAAAATCGTAAAAGCTAAAATTCAAAC
>CM068314.1:27443107-27550607 GCA_034766995.1 Acanthacorydalis orientalis | reverse complement strand
CGAATTTGATAATAAAATTTAAAAAGTGTTCTTATTTTAAAGTTGTCATTGTTTATACCTCTTTGGCGTGTAGTACTACTGATCTTGATTCTTGTGAATTACTCGAGCCTTTATCTGCCACTAATTTCGAATCTTGAACTATTCTCAAATAATTTCGACATAAAATAAAAGTATTTCGAAGTTACCTGAGGATAGTTCAACAGTTGAAATTAATCGTGCCAGATGAAGGCTCGAATGATTTATGAGAGCTAAGATAATTAGGACAATGCCTTATTTTGTCATTCATTATCTGCACATCTAACTACCTACATATTATTTGGGTATTGAAATATTTATTATTTGAATATTGAATTTGAATATTTTTATAATAAAGTAATTAATTTCCTGATCGAAATATTGAGGCTTATATATCAGAAATATATTCAGTGGATTTGCCATTCTTTTCAAAGTAGTTTCTTGTATATATATATATACATATACATAATAAATCATTACTAAAAATGCCAACACATTTGTGGAGAATTTTGAATAAAGTGTTTATAATTGTCAATTTCTAAATTTTATTTACTAAATGCTCGCATCGTTGAAGTGTTTTGTAGTAACACTAATATTTTCTCAACATATACAAGTATTTAAATATTAAAAATTATGTTGTTTTTTTTTGTAATAAAGTACTCAATTACCTTTTATAAATGTGCATTATCTTAACCAACTATATTTAATAGATAAAGTTTTTCACATAGTAAGAAAGAGTATCAATGATTAAAATTGTATCAACGAAAAAAAGTATATACATTGTATAAATATTTTACATTTTTAAAAAAATTATTCATTTTTGGAATTTTTTACTGTAATTACATTCTTAAAATTAAAATATTGCACTATAAAAATAATCATTCAACGCATACATTTCCTTATGTTTATTATCATCTAAAACCTAATGCTCGGTATAAAAAAATAATTTTAAATATAATTTTATCGTAAAATATAGTTTTATATCAGTACCTATACATTGTACTCGTACTTCTTTTTTATGTGAAATATTGCAACACATTTCACAATTAAATAAAATATATTTATATGCTCTATCATTAGACAGTGATTCAGTTTTATCTAAGAAAAAATATATTTAAGTGCATGATTATTTGTTTGAAATATGTAATTGTTGAAAAATTTTCATAACATTGGCTGAAATATTTAAATTTAATATATTTATCACAGATTTATAATTACTTCAAATTAAATCATTTGCTTTTAACAAAAATACCAAGAATGTTATAAATAAAAATTCCATGAACTAAATCTCTCCTGAAGTATTTCAAATATTCTTAGAAAATTAAAACTAGTGTTTTGGTAAATGAAATATATAAATCCATTAAAATAATTGGTTAACTTACTGGTAAGTAGAGACATTGATATCACAGATTTATCTATATATAATACATACATACGTACATATATATATATATATCCATATAAAATTACTTTACTATATATCATTTAAATTTTTTAATGAAAATACAAGGAATTTAATTGTTGATATTGCGTATTTCAAAAGTGAAGAAACTGTGATTAATGCCATATGGTTATTACTTCGAAGTGTTAAACAATTAGGGTACTTTTAGTTTTGATATTTGTTATTTTTTTAAAAAAATAATATTATTTATAATTTTATTTTATTTAATAGATGTTTAAAATAATATAATACCAAAAATATATAAAAATATGTAGCACAATTTGAGATATCGAAAGTTTTATTTTCATTTTAATTTTTTATCAACTTATATAATATTTATTTTATACAATTTCATAAAAGCTATAATTGAGTTTAGTCTTTTTTTCTGAAATATATTTGATATATTTGTTATAATAACTATTACTATAAAATAAAATAATTAGTTGATTCTTTAATGATATTTATTAGTAATATTTTTTTAGACAGATAAATGATTAATAAATTTTAGATTTCTAAAAAAGGTTTGATAATTCTTAAACAAAAGTTAAAAAATAATTTAACATCTATAAATATTAAAAAAAATAAACATTAAGTTAAAATGTTTTTTTTTAATTTTATTTTTAGTTTCAAATTTAAGATCAGTGATATTAAATACTAAATTTGAAAGACAATAAACACATTGTGGCGTCATAAAAGCATAATTTTTAAATAAATGCACTTTACAAAACTTTAGCGTTATTGTGTAATATTAAATAAAACAATTCGAGAAAAAAATGTGGCATATAACTAATCATAATGTTTCATAAAAAATACCAGCTTTTCAAAAAGAATATAATTAGAAATAAAAATGTACACAGCTTCATACGATGCAAGTATAAAAGAGGTAAAAAAGGCAGTAGGTAGAATTTACTTGGACAAGAACCAGTGTGAGGTTTGTGTGATGATGAACGACCAAATGAATTTATGTGGGTGTTGAGAATTAAGTCCCCTTTTAACTCGGGCGTAATTAAAAGTGTTTTGAGCCTGCTAGTAGAAATAAAATATAATTATACTGATGACGCAAAGTCATTGCTTTTCATCTACCACCTGCGGAGTGCAGTCGCTGGCGTTGACGGTATTCCGTACAGAACGTTACGGAGGCGACAGGGACGGCTGTACCGTGGAGTCCCGTTCGTCGGAGAAGGGACGCGCTATCGTGCGATTATCGCGTGCTATCTGATATATTCCTTTCTTGCACGCTCGTGTCATCGTTGTTTAGTTTTGTCTGTTTCGCAATTTCTTAGAATTTCCGGAATGTATCATGATTTTTCTCTCATAATTGTTATGCGTCGGAACTTATGACTCATTGGATTTGATATTTGAATTATATACGGGTCGATTTGTTAATTAGAATTTCGGAATGAAATATTACGCTTATGATAATGAAATTAATATTTATGTGTACGTATCGTGATACTAGCTAAGCCGCCTAGCGTGCTAGTCACCAACTTAGGAAGATTGATGACGTCGAATAATTTATTTTAGATGCTCTGTTTGTTTTTGATCCAGTTTTATTATTTTTACGCAGACAACGTATCGAACAATCTTGAAGTACACACACTACGTTTTAAAACCACATTCTGAACTAGACTTCAATACGCTTATTTTTCAACATATCGACAATTTAAAAAAAGAAATAAAACGGCAATATATATATATATATATATATATATATATATATATATATATATATCTGCGTGTGTGTGAGTGCGTGTGTTATTTACTTCATAAATAAACAATTAAAAATTCTTTATTCCATAATAGTAATATATTTATTCATGTAATTGTTTTTCTTCGGACCGTTATGTGTGTTGTTGCCTGCTACAATGGATTCGTCATTTGTGCTCTTCTGATAGTTTGATGTCTTTGAGATATTTTCATGTTCAATGCAAAAAATTACAGAAATGATGATATTGTCATCTCAGAAATGAATTTCTGCAATAAATACAAAAGAAAGACACTGAAGAATATCAAACTAGCTAAATATTGTCCAATTTCCGAAACCGGTCGAAGCAGATAATTTTAAACAGTCGTTTGAAAGAAAACAATACCGAATATACATACCGATCCTCAGGAATAAAAAAAGAGTACAACTATGAGAAAATATGTACTTTAATAAATGTAAAATATTTCGGATCTATACATTTTTGATATACTAGACAACTTTTTTTCATAAAACTATGACCATAAATTTGAAATAAAATTCGTTTAAGATTAATTCCAAAAATTTATTAATATTTCAGTTATTATATATATATATATATATATATATATATATATATATATATATATATATATATGTGTGTGTGTGTATAATTATATTAGATTTTAACCAATTGTAATATAAAATATTAGGAATATAGATACATATTCTACTATTTGAAGTATAAAATATATAAAAAGGTTTGTAGCATCCTTTTTTAATTGATATTGAAACAATATGAATTGACTTTCATAATTTCTTGTATGTTAAATCACTATAAATCTATTTACATTTTGACAAGTAACAAATATTCTTCTCTGCTTTATATTAATTGAAAACTTAATTCTTAAATGAGTGTAGAATAATACCTTCGTAAATAAAAATAAATATTAGTCATTTTATTTCTTCTATTTAGGAAATCAATGTAGGTGTATTAACAATAATAAGTCAATTATCTGCTACCAACACTTTAATGTAGACAAGTTCAATACACATATAAATATTACTTTAAAAATATTACACAGTAAAATTCACCTACATTAAAATCATTTTAAAATAGGTGAAATTTTTTTTATAACAAATGGTATTTAATATATATATATATATACAATGAGATATTTTATTTTTAATTTTAATAAAATTGTGCGTTATTTTATATTTGTATCCATTTAGCTGGTAATTTCGATCGAATCAACATTTTTGGATATTTTAAAACAATGTAAATTATAATTAAAATAGAGTATAATAAATTATAGTACAATATATTTTATAATTGTGTAAAATATGTTACAAAAAAAAGTTTTTGTCTTACAAATTAATTTTGACGTTTTTTGTAATAATTATTTAATATTTAAGGTTCAATTATCATGTATTTGTCAATAAGTTTTATGTGTACAGAAAATGTAAACTTTATAGTAAAGAAAGAAACGAAAAACGTGAAATATCCAGACTCATAATTATATATTCTCACTTATTTGTAACAATTAATAAATTGAAAGATTAGTGTAATATTGTTAGCTTTTAATGTTAAATATTTTTTGAAAATTTAATTGAAAAATACACTTTTGTAATTTGTTTTATTAAAAGTATGATCAAATATTTCATACTATTTGAAAGAAAAATAAAATAAGATTATTAAGTCTTATTAAAAAAAGTTTAATCAGATAAAAATGAATATCCATCGAAAGACACTTTAAAATAAATTAAGAGATTATAAAGGCACGAAAACATTAAGACAATTATATTCAATGATTCGTTATAAAATGATTCATAACATTTCCATACTAAAACATTTAAACATTTATTAAAAATGTCTATATGAATTTTATATATATATATATATATATATATATATATATATATACCAGTTTATAAGTTCACGTTTATAAAAAGAAAAAATAAAATACTCATTGTAAATGTAAACAGAATCACGAAAAGAGAGTTACATCGTTTAGTCTAAACTAGAAGACATTTTATGACTCATAATAATTTGTAAGTTTGTTTGATGATGGTATGGTAACCTGCGGCAATATTTTCTTAATTATACGTAACCGTACTTACTAAAGACTTGTCTATTCATTCTATTTCTTATAAGAATGAATCATTTTGTTCTGAAAATTAAGCCTTATTAAACGCAAATTATACATTAAATACAAATTAACCTTATATATGTACACACAAAATATGTTTGTATTATTTTAAAAAGTATGCTTGTCATATTTTTTTATTAATTTAAATACACTGACGTCAAGAACTGAAATTACGTAGAATTACTCATATATTAATTATTAAATAAAATTATTCAGAGGAGATAACGAACATCGCTCCGATTACATAAATCATAATTAATACTGATTAAGTTTTTCTAACGAGTTTAAAAAATAATATTATTAAACTGAAATATCAAATGTTAAAAGCACTGCTCTGCTGCGAAAACAATATTACAAAAAATACATTTTCACGAATAATACTTTTATGAATTAATTATGTTATATATAAATGTATTTTGTAATAATGTATATTCTAGTATTGCGATTTGTTAAATCGAAAAAATAAAGTTGAACATAATTCATTTATATATAACATATTCATGCTGTTAAAAAATTAAGTCGGTATAATGTAAATATATTTTTATAGGGGATTTGAATGAGTTTCAGGTGAACAAAAAGAGTCTTGGAGAAAATATCTAAACTAAAAAGTACATTTTGAACAAATACTACATACCAACTTAAGTAAACGTAGTATCTTTATAACTGGTTTTTAATGTTTTTTTAGAATTTTATCTAGCAAATAACTATTGAATGTAAATGTTAAGTTTTAATATATTTGTAATATTTATTAATTTGGATAATTTTTGTTGCTTTTTAAAAATCTCTCTCTCTCTATATATATATATATATATACAGAAAGAGATGAGACAGATGAAATAGAGATGTAGGTAATATAAGTTTAAAATGTTTATAATATTTTATGTTCTGAAGAAACATTTCCCTTACGTGTATGTATGATTAGTTGATATGCGACCATTTTACAGATATACCAATAGTAATTTAACTTTCAGTACAGTTATACATTTATTTAATTTTTCTATGTTGTATAAAAAGTGCCATGAACTCGTCTGATTCAATTCAATATACCGCTCAATAATTTAATTTGAAATTAAATATAGAAAATAAAATAGATTGAATTAAAAATTTCATGTGTTGAATAATCCGTTTACAAATTATTTTTTTAATATATATATATATATATATATATATATATATATATATATATTCCTTTACGTGTAGATGTAAGTTATGTATGTATTCACGCTGTACAGAAATTATCTAACCCTTTTATTATTAATCTCCGGTTGTCACCCTACGAGTCTGCGTACCCCTTTCTCTGCATACATACATACATACATTATATGTATATATATATATATATATATATATATGTATAATGTATATTATATATATATATATATATATATATATATATATAAACACATATATACGAATATGTCCCCTCCTTGTCGCCCATTTCGTTGAAACTTCAATACAACCATGTACGCGCATACAATGAACGGTTAATATATACGAACGTGGAAATCTGATTATTTTCAATTCCCTCCCCCTGTTTTAATTTCAAATGATGATTTTTTTCGCTTTTGTTTCTGTTCCGTTCTCTTAGTATAGATGTGTGAGTGATGAACAGATGAATGAGTTATAGAAATGTATTATCAATACCTGTACTAGAATATTATTGGTTTTATATATATATATATATATATATATATATATTTATTTATTTATTGTATTAATTTTAAAATAAGTGAGTTTTGTGTAAGTTGTATTCTCATATATTTGTTGTATAAACATTTAATTTTTTAATATGCAAAATAAAAATTTTACAATTTTCTTAAAAAATTTATATAAGAATGATTAAAACTACATTTATGAAACTTACTTTATGAAACTGCATTAAAACTACAATGAGATAGCGTTAAAAGAGGTAGCGCTAACTAGAGATTTACTGTATATTTTAAACAAAAATTACCTTTTATGATTTTAAAATATTTTTTCTTTACACTGTTGGAAAACTGAACGTCTAAAATTATTAGATTGTATTTAAATAACGGGTTGAATAAATACGAATTACAATCAAGAGGGTTGTTATTTTTTATTAAAAGTTAACTAATTTGAGATTCCAGGAAACAAACTCAGTTAATGTTCATAAATTCGTTAATATAAAGTTGGTAGAAAAACAATAGCGGTTTGGTAATAATTGGCATATTTGGGTATAATTGGTGTTTTCTGAATTCTAACCTTAATTTTTTTCAATGAAAGTGTCACTTCATTGTGTTCATGTTTATATCATTTTAAAGTGATTTTTCGATCTGTATTTTGGTAACATCGACTTTGTTTTTATTATTAATTTTGGTTTAAGTTGGCCTATTGAATTAAAGATAGAACAAAAGCAAATAAGAGCAATTTTTTGTATAAGTTCAAAACAGACAGTAAAGCAACAGAAACTGCTCATCAACTAAACAATCCTTTTGGTGTGAGTATTGTTATAGAACATAGGATGCAATGTTGGTTCCAAAAATTTTAAGGTGGAGGCGAGAGACCTGAAAATGAAGAAGATGTGTGTTCTTCTTCAGTACATAACGAGCAACTGAGGGCGTTAGTTGAATTAGAACCAATTCGACGAACTGAAGACATTAGAGAATCAGAACCAATTAGACAATTCGAGAGTTTGCACAAAAGTTAGGCGTTAAACATCCAATAGTCCTGGACCACTTAAAAACCACTTAAATTATAAAACGTATGTGAATTTGAAGGTCATAAACCGCAATTATTTTCTTACCAACCTAATACTTGAATAAAGAAAATATAATCATTGAAGAGAATGAAAAATTATATTTATTTTCGCTAAATGAGAATAAGTAGTTTTACATTAAATTTAATAACAAGTACAAAATATTTATTTAAACACAAATCGTATCTAAGAATTAACTACTGTCAGTAATAATGATTATTACAGAAACTTTGAATAATAAAATTACAATTATTAAACACATTCAAACAATATGATTCTCTTTTTAGCATATTCTCATATAGTTCTAGGAATTTCTCGCACGATTCTATTGAACAAAATGTATATTTTCAGGTCTTGCGTGTACGTTTCTTCGAAATGTATTCATCTTACATAAGAAACTCTGATCGAGCATTCTAGTATTGAGTTGTATGTTATATTTGAGTGCATATAAATTGATGGTATATAACTCATTGAATGGACGTGTCAGATCGCTTGTGTGGACGACATCGCTTCTCGTACGCTCCGGAGCGAACGATAATTGAAGCGAGACAGACAAATAGATAGACAGCGCCATCGCTTCCAGTGGACAATGGAATTAATTTTGTTCAATTTAGATTAACTTCGTTTGTGATTACGAATAATATAAAACTAAAAAAATATATATGTATATATATATATATATATATATATATATATATATATATATATTTATATAACCTATTTAATTTTAAAAACCATCCCATCAATATTCTTCTACCCGTTCGCTTCAGTCCACTATATTGTTTGGAATTGGTGATACATACACACATACATACATATATATATATATATATATATAATGTTTTTAATTTTTTTTAATCAGTTTTTGCAATTTATTTGAACGTACAAATAATCTATTTATTATTCCGTTTGCATGGATTTATGATAAAGCTTTTTGATTATATTCGATTATCATATCGAAATGATATATTATGTAGGTGTCTGTGTATATATATATATATATATATATTATATATATCTAATATATATATATATATATATATACACATATATATATATATATATATATATATATATATATATATATATATATATATATATATATGCAGCCATTGATCTTTGTATTAAATAAGTAAGATTCAGTATCTATGAGAAATGGTTTATTGTTCTGAAAATAATTGTTTTCGATATCTACTGAGATTTCGTATTTATGTTCTAAAATAACAGATAACAAAAAAGCAAGAAGTAGATAATATAATATAATTCATTTATCGATGAAGTCATTATATAAATTTTAATATATTATATAGCTGGGAAATGTAAATTTTTTTTACAGACTGTTGATTGACATAAAAATACAGGGTCAACAGTCTGGCCGTAATTATTAGGACACGTAATGTTTTCGCGCCATGAAACTTAACTTCATCAAAACACAACATGTTATCTAAGACTCTACGCTTCATTTTATGTAGATATGGTACGAATTACTCCAGGTGGGCTTCTTTACAATTACAATAATACAAGAAAACCATTATGACAAAGTCAATATCTTTATGACAGTATTTTTTTTACTGTTTATCGAATATTAATCAATATTACATATTTGAAAAAAATATCTTAGTTATACCATATTATTGAGGATAAAGTTTACAATAAGGAAGTTAAATTTTCTAAATAAAACATTGATTCATTTAGAAATTACAACGATTTCTCCCAATACAAGTGCACGAGCGTGCCTACTAATTAAGGGGTAAAAAATTATTCATGCTGAAACCTGATTTGACTTGTTTTAAAGACTAGATAAAAAGTATTCGATCAATGTATTTTACTTATATATAAAATGAATAAAAAATTATTATCCTGAACTCTAATTTAATGATAATATAGTTTTTAACAATATACTTAAATTCGCATTTAAAAATATTTTTTTCATTCCCAACAAACCACATTTTTTTCTGATTAAAAATGTTTTGTAATTGATTATTGACCATTTTTAATTATTACCAATGCGCATTTTGATAGCGTTTCTATCATTTTCAAAGCTTTAAGGTACAGAAATCTCTCTTTAGCGCTATGTGGATGATGGAATTGCCCACAAAATCTGTATAAACAACGATTAAAAACGGTAAATAATAATTTATTGAATATTATTTATTAAATCATTTGTGGATTGTGATAGAGTAAAAATTTTTTCACGAAATATAATTCATTGACTTCAGACCAGAGATAAATAAAGCAATTGTTAAAAAGATAAGCAAAAAGAAAAGAGGAATAAAATGGATTCAAACAATTGAACTGCAGAAATTATTGATTATGAGCAAAGATATATAAAAATTCTTAGAAAATACTTACAAATAGGTAAGGTAAAAATATCATAAAGTGAATTAAAACGTGTTGAAACAGAATTATTGGTTGTATGATGATAGCTGATTTCTGATATACATACATATATATATATATATATGCCTTAATAAGATTTTTTGCAATTCAACAAAGTAATTAATTACTATTTCTCAGAAACTATTAATAATTAGTGATTCTAATAAATGTTCATTTGTGGTCATAGTACAATACGTGTGCCATAGTTAGTATTTCATAAACTCGTGGAAGATAGTAAATTATTCCCAAGTAATTTATTTCAGACTTCGAAGCGTTTATTGAAAGTAAAATGTATGTTATAGTACGATAGTTACAATGTAGTACGAGTCTCATACTTTCAGCATATCACATACTTGCAAATTTCAGTTTAAGATTACAATTTATTTAAAATCCAAAAACTTTTATTGGAACTAAATTATATATTATACATTACTGAGTTTGTTAAGTAATAAGATTTACTTATATATATATATATATATATATATATATATATATATATATATATATATATATATATATATATATATATTATAATAGTTTTTAATCATTTTCTCAATTCATTTAAAATATATATTAATTTCAAATTTAGAAATAATTTGAAAAAAATATTTAGAAAGATAAAAATTTTATTGATAAGACATATTTGTAAAATATTAACACGCCTTAAAATAATATTTTAATCATTATTAATTTACAAAATTATTCACAGTTATAAAGTTAGCTTAACCTATTCAGTGTTTGGTAGTTTTAGTACACTCGCATAATGTTTATTCATACAAAAATAAAAACATACCCACATATATATACATACACATATATGTATATATATACTCGTAATTGTAAGAAAAAATTACTTTTTATTGCCTGATTATGAGACTGCCTCGTCTTACTACCAATGACTCATATGTATTTAACTCTCTTTTAGAATTGAAATGATTTTAAAATTACTTGCATCTATACACCAGACGAATTGGGGACACTGAATGTTGAATTTATACTTAATTTCGTATGCCAATTGTACATTTTTGAAATGAATAGTTCGTTGAAAAAAGTTTTATATTTTTTATTGAATTAAAGTTGTCGAATATTTTTAGAGAATAGAACATGAATCAGTGAGAAGCCTGATATCAAATATCAAATGTATTATTGTATTTTAAAATATTATATATATATATATATATATATATATATATATATATATGTATGTATGTGTGTGTGTGTGTGTATGCATATATAAATGCACATATTCAGTTAAGCGTAAGTGTTAATTATTTTACAATTAACATTTCAAAAACCCATGTTCACACGATAGCGATAAAGCATCGCGTTTAAAACACCACGCGTCTAATTGTATCGTGTGATCGAGTCTCGGTAATGCGTCACGCTAACAAAACACTAGAGCCGTCGAGCAGATTTTGTCACACAACAATCTCGATATTATTGTAGCCATGCGTGTCATTATTGTTATTTAACACTAGGCAACTTTACAGAGTGTATATGCAAAGGTAAGCATACAAACGTACCTGTACATTTGTGTGGCGTGCGTGTGCTGTTTAATTTCTGCCGCGGCCTAATTGAGTTTTTATTGTAGACTAATGTCAGCGATGAATATATGCATGAAGTCGGGCTGTAAATGCAATCATCATAATTATTGTTGTTATATATTCGAATGTCAACGTTCTTATAGGATTTTCAACGTGAATGTCTTTATGCTGTGCGCTGTACAATGAAATATATTTGATTATATTTTATGATTTTTATCTTGCGTTAAGAAAAATTGATATTTTTATTAAACAGTTATAATGAAAGGGTTTACGGATACGAAATGGCTAAATAAAATATGTGTGTACAAATTAAGATATTTAAGCTTAACGATTTCTTTTCTTACATGTGTATAATTAATACATATTTTAAAGCAGTATAAAAATTTGAATATCAGAGTAGATTTTTTAATAACTTAATATTCATACATACATAAATACAAATAATACATACATATATATATATATATATATATATATATATACGTGTGTGTGTGTGTGTGTAGAAAAGGAGATATAAAAAGAATTTAGATCAGTAATCATCAATTTATATGCAATTACTTTTAGTCAATACGAACTATAAATGTAAAATCGTTATTGCAAGACAGCGAACATTTTAATTTTGAAGGTAACTATTAAAAATATTTCACAATATAATAGTACAACTGATTGTAATCTCTTCATTATGTACGTGTTGATGTAGATTTTCTATTGATTTATATACATATTTTTGAAAAGAAGTTATGTAAATGCATCGCGCATGGAGTACAACAAACAGAAATTACAGACAATTAACTCGGCACTTATCTCTTATCGCAGCATTAAGAAAATATTAAAAATTACATACCGATTCACCAACAATAATTGCAGAACATATTTTATAATTTCGCTTTGATAATTATAATAACAATAAACTCACAGCCATGTCGAGTCGAAGCTGATGAGTATTACGTTAAACATATAATTTACAATTAAATATTTTGATAATGCACATCAACGTTACTTAGCACGCCATGGCGTAATTAATTATTACACATTAGTCATCAGTGTCTAGGACTTTTAATGAATACTCATGCATGCGCAAGTATCTAAGCAATTAAGCCAATAAATTATTCTATTCTTTGAAATGCAGCAATTTCTCCGTTATAGAGGAAACAGTCATAATGAGAAATGGGACTTATAAAGGGTAGATACACATGAGATTTCGTCTATTCGGGGGATGATGATTAACGAGATACGTGCATACAAATAAGTCTTCGGGAAATGAAAATGCGAAAAATAATAATTAAACTACAATGCGATAACACGATCCTTTATATGATCTTTTTCTTTCAGTTTATTAGTAATATTTTCAATTTCGATTAGTGTGAAATAAATCGATAAAATTAAATTTGAATTGACTATTAACCAACTGCTGTTTTTACGATTTCTTTCTGTTTTATTATAACGTTTTAATGATCGATAATGAATTTACTACCAATATTTTTAGTATAGAAATAAATCAAAGAATTAATTTTATACACATATGCAGAGCAAACATCTAGAACAGTTTTAAATAAGATACAAGCTTAAAATATTTTAACAGTCAATAAAAGTAGTATAATTATAGAATTTTTTAAAGTTCGTATAAATTATTACAAATAAAATTTGGAGATAGATCAAATTTATTATAAATTCTCATATATTTATTATTTTTAATACAGGTAAATATTTAAAAAAAAAATTACTTAAAACTAGTTAAAATCCGCAATGAATTGAAATTAAGCCTTGGGATGTAATAATAACGAAATCCATTTAAGAGTGTAACTAAATGTTTTTGGATAAAATTTATTCATAAAACATTCATAATCGATAGATGTAAAAGTACACTAAAATTTAATTTAATCTGTGTTTTAATTAATGTGTTAATTTAATCTTAGTGTATTTTTGTAATTAATTTATTCACTTAGATTGATAATCGACAATATGTCCAAAGTCATAAATTACATTTTTAATATTGTATTATATAAAAAATTAAATTTGATTGTAATTTAGATTAAGTCAATCGGCTTTAAATATTACAATATATTCTGTTTTTTACAACCTCTGTTATTGTAACTTTTGAAATTAAACGAACGACTGTATATTATTTAGATTTCAACACTAACAGTTTTTCATCGAATTGGCAAGTGTCTAGAATAGATACTAATTGTTTTTGGGGGCGACTTTATTGTAAATATATCAAATAACATGTGTAAAGGATATATTTGCTGTAATTTAAAAACAAAACAACAATTCATTTAGAAGGTTGATATTAATTTTCAACAGATAGCTTCTCTTTAGCCTCACAATTCATAGACGCTTGTTTTGCGCCCACTCGTCTGTCAAATATGTCACTTTCGCGTACGACTTACACCCAAACTTATGAATCAGGTTCATACGAAGCTATAATATAAGCAAAAACGAATTTATCTACGATACATGCGCTATATGTAGTTGGTCGGGTTAGCGGCTGACTTGCTATCGCCGCGCGGTGTGGCGGGACGTACAAAATTAATGTTATGCAATTCTCGGAAGGTAGGAGAGAGAGTAAATGTAATTAATTATCTCGGTGTTCGTAATGACTCTGACTGATGAGGTGTACAGAACTGTGTGTCGGTCGCGGGGGTGCTGTGCCCCGAAGGCGACTGCCGACTGTTATGTTCTCCTACTGCCGTTCGATGCTATACTCTGGTTATGGGGGTTAGACACGTAGTTGGCTCCGATGGTGGCTGGCTGCTATAGCTGTTCGCTGCCCCGATGCTGTTTGTTACGTGGATGGTATTACATCCATCGCAAGTTATCGGGATTCGTATGCCGTACATTGATGGTAATGTTAATCAGACACGTTTACTTTTGGACTCTGCAGTATAATATAATAATGTTCGATTTGTTTGTTCGTGAATACAATTCAAATAAATAACGTCTCGGGTGTATAAAAAGTCTAAAAATTATTTGAAAAATAAACAAAAATCATTTAACTAATCTATACACTACATTTATAAATATCGTTCTATTTATCTACTTATATATATATATATATATATATATATGAAAGAAACATTCTATTTATAACAACTATTTATTATAACATTTTACATAATATAAAAGAATCAAAATGTGATTTATTTGTTTTCGTTTGCGTCCAGTTTATATAAATTTTGCTATTGTTAGCAAAATTTTAAACAAGTATTTATACACGAATATACACGTATAATCTACGATTTTCATACTTCGATTTTTTTATCAGAGATTGGTTATTACATGTACACAGGAACAAAAATTCTTTCGTTAACTTCTTTTACGAGAATTAACGCAGAGATTATATACATATATATATATAAGATGATTCAACTTAGACTTCCACACAAAAGTATTAAAAAAACCGCAAAAATGAAAAAAACATGTTATGCCCCATTTAGTATTTTAATTCAATTGTATTTTAGTATTGAATTGAATTAAAATACTAAATAAAAAATAACATGACTTTTCTTAATTCCTGTGTTTCCCCTGTTAATGCTTCCATTTAAGCCTAAATTGAATCACCCTATTTATATATATATATATATATATATATATATATATATATATATGACTTAAGTGTTTAATACTTTAATATACATTTAGTTAAGAGAAATGTCTCAAGAGCTGAAATTGGTCATAGAAAAATACTACATAAGCAATCCAACAGGAGCTAATTTTTGATTATCTAATAAAAATCCTTTTTTTTTAAAAAAACAAAATTTCTTAAGTTTTATATTGTTTTTCTTTGCTAAAAATGTGTTAAATCTCATTTTTATTTAATAATATAATATCTCAATCTTTCTAGACTAATCATTTTTTAATCATAAATAATAAATCTTGAACAAGTGTATTATAGAATTAGACAAATTTATATGTCTAATTCTATAATACACTTGTTCAATAAGTAATACTAAGTACTATATTGAATTTGATTTTTCGTATTACCATGATTTACTTTTTGTTTCATTCATCTGCTTATAAACTCCTAACAGGCGAAACAATTTCGGTTTTGTGTTACTTATTTGTAATAAAAAACTTGATTTGATGCATGTTTAGGAACTATTAGTCTAAAATTATTTGCAGATAAAAAATAATTTTCACCTGTATTACATAAAGATCACTGATATGGTGAATAAATTACAAAAGTAACTTAAAAAGCTGATTATTTACAATGTTAGGCTAGGTGATATGTTTTTTCTTAATAATTTTATAGCTGATAAGTTAATTTTTTTTAAAATGTGGGTCGACACTTGCGTGGGTGTAAAACGATTACAATCGGCTGTGAAATTGAAAACGATTAAATCACAAAAAAAACATTTTTAATAATAGAAAATTGTATTGTTTAGTACTCTTGACCTTGACGATTCTCATTAATGAAATTCAATGAAAATAATTATATCAATATTTATGGTATTAAAATGAAAAATTAAGATTTAATTTAAGAATCGACATTATTGTTGTTAAATGGAATAATATATATATATATATATATATATATATATATATATATATATATATATAAGTATTTAATTTCATTTTTATACAAATTGATTTTTGAAATTATTTATTTTACTTTCTAGTCTTAAAAAAATAAATATGTGATTTTAACATACAAATACTGACTAGTTGTTATAATTCGTTCATTTCGATTGCAAACTAGAAATTAAATAGATATTATTTAATAGATAAAGGTGAAGTTAATTACTAAGTAAGGAACATTAATGCTATAATTAATAGCGAGTTTAAATAATGAGAAATGTGTTTGTGTAGATGTAATCTTAAGCGAATGTAATAATTAATTTTATTATTAGAAATCTTATTTCGCAAAAACCTTAATCTAACTTTATTCTTGAAACAGTTCTTTCGTAACAAAATGTGATTTGCCTATCTGAATAAGAGTTTCATGCCTTGAATATTACACATATTTTTCAACGTAAATATTTTTATAGCGAATATGTGTTAAGAGAAACGAATTGACACAAACGTGTTGAAATGATTTGTTATGAACTGAAAATAATTTTAAATATGAAACATAAATACAATTTACTCTGTTGAATAAACGAAACGGAACGATAATCTTATTAATATATTTTAAATACTATTGTTTTCATGTAGCAGCGTATACTTATGAACGATAATCGAATCTCTGCACTTTGTTATCATCGTAAACAAAATGTTTATCACTACGAAATGAGATCGTTCAACAATCGGTAATGTAATGAACACTGATTAGCTTTAACGAAGCGTGTCTGTTTGTTCATTTTTTTCCTCTCTGTTCGGGAGTTACATACTAACGTTAACATTAACATAGATATATGACAAGCGGTCTTATTGGATACGATACGAGTATTACTCTTTCTGCGTGAATGTTGCGGTGTTGTTCAATTTTAGAGCACGCGTTACTAGACAGGCCACAGTTAATCTTAATATCAGAATGATTATATTATTAATAGCCTTGTAGCTGTGAAATTAATACCGAATATTCTGTCTTGTTTTCGATTTACTGAACTTTCTTTATTGTGTTCGAATAAATGTTGCAAGTAATAATTCTTGTTTATCAGCGGTTACCAAACATTCGCTTATGTATTTTGTTTAAATATATAACAACACACACACACACACACACACATATATATATATATATGTGTGCGTGTGTTGTGTTTGTACATACAAGTTTTCATTAGTAAATATTTTATTTAAAAATAAACGACTAATTTATATTCATGTCAGTGTTTCAGTACTGATTTTGAAACAAAAAGTAATTGGTCCCAAAAATAAATACTTTATACGTAAGTCTACACATACAATATTTATAAGCAATGTTATTATTATAGATCAGGTTTCCTAAACTGTATGTCATGACCCAAACTGTATGTGAGACTAATAAGCACCGTAAATAAAGCTCATAGTGAAATTTGATTGGGTTGAAAAAAAAATGATAAATAAAACGATAAAAATAATTTATAATTTTTTCTGTTTAGTTCTTGAAAAACATCGAAAAGTATTGAAAAATTTATCTATTATTAAATTTTACCTTTATCAATTTTTAATAACATTCTGTATTTTAAAGGATCGTAGTATCTCGTCGTTTTAAAATCACTCCTATCAAAATCCGATAGGGGCATAATACTTTTTACATCAAAAGGAGAAATAGTTAATTGTTAATCAATTAATCATAGCACATAAATCTAAAAAATAATTATTTTTTTCAAGAAATGTTACCTATTTAATAGATTCCAATTTTGTATTAACATATTCGTTTGATGTATGTATATATATATATACATATACATATATATATATATATATATATATATATATATATATATATATATATATAATTATAATACACTGAGTTCAAGACGAACCATTTTTTTGATCTAGAAATCAGAACTCGCTTTAGAATCATGGAATTATTTAACATTTTTCCTGTTGCTATTTATTTTAATAAAAACGTGTACAGATAGTTACTGAAATATTGATACAAATTCAAATTTTGAAATTACTGTATACGTCTTATAATTTCGTTCTTTATAACCGTATTTTACTTCTTTGAATCTTTTATATTTTGAATATTTCTGTGCAAGAAATTCACAAGTATAAAGAAAACAGATCATAGTATTATTTAATTTAAGATAAATATATGATAGAATTACTAAAGTAGTTTGATGACTTCAAAACATAGTTTTATCTGAAATAATAATCTTAATGTTTAAGTACATAAACAAGCACAGATAATATTTTTACATCAAGCAACTATTTTATTTATGAATTTAACTTTGAAAAACTCCGATAAAAGATTATATAAAAATAAAAAAGTAATACTTGTGGATTATTGATATTGTATTATTTTAAATTTAATTAAAAACTAATTTAATTGACCACTTTCACGGAATCATTTTTCATAAAAATATCAATCTATAATATATATGGAAAAATTTAACACTCCATACTAATGAACTTAAATGATTAGTTGAAATATTTAAAATGAATATACATATTGATTGATAATCACATTTTACACATTAATTTATAATTATATATTTGATAAAAATTAATAAACGGCTATTATTCATTAGCTTATAACATATTTGCTACTGTGAAATAAGTAGACCGTTTAAGGTAGATAAATAAAATAGTCATTAAATGAGGTCAAGCATAAATATTCTATTTCGAATAATTTAATTTTAAATTCAACGGCGTAGATCAGCCTTAAGCCTATGAAAATTAATCTAAATAATATTAACAATGTAATATATATATATATATATATATATATATATATATATATATATATATATATATATATATATTAGGTGTAAAAATTATTTCGATACCTTTAAATTGAATCAACATTTTTTTCCTTATTATAATATTGTGTTATATAAAGTAGATAAAAATCGAAATTTTCAAAACAAAAACAAAGGACATTAATGGTTTAAAATCTTATACTGTAAATCACTATTTCAATAAATTGTTTAAGTAAAATCTATACTAATTTTTAATTAAAATTAAAATGTGGCTAATACAATGTAAAAAAAACTCAGTGTAATTCTGTTATAGAAGATTTAAATTACCGGTCCCATCCATACATTCTAATTTTCTCCTGCACCTAGACGTATTTTTTTCTGAAATTAAATTACTATGATTGATTGACTTTTATTGAAAGTTGTGATTTGTTTATGCTTGACAGAACATTTGTCATTAATTTTTATACCCAAGGTTCTATTTTTTCACACGAACATATTGCGTATTTTAATAAGCAAATTGATCAATTAAAAAACAATAACTTTATATATCATGTATGTACATATTAATTTAGAAACTTTCAAACAATATTGAAACTTGATATAAAATGAAGACAAATATGTAGTGAAAAATTAATAATTATTGACGAATTTGAAATTATAATTAATATACATAAAACATTCATTTTTAATATTAAAAATCAATAGAATATAAAATCAAGTTTCTCTGCAATTATTGCTTGTCATTGTCGTCAATGAAGTATACAGTAATGTAAGTTCAGTTTTATTTTTTAGTATACCTATGTATTCTGATTTATATAAATTTTTACTTTAGATTTTGAATATTTATTAAATCAGTTGTAATTGAATAAAACATTAAATGTTGAATATAGTAGATGGAAAATAAATAATATAATTATCTGTTCACAACAATGAAATGAATATCGATATAATTTATGTATATATATATATATATATATATATGTAACCTAATGCAAAATGAATTATTTTAATTGTATTTTATCGGCTTTGTGAATTAATTATTTGATACTTAATCACAGCATAAATTATTAAATGAACATGAACAAATCCATGAAAAATACCGACTGCATTTTAATATAGATACGTTCTGTTTTAATTTATTTATGCCGAGACTGTTTAATATAAAATAAAAAAGTTATATACACACACACACATATATATATATATATATATATATATATATATATATATATATATAAATGTAATTACGGAGTTCATTTTTCAGAATACAGATATCGTATTTTTATTAATGCAATTTGTGGTTAACGACGTATAAAACAGAATATAAAAATAAATATGAAATATCAATATAGATAATATTTTTTTTCTATTAAATACTGAAAAAATACTCATGCGAACAATATACGGATAAATAAAAATATATGTGCATCGCGATGAGGCCATAAACACGAGCTTAAATTTTAGTTTAAAAAACATATCAGATAAAACGGAATGCAGTACGTTTTAATATATAGCCCTGTGGTGGTGTTGCAGCGTCAAATACAAAATACTAAAATAAAATTAAAAAAAAAACACACAGACAAACAAACATCGAAACAAAACACTAGCAACACATAATGTCATTACTGCTGTGCACTGTATTCACATAAATTATCGTTGTTTTTTCAACGAACAATTTTTATAAAAATATCTTATGATGAATATGTCTATAATATTTATAATATAATCGTTTATTTTCCTCTTCGTTCATTTTATGTAATTATATACAACTAACATAGTACTCAAGGTATCGTCAAATGATTAATATGTAACCTTGTATAAAGTATAATAAGTTCGATTTTTTTATTAACTGTCTTCCGAATAAAAGATAATATACGGAACTCCATTATTTTCATTTTTATTAAATGTAGCAATTACATATTTAACTCTACCTTTTATTGTATTAATTATAAATGTAATTTTTAAGGAAAAATGTATTATGAGATGCTAAAATTTCAATTTATATACATATATTATAAGAGTAATTCGTAAATTTGTATCCGAAATCAGGATATATATTTACCAAAATTTGAGAGAGTTCACTAATATTTACCATGTTGAGTTGAAGCTTATATTTTTGTATAGGAGATACTTTTCAGTATTTAATAATTAAGCGTCATTTTTAAATAAAAGACTAAAGCTTATTTAACATAAGTTAAGTAAAAAGAATTATTTGTTTTATAAAAAAAATATTACGTATTTATTTATTTAGTGTTCATTGAAAAGTAGCCTACAAAAATTTTAGGCATGTAGCTGAAAAGTAAATCATCAATATTTAAAAATAAAATTTTAATATTAACATAAGTGTTTATTGAATTAATAATATCCAATATTATATTAATAATAGTTAAGTAATTCTTATAAAATTAACTTATTCACATTTATTGGAAATTAAATTTTTCCATCAATTTTAATATATTTATTTAGTTTAACACAGACTGTATTTAAATTTAGATAATTTCTCAATTAATATTTCATTTAAAATAATTTCATTTCTATGTTTGTTGCATATCTACGAGACATACGAGTACTTTCTAAAATGCTGATTTAGGAACAACACTTTTAAACGATGATAAAATCTTGAAGATGAATGTGATGTTTTTTTTAACTAAACCTATAATTGGATCAAATTTTTATAATTCAGTTATTATATTTAAGCGATCACGACGTTTTATAAATATACAATAAAATTAATGGCAGTATTTTGTGTAGGTCTATCTAAAACAGCATTTTTGATCCATAAGTTCATACTATGTATAATAGCTGTGAAGTATGCTTAAACTTATTGTCCATGTTAAGGGAAAAAGTCGTCTTATGACATAAAGACATACTGATCCATCGTACATTGGGTTTTATAATAGGATTAACTCTATGATATCTATAAACATTAAATTGGACCATTCACCATAAGGTATCTATCTTAACGTGTAATAATAGAATTTATTATTCTGTTAATAACTTAAAAGTATATTCATAAAAAATATATCATTAAAAAATAATTATTATTATAGTAAGACTTGAATAAAACAAAAATTTGTTCAAGTAAAATTATTTTTCACTTTTCTTTAAAATTCAAATTAAATGTAAAATGTGTTTTTATAAAACAATTATTAAAAATGTATATTTTTAAACTATAATAGAGGATAAATTATAATATATATATATATATATATATATATATATATATATATATATATGTATATATATATATGTTTGTATGTTGCGAGAAACTATTTAAGAATGTGCGTTAATGTTAATTTAATTTTCTAATTTACTGTCTCCTCAATAACAAGTGACATATTTCAGAGTTTGAAATAAAACATGACTCAGAGATTTTCCACTTGCTATTTTTATTCAAAGGCATAAATCAAAATAATATTAAATATTTTTTTTTAGATAATGATCTGTTTAATAGAGTGATTTCTGTACTGTAAACCGTCTTTTTTATGTTTTGAATAGCGTCATAAGAAAGATAGTATAAATATTTAAACAAAAACACTTTCATCGTTAAAATAAAAGATTTATTCTTACGAGTAGTCGAATGATTCATTATTAAAATAATTGGCAATAATTCAATTTGGGAAAAGTAGTGCTATTTTACTACATAACAAAACATTTACAACGATTCTTGGAAAAAAGTTGTTATATTTAATAAAAAAAACAGTTTTTAGTATAATTAAGTTCAGCAAACAATTCATATTGAACTTTTCGATTTAAATACTTCTTCAGAAATGCTACGTGTAAATGAATGTACCACTTTTTTTTATATAAATCACTTTAAATATATTTTTAATTTATATAAATTATAAATTAGATATTATTGAAATAAAAAATGCGTTGCATATTAACATTGTTTTGAGGTTACAAATTATAAATAATTTTGGAGTAGTTAGAAATAAAGATATATTACATCCTTGGAAAAAAATATGAAGAAATATTTGTCAGGGATTAAGTGCCTAAATTGTACAATGAATGAACAAACAAGTGAACTGACAATGTTATTATCAATATTAATATTCTACAAAACTTGTAAACTTTATGCCATAATACACTATTAAGTAAAATGTAGCAGCTATAAAAAGACTTTTTACGGCACATAAAAATACCCAATTGTACTTCATAATTATTGTATGTGAACGAATAAATAAAATAAAATGAATCATTATTTTGAAATGCATTGAAGTCGTTCTTTTTCATCTTTTTATAATTTATGCACAAAGTCTCGCTACATATAAGTTTTACGTACGATAATTTTTCTTACTTAACATACACGTCCATGTTCCACATATCAAATAGTTCTGCATGAATTTCAAACTCATGGCTCGGGAGACGTAACAAAAAATACGTGGATCTAGTTGAACACGTGCCAGAATATTTTTATAATTTTATTTATTACTTCTTCTAACTGTGTTACAATTGCTTTTGTGTTTATTTAGTTAAATATTATTTCAGTAAAATAATTGGTTTTCTTAACTAATTCTTTCAATTTAAATATATTATTACAAAATCTGTTTTTGGATAATAATCAAGTGTTTAAAATCGATTTTCATATTAATCTTTTTTTCAAAATTCATACTCATACTTATTTACATGCAGCGTATATCTGAAAACCTAGGTTCCAGTTTGAAAAAAACTAATGAGTTTTTAAAATTATAACAGTTTTAAATCTCTTAGCGAAAACCACAGCGAAAAATATTTTATTGTGAGCAAATTGTTAATATATTTTATTAAAAAAAATTAAACTGAAACTGGAAATATTGAAAATGATTAATAATATTTGGAATATAAGATATATATATATATATATATAAATAATTTATAGACGTTAATTTTTTTATTAAAAGTAAGTAATTATAATCAACCTCAGGTAATTCTATTTGCATTTTATAATGAATTACCTGTCAGATATAATAATTATTTTAAAATTTTTTGATCATACATAACAAATGTACAGAAAAACTTCTACTTCTACTTTTAATTTTAATATTAATTTTCATATAAAAAATATTCAATATGCAAATAAATAAAATTATCCCTCTTTTTTAAATTTGACTCATAAAATAATTATGCGATTCTTTTGATACACTTTACTATTTTATATTAAATTTATTAAATGTTTTATTGCTAAATTTCTGAATTTTTCACAGAGTATATGCTTTTTTATAAAAAAATATGCTTTTAAATTTATAACATTGCGGATTTTAATAAGACAGACTTTTCGGAACAAGTTAATTCATTTACCTATATTTAATTACATCTCTTGATAAATTCAAAGAACAATTACTCTTTAAATCATACACATACATACACATACACACACACACACACACACACATATATATATATATGTTTGTGTGTGTGTGTGTGGGTGTGTATTGTATAATATTTCTTTTTCAAATATATACATATTTGACAAATATTACCGATTTTACAATTTGTATGATATTTATATTTATGAAAAATTCCAACATCCTACGTAATATTTATTTTGTAACTACAACATTTTATAGAAAAAACACGTTATAAATTTATTATTGTTTTAAATTGTACGAAAAAAGTAAATGGACAATTTATATTACTGCATATACTTACAAAAAAAAAATACACACGTACATTCAAGTTCACATACCATTTGCTCTATAGCTACGCTCACTCAGCTAAAAACCAAGCTACCTCTAAAAAAATAATTGCCAATTTTTCTCGCTCGGCTTGAATTGGAAATTGTGTTACGGCGATGACTCTTTCGACTGTTCACATTTTTATCAGTTTTATTCTACTGTTTCGCACGGCTACGACCCCTCGTGTCGCTTTTCGCCGCACCAACCCTTACCCGTTCCGTATAAACTGTACCCACTACAGTCGAGGTTGGCCAGCACTTGTTATACTTAACACATTATTCATACTGTGGCGGTGTCAGACTCTAGCAATGTAGGTGTACAAGAGGTGTATATATATACATATATATATATATATATATATATATATATATATATATATATATATATATATATATAGGTACTGCTGCAATTTTTAGCTGTGAAATAAATCATCATTATTATCCCTGCCTACTCCGCTAGTAGCTGAAATGACTACACTAACAGATCTATATAGAGGTTGGATACTAGTGCGAAATTATAATTTTTAATATTGTTTCATAAATATTAACATTGAATTCAAAAACAAATTTGTTTCTACGAAAGATTATGTTTTCATTTTGTTTATGTTTTAAATTTATTCTTGATATTTGACTGTAAAAAATGCTGTTTATAAGTTATAGCACTTTTAGTTTTAAAGAAAAGATTAGACTTTGAATAAAACAATCAGTTTTAACACAGAATTACATAATGTTAATATGATACCAAATTTATGAAAATAATTTTCACTGTTTGCTAAAATATACGATAAAATTAGATGAAGAAAAATAAGTTGCAAAATTTAATTTGAAAAAATGATACATAAAAATAAATATTGAATAACATACATTCATTCATACATATACATATATATATATATATATATATATATATATATATATATATATATATATGTATTCTTATATAAGTATATTTGAAAAATATTGAGTAGAAAAAGTATCCAGATAAATATTATTTACAGATTACATGAATCTTTTTGTTTGTTTAAAATCGAATGATTGATTATGCCACATGATTAACCTCTAACACGATTGAAAATTATAAAACTCTTAATTGAAATTAATTGTAAACGTTTTGTTTGGTAGGTTTAAATAATGTTATATTAAGTCAACCATATTCATGAGAATATAATAAAAAAAATAAATTCATGAAATAAACCCGAATAATAAAATAAGAAGACTAATCAATTGATACTGAATTATGTATATAAACAAAATGAAAACAATACATTTTAATCGTTTAAAAAAGCAAAGTAAAAATATATGTTCATTTTTTTTCAATTAAAATAAATTCAAACTAATTCAAAAATGTGTTTTATTTTGGGGGAAATCTAATTTTCGAAGCGGAATGTCAAAATAATTTAAGTGAATAAATTCAATATTATTTCTTTTCAAATAATAATGAAAAATTTAATTTTTTATTTTCGAGAAGAGTTTTATTTTCACGGAAGAAATTCATTTGAAAAACGTACATTAAAATCGATATAAACAACAATTAACTTGAAACAATTTCATTACGTTAGAAAAATAGATTAACTCTTCTATCATAGAGGGAAACGCATCTAAACGTTTCCAATCATGAGTCGTGTATTCAATTATAAACCACCCCTAAAATACACACATCTCATCTTGAACATTTTTCAACCCCTCAAAACATCATGAAACGAACTTAATCCCCTCATCGTATATTCAGTGACCGATGCAATGCAATCCGATATATGAGGATGAGAGGTGGCCAGTCGAATAACCATGGAATGGACTCGGAGCGTCAGAGGCCAATGGAAGCGTGGCGCTTGCTCTTGCTCGCTAACCAAACGGGGTGTTAGAATCATGATACGTGCGTATGTGCATATATATATATATATATATATATATATATATATATACCTGTGTGTGTGTATTATATACATGTTGTATAGCTTATATGTCTGTCTGGCGATGTGGTGGAATGAAACGGTGTGGTGATGGTGGTTGATGTACTAGCACGGGTCTCGAACCGAGACCTTGGTGGTAGGCATCATTACGCGCCTGTCACTATCTCTGACGAATGACTGTGACGTCCATGTGTGTATCAGTTATCAAGTGTGTTATTTTTTAATATTCCTTCGACGTGCGTAAATTTTACTCTCACATATACTTAAACGTACACTTTTACATCAAACACACACTTATTCAGAAATGTATGAATATAACAATTTCTAACTCCGTATGAAAAAATAATTAGAAACAACTTGGAAAATAGTAATGTTATTGATATGAATCTTTTTTTTTATAAAATTACTTATATTTTATTCTTAATTTCCATTAATTGTATTGCTTAACAGTCCTATTATAATATAATTAGATTAATTTTTTATCGAATTAATTGCTAAATGTAAACTTATAATTAATTAATTTTATTCATTACCTGCAGAGTCATTGAAACATTGATTATTTGATAAATATGTTTTAAGGGGTTAAAAAATAATTGTTTTTGTTTTGATAAATATTTTTGTAAGATAAGGAATAGATGAGATTCTCTTTCATTGAATTTCTTTTTACTTTTACTGGGATTAAATTTTATTTATTGGGATAATTATTTTATTGATAAAAAATGATATATGCATTTTATGAGCAATTAAGTCTATAAGTTAAGTGAAATACTTGTACCTACTTGTTATGTCACTATTTGATTGTTTGATGGAAGTTCATCGGAGTACTTAGTGTATAAGTCGGATTTATTTTATGCTATCAATTTTCTCCTATTATAAAATATTTTATTCATTTAATTTATCTTAGAGTATATATTTACACAAAATAAATAATGATCACTTAAAGTTTCGACCTTCTAAGAATATCATATTAATTTCAACTTCAACTCAGATTTGTAAACTTGAGATCAGAATAACAATTATATTTTATTTTTCATTCTCGATAAATTCAGTTAAAAATAAAATGAGTTCTGTATCGTATCTATTCACTTTTTGACGAAAACGCACCTCTGTAAATATTTATAAAATATTTTAAAATATTTAAAATATTTTTTTCATCGAATTTTTTCAAATGTGATGTATTATTTCATTAAACAACATTTTATTGCGGATTTTCAATCTGAAAAAAATGACAATTAACCACATTTCCATATCCATATTTTCATATATGTTATCTATATTTACCTATAGATTATGCGTGGCATCAATTATCGCATTTGTATGCAATATAATTATAAATGTGTTCGTTCACATGCAGCTTAAACGTCACTATTTGAATGATACTTATGAACTAAATACGATTTTCAAAACAATATAAATTGTTATATTGATCATTTGCTTTTTATTGCTAGATTTTTCATTTAAAATGAACAGCAATTTATAATTTTATATTGAAATTATTTCCATTAAGTTGTTATCAAAATGTATTGTTTATTATAGTTCTCTATCAGTTTACTTTACAAAACATAAGAATTATTATTGTATATATTAATAAAATATATATTCTTTATGTTAAATTTTTATAACAGAAATAAATCAGTATATTTATTTTTTATTAAATAAAGTATTTATGAACACATCTTTTATACATGTTTAACCCCCGGTAAAAATTAAACGCCAGATTAAAAATATATATTCTTTCTAGCTGAATTGTTTTGAAAAAAGTAAGTTATATATTTTTATATGGTTTTGTGGATAGAAAAGTCCCACGACTCTCAATAAGTTACAGTTTCATCGAAGTTTATCCTGTCGAAATCTTAATTATTTATTAATACTACATTTTATTTCAATTTCCTTTTATTTTTTAAAAAATAAAATTAATTTTGAATTTTGAATTTATTTTTTTACTCAATTTTAATTAAAGCAAAATATAGCCATACGGGAATTTATCATTTAAACAGAAATATTTCAATATTTATGTTTGAAATACTTTAAAGAGATCTTTTTATAATAAAAGCATACTGAAAAAAATTCACGCTGTAGCAATCAAAGGGTTGAAGTCGAACAAAACTAAATGAATGGAATAAGAAATCGAAACTTTTACGAAATAAAGTAAAGCGAGCGATACATAAAAAGTTATAATTTTCTAATTACTTCCACCTATACTACAAAAGAAGACAAAAAAGATGCTATAATAAGAAGACAAATCATTAAAAATTGTACTACAATGAATTAATTACTGTCGCTTTTGCTAGGCAATTAATTAATTTCATTCTTACGAAATGATGATGCTATTGGAAGAAAGTGAAACTTCGCTTAAAAGGGACATTAAATAATTCAATTGAAAATACGCAAAAGCTAAGCAATTGTTTGAGGACCTGCAGAGAATAAATATCTATATAGCTTATATGGGCACGCTCGGAAAGTAACAAACTTTTAGCTGTTGATCGACTGTCATTCAAGATAACAGTACTTTTACCAAAGAATTCATTTTGATAAAAGTGTGTGTGTATGTACATATATATATATATATATATATATATATATATATATATATATATATATGTACCAATTTTTACATATTTTCAAAAAAATCATTTTTTACATTGAAATTTGTATTTTATACGTATTAATTTGATATTATTTTAATTATTAGTCAAAAAACAAGAATAGCAAGTTACTGTTCAAACATTTTTTTGTATGAAGAGTTCTTATTATTAATACAATTTAATTTTAAATTTATGTTTTCAATTTAACTACCTTTTTGATAACATCATACACCCCCATAAACGATTATGACTCACATATTGAGAACTGTTATTTCATATCAGTTTTATATCATTGTGATTAATGTGCTCGAAATTAACTGATTGGTTTCGATTATTGTCCCCTTTGTTTATAGATGAAGTACAATATGCATCCAGTTGTAAGCCGGATAATAAAAAATGATATACTTTTTATGATATGATTTTAATCTTTCGTCTGTACGATTGTTAATAAAAATATCATTAACATTATAACAAATTCACACATATTATTTTCTAAATTAAGAGAACACTGGTACATACCTGTACATGTAAAACGAAAGTGTATGCCACTCCATAAAAAATGTTTTTTTTAACATATTTTATGATTATTCACGATCGAAACTAGCGTAAAAGTATATGATGATGTATTAAAATATTTTTAAAAAATATGAAAATGTGCGTATTATTCATTACTTTATTTTTTACTTTCTCATTATTCCTCAAACATATATTCTTGGAAAAATGCGCGTTCGGTTTTGAAACTTAAATCAATTAGACATTTAAAAGTTATTATAGCAGCGCTATTAAAAAGACAATATAATGTAATTATTTATATAAAATAAATATATAAGATGAGCTGTTATGAAAATTAATTATTCTTAACATGGAATTCGAAAACCTGTACGCTTGTCAAGCGTATAATTTATATTTTACTTAATATTTCATTTCTTGAATATAAAATATGCAAATGAAATAATAGTCGTTCATTATATTTTTTGTATAATTATGAATATATATATATATATATATATATATATATATATATATATATATATAGTTGTTTAAATATAATTTTATTGTTATTAAAATACTTATTTTTTCGCTATTTGAAACCGTTCGAAAATAAATAACCAATTATTTTCATATCCATTTGAATAACCAATTAATTAAACATCTAAGATAATTAGTATCAATTAAGTTATTAATAATTACTTATTGTTTAATTAATACTGCTTTTTTATTTTCCAATTGGTTGCTCCCATCAAAATGAAAATTATGTTAAATTGTAAAAATTGCGAATATTTCATATATATATATATATATATATATATATATATATATATATATATATATATATCAGTGTACATGAATGAATGTTAAATTGATTGTTAAATTACTTTCTTGTCATGTTATGAAATATATTTTTATATTCAATAACTAATAATATGGTAAAAAGGTAAAAACCATTGTTTTGTTGATTGTAAATTTATGAAGACAATGAAAAATATTTTAAATTATAGTTCAGTTCGTCATTCGTCTATTTAAATTTATTTAAATACTTGATTTGAAAAATATAGCAAATATAAATAATTCAGTAAAAAAACTTTAATGTCTGGCGTAAATACATAATGGAATAAAGAATTTTAAATATCTAATGTTATTTATTAGATTTAAGAAATTATCTAAAATGTTTTTCGAATGGAAAATATTATGGATTATTACTATTATATACTGATTATTTGAAATAATTATTCATATTTTGTTCTTTAATAAATATATACTATAAAAAAGCAACTTTTTAATTCGCATATAAATGATTATCTAATTGAATGTAACTGTAGACTTAAAGGTATGGAAATCTGTGACTTATAAATTTTATCTTGACACAACTTTAACATGAAAATAATTCCAATAGAGAAGCAAGGGTGGAAAATAATACGTTTGTTTATAGTAATTTTGTTTGAAATTTTACTCCAGAGAAAAAAGGTTACTCATGATGGATGTTGACTTTTAAAACTGATATCGATATTTTTTGATATATATATATATATATACGTATATATATATATATTTAATAGATTACTTTTTTTATTAATTCTTTATTGATTTGACAGGTTAAAATCGTGGAGTTTAAAACAACATATATTTAAGCCTACTTATTAAGGTTTTCACTTACATTTGTGTTTAATTATTTTAATTAATAAACAAATAAGAAAATTAAGACAATTAAGAAAATTAAGTTATATTTATTTTTTCAATGTACACCCATATATACACACATAATATATATTCTACTTTTGTAAAAAAGAACATTGAATGACATTCATTAAACGTGAAGTTCTTAAGAACGCACTATTTTATATTTTTATAATTATACAGTTTAATTACTTTCAAAATTTTAAAAGTATTTTTCCTTACTTATAAATTTGATTTTATATTTTGTATATATTACAACAATGCAGTTATTTATGACAAATAATGTTTCTAAATTGAATTTTTTTCGGAAATTTGTTTAGTGATTTATATATATAATAAAAAATAACGATACTTTAATTAGAATCCTGTCAGTAATTAATTTTATTAATCAATTGTGATTACGTATTAATTTTATATTATTTTTAATTGCTTACATAATAACAGTAAATATGTTTATATTGTAAAAATATTTATTTTATATGATTATCTCTTTTTAGACTTCTTTTTATAACTATATTCTTTTATATTAAATTATTAATATCCCTTATTTATAATTTTATAATTTGAACTGATACCTTTTTTAGTATCAGGTTTAAAACTTGGAAATTTAAAAAAATTTTATAAATGCATTTGAAGAGAGTTTTTCAAGTATATTAAAAATAATTTTTGTAATTTCATATTTGTACACTTTTTTAAACTGAATTCTGTTCAAATGTTATTGTTCTCTGTAAATGTAAAATGAGTCGTTTTGTAATAATTAGTTATTAAAATGCTCAGCAAGTTATTTTTTTGTGTATAAACTTCAATACCATACAAAACTTAATTTAAATAACCTATTTTAATTAAATTTAAATAATGTCTCGTCATTTTATAATCACATATAACATAGACGTTATCATTAAACACAAATATTCTGTGCGGTTTACACGCTCAAAACATAATACGTACGTATATTATACACACCGCAATGTTTGACCGTAATCTAACCTAATCCTGACCTGTACAGTCCAGCACTTAAGTCCGAAACGTGAGTTGCTGTCTGCGAAGGTATGAGCTACTCTCCGTTGTCGGAGACTGTAGAGAGATCAATAAACGACTCTGTAACTGCTGCCGGCTACGTATATGTCGTGGTGGACGACCCCAAAGTAGCCCCCACATAAACAGATACATTGAGCCCGCTCGAATTGACTATGAAAACGCAAACTGCCTTTTAACTTTTCCTCTCTGGCCGATGAATTATGTCCACACTTTGCGGCTTGACTGAAAGATATCTGTGCAATGTATTCGTATAGAAGGTACGTGGATGTATATAATAAAATCAAATTGAATTATTTTTGATATTATTTGAGTTTTTTTATGAATCTTTTATTGGCTTGCTGATTTTTTTTGTCGTTTGATATGATGTTTGCGTATAACAGATTGAACAGAACTTTTCACATATCAAGTAAAAGACGAACTATATTATTTTAACGCGAATTGTTCATCATGCATTTGTGTGTGGTTATGTATTTAAGTACATATATAAATATAAACTCAATCGGTTATAAATCTTCGAAGAATATGCAAATATTTTAAATTATATTAAGAAAGCTCTTAGAAAAAAATAATTCATTCATAAAAAAAATCAAGCATTGTAGAAAATACATATATGATTTTATTATATTTTTTGTAATTTTAAACTCGTAAAATACCTTTTTTGTTACATAATAACTGAACTTATATAAGTCTTATAAAGATTTAGTTATTTCAGACACCAAAAGGAATAATGATATTTATATTCATTGATACAAAATTATATATTAGAGAATTGTCCTGATAATAATAAAATTTAAATTAAATTTGACATCAAATGTATTTTTAAAAATCAAATATTTATGAAGTGGTATTTGATAAATTCACTTCATTATATTTAATAAAACTATTATATAGAATAGCATAAAAAATAATTACTTTATATAAATACAGTATATTATTTTGAAATATTTTTCAATTATGTGGATAAATTACTTTCTCGACTTAAGTTACGAAAAGGTCATTCATTATTTTTAAATAATTAAAATTTCTTAGATCTAAATAAATATAATTACGAAAATATATAACTAATACATATTTGTACAATAAGAAAGAGAAAAAATTAACATGCCATTTGAGAAAGCTTATGTCTATTTTTTGGAGGTATTTAGAAAAGATAAAAATTTATATATATACGAGTATATATATATATATATATATATATATATAAACACATACATACATACAGGTATATTGCGATATTGTCTTCAATGGATTACAGTTCATTATGGTAATGCTTAGGATTATGGATTAATTTTAAATGAATACTTTTATATGAATGATAATCAATTTTACTTAATTTCATTAAAAAGTATATGCGTATACTGATATACATATATATATATATATATATATATATATATATATATATATATATATATATATATATATATATACACGTACGTATTTATTTATTAGATTAATTTATAATCCTTAAAATATTTTTATTTTAATATATATATATATACACATTTACATATACATATATAGAGCTGTAAATATGTAATATGCAGACATACATTTTTATTTTTGAAAGAGAATCCAATTAACTTGACTAATGGTACTTTTTAATTGAATAAGTTAATTATTTTATTAATGTATTTTATAAAATTTTTCTTCATACGATGGAATAATATGTTGAATTTGAATCCGGTATTTTTTGATATGTATCAATATATATTCATATATATATATATATATATACACATACGTATTTATCAAAATATGTGCGGAAATGAATAATTTTAATATACACGCAGTGTATTATAAGAAATTAAATTTAAATCGAAAGTATCAATTTGAATTTAGTGTAATTAAATGTTGTTCATTCAGTATATATCAACAGCAAATTTTTACCTTTCTCTTGGCTCCGTTTAATACATATATATATATATATATATATATATAATGATGTAATATGAATCTTACGTTTTTTCGAACTAGCTCAATTTTTTTACTAATTAATGTTAAAATAGATACGTGTATTGTAATATTAGAAAAAAGTTTAGCTTAATAAGTTTTAAGATCGAATTTAAATTTTTTACTGTACAGGCACAGGTGCATTTTTTTTGAAGAAAAAATTGTTTTAGATGATAAAAATTAGAAATTATGTACAATTCATCTGTGTGTACAGAAATTTATACATTTAACTTTTAAAAGTAAAAATAAAAAATGATTAACAATATTCATTGACAACATTTTTGATCAGAAAAAAATTTTGTGGTGTGTGATGTTAAGAAATAATTAATTTGTGAATATTATCTGTATGGTCTAACACATTTAGCTGCATATTATTTAGTTTGGAAAACAGGACAGCAAATTACTAGAAGTTTCAATTGTACGATACTTATATATATATATATATATATATATATATATATATATATATATATATATATTATCTGTACATGTGTATTTTGAATATTAGAGAGTACAATGTCTAGTCAGAGATATTTTCAACGGGCGGTTTTGTCGTCACCACCCCTGGAAGTGGCCAGCAAGTCCAACGCTCACCACTGCGTATATAATGCAATTCTGTTCCTCTTGGGGATATTTCAGGCTTGTGATTGGTACGGCGAGATAGCTATGCAAGATGGAAAATAGGGTGATGGAAATGATCTCGCCGTACACTAGATATTTGTTATGCATTGCTGGATATGTGGACACACTGACTACAATTCTACAGCAGGTCACAATTGAAATTCATTCAAAGAGAGACGGTAGCACACTCGCTGAATTTTTACGTATCGCCGCATCTCTATTTATCAATTTATTGTGCCGGATTTTCCGATGTTATTATACAGTGTCCAGTGTATACGATGTTATGTATAATATTTCAATATTTTTTCTTTTTACGCTCGTCTCTTCTTATACATTTCTTTGCTGGCTATCTGTTCCACATTTCATAGTTACATAGATCGCCTATTCCGCATATACTGATATATGCATGAATTTGATATAGGAAAATGAGAAGACTTACTATGCGAATATATCAAAGCGAATCAACTGGAATAAATATGAGCTCTAGAGTAAAATGATCGCGATATGTGTAATATGGGACAGTTTCAGATGTCATTTACTACCGGAGGCCGATACAAATTGGTTTTACAAGACTTCAATTCATATTTATTCATATTAAATTATATTGAGATAACTCTTACCTTTTATTTTATTTTTCGAACATTTTTATTCAAATTCTTATCAAATATGAACTGAATTCGAACTTGAAGTTCAACTATATACAGTGTCTAGACAATCTGATATTCTACATATTCATAATTTCGATGATTTTGGGTAGACATCAACTTTACTAAAGATTTAGATAAACGACTCGTTTCCTTAAATGCTTTTTAAACTTTTATATATATATATATATATATATATATTTAATAAAAATAAATTTACATTTTTCTAAAAACTGAATACTTTATATCCCCATTTTGTTTCTGGTATTGTTTGATTAAATCACAAATCTATAGCCAATGAACTTTAAATATTTAAAACATACAGTAATACTATTTTGTAAATGAAAGGTTGGTTGTAAATAATCCTAAATACAAAAAATTAATATTTTGATGATTTGAATATGTGATATTATACAAAAATTAATTGAAAATTAAACTTAATATTTGTACGAGTTCAAATAAAAAAATAAATAGAATAATTTGTCTAACTATAAAATAAATATAACATAAAATTATTAAAAAAAAATTTATAATTCTCATAACAATACTATTCCTTTCGTTTCTCAAATTTCGATAAATTTTTTAATAATTACATCAAATTTATCAAAAAATGATAAAAAAACTACAAGGAAAATTTATTATTAATTAGTTTATTGTATTTAATTTTAAAATTGGAATATTTTTAATATTAAAAATAAATGATCTCCGGCGTTGATTAAACTTCTGTTTTTGTTTGAAAAAAATAGGTTAAAATAATTTTTACAAAGAGGAAATATGTAATTATTTTAATGGTATTAAATAAGGAAATATTTAGAAAGTTGGTAAAATAATAATGTTCGAAATAATGTTTGTATTGAAGTTTATATTTAAAAAAGGGTGTATACTTTTGGGCTATTACTTATAAAAATGTATAAATTATACATTATGTTGTATATACATGCATACACATACATCTATATAAATACATAAAACAAAACTTTTTGATAACATCAAACATAAAACAAAAAAGAAATAATAACAACAATCCGATAAAACATAACAGGAATCACGACAAAAAGGACATTTTCTTCGAAAACATATCACAATAAAGAACGAGGTGTAAATTGTATATGCCATAATTTAAAAGTGTTTAATCTGTAACCGTATCTCCCGCTAACACTTGTGAACAAGCTCGCTTTGTGGGTGAGACGGAGGTCGGGGCGGTGGTTGGACGGGCAGCAAGCACTGGAGAAAGATTATGCAATGAAAGAGAACCTGAATGTTGGTCCCTTGTGAAGCCAATGTCTCTCTGTACGTCGACGAGAGCGTACACCGAATAAAACTGATTCCAAGTGAAAACGTTTTATTACATTCTACAGTTTGTTCAAATGAAAAACTGTTGCACTTTCTGATTTTTATCTAACCTTTTTTTATTTGTTCTTTGTTCGTGTTAGTTATTTTTTTGAACTCTCTCGTTACTACTATTAAAATAGCAGGTGTATTCTTTTTATATAAAAAAAATATTAACAGTTGATTATTTTATCTTAATTGAAATAATGAACGAAAAAAGTTACACTAAAATTTATTTATATATTTTTTTAAAATCAATTTGTACAGTTATAACGATTTTGTTATCTTCTTGATTTTTTTTAATTGATGTGAAGATTAAGATTGAATAAACTTTCAATAAATTTACATTGTTAATAAACAATAATCATTTTAAAACGTTGAGTTGAAATTATTGATCTATAATCATATGTACTATTTAATATATACTTGATAGAATTAGTAATAAATTTTGTTTATAAAGTATTCATCGTTTTAAGGACCTTAAGCAAATTTGCTAAATAAGATTGAGCCACAGATGATATAATATTTCAATTATAATATTTTAATAAATAAATCGGTGCCTTTAAATTAAATCAGTCACAACTCTCTTGTAAATTAAAATATTTTCTTGTCGTTTTAGGATTTCAAAGTCCCGACTTTAACATTAAAACAAAACTATATCTTGTCTAAACGTTTGTCTTAACCTCATAAAACAGTAGTGAATACGATGATGTCCGAAAAGCATCTATTGAACACTGCATACTTTTCGCATTCCAGGCGAAAAAAAGCTGCCAGTTTTGGGAGAAGGTGTTGTGATGCATAAAACGTGGAAAAAATGCTAAAACAGCAAAAGAGATACGAAAATGCATTGCGTCTTCATCGACTTAATGCTGCTATCTTTTTTCTACAAGAAATTCGTCATTTACTCAACAGATGGAGCAATAATATAAAATAATGGGGGATATTTTTAGAATTGAAATGTTTTTCATTTTTTCGTAGATATTCATTTCTATAAAAAGCACCGAATTAATTTGTACACCATATATATATATATATATATATATATATATATATATATATGTGTGTGTGTGTGTATATGTATAGGTATAGGTACATATAACAGCAATCATACATTAACATAAATACAGCATAATTGTTTCAATACATTTTATTTGTTTCAGTATCTTTTTTATTTTCTTTATACATTCCTGCAGTAGCAAAGATCAATAATTGAAAACTATGAGGCATTTTATTAAGACCAGTTTATGGTATAATAAATTGAGTTGATTGATATAATGATTAAAGCGATATCTCTCTTCGCTCTACAGAACAGAATAATGTTTATTTTAAAAGAAGTTAATCTAAACAAATATGTTTCTTGATGAAAATATTGCAACATGTTAACATTATTACTAATGAACTCATTGAGAATTGTTTCATTAAAGTAAATATATGTATGCAGAATAATAAATATGTTCAGGTAAATTAACATTATATTTTTATTTCGAAATTATAAAATAGGGTTCTATATGTGCTTTTCAAAATTAAAAATGAATATTTTAGAAAAAATATTAAAATTTTCTGAAAATATAATTTACATAGTAATAATAATGTAACAAACTTTTATATATATTTTTTGTAAATTCTTACTCTTCTTTAGTTTAAAAGCGTTGAAGTTTTTAATACATAACATTTATTAATTAGTGTAAAAACGAATGCTGAAATATGTTTCATATCGTATGTTATTTTTAAATAGAATAATTTTTTTATTTAGATATTTTATAATAGGTTGATTTTAACAGACTGAAAATATCTCGATTCGATTTTAAACAAGATTGTATTCCAAAAATCTGCTATGTAAACATTATATATTGTAAATATCAGCATAAAATATGTTTGATAATAAATCATGTATTTTCTAATGTTTTAAAAGTTCACAGAATCTAATTTAATACGGACTTTAAAAAAATAAATGTTAACATATCAACATATCAAAGGAAATATGTATAATTATGAGAACGACTTCATCAACATGCCTTATTCATTTTGACTGAAAATTGTTAAATCTGATAAAGCGCTGCCAAAAGCATATACGTGTTATTTGTGTCATCGCTTTTAACACTTTCTGTAGATTTATATCAACGGTAATTAATTTATATCTGATGTAAATGTGTTAACAGAAATATATTATATTTCTTATAACATCATCTAATTATATTGCTTCTATAAAAAATATTTACGTTTTGTTTGAAAACATAATGAATAAAAATAGAAAACAACAACAATATCCTTGTTTCTTTTATTGCTCTATGCGGATGATTTCATAAATTTCTTAAACGTGTATTCAATAAATTTAAATGTTAATTATCTTGATACTCTTGGAACGAATCGTACTGCGCAATAAATAAATCTGATTGAAACACAAGTAAACTGATTAAAGTGATATCATTTCAGAAAGACAAGTTTTGAAATGAACACTCTGTACTATCGATAGACCCCACTGTATCCCCGTCTCATTTCGTTGAACTGTGTCTCACTTGTTGAGGTAGCGTATCGGATAGAGTCACAGCTGGTATACAATTTGAAAGACCTTTTGCACGGAGTGTTGAAGGGTAGTATTCTAGTAGTATGCTGCTGTTTTATATCGCTTTGATGGGAGTACGTGTTAAACGGGAACGGTTTTATGATGTCGTTACGTATTAAAATGTCTTGTTTCACTTTCGCAAACTTGACTTAATGTTTTGTACAGAGACGATTGTGTTCGGTAGGTGGGTGTTTTGTGGCGACATCTTTCAACATTTTGAATGTTTGATGATTGTTTTTATAATTTTGTGAACAAGACGTGATTGTTGTTAAATGGATTACTATTGTATAGAAAGTTCTGAATTATTTTTTCATTTTCAGATAGAAATGTTATTTTTTTTAGTTTTATTTTATTTTGTTTAGTTGCAAACCATGTTATTTTTTGTAACATAAAATAATAAAGTAATTTATTAGGTTGGTTGGAAAATAATTGCTGTTACCTGAATTCTAACCTTACCTTTTTTCATTGAGAGTTCCATTTCATCGTGTTCATATTAATGTCATTTGAAAGTGCATTTTCAATCTGTATTTTGGTAACATCGACTTTGGTTTTATTATTAATTTTACTTCAAATTAGACTATTGAATTAACGATGGAAAATAGGTAAATAAGATCAATTTTTTGTATGAGTTTAGAACGGGTGTTAAAGTAACAGAAATTTCTCGTAAACTAAACGATGCTTTTGGTGTGGGTAGTGTTCAGGAAGTAGGGTGCAATGGTAGTTGTAAAAATTTTGTGATGGCAACGAGAGCTTTGAAGATGAAAAAGGTAGAGGGCGTCCTTATCCATTTCATAATGATCAACTGAAGGCGTTAATTGAATCAGTACCACATACAACTCATGAGCCTGTACATAAGTTAGGCGTTAGTCATCCAATAGTTTTTGACCACTTAAAACAGCTACAAAAATCAAAAAAGCTGTAAATGTAGATGCATTTTATGGTCATAAATCGTAATTATTTGTCTGCTAATCTAATAAAAGTTAAAAAAATTAATTTGAATTATTTTGAGGGAATTATTTTATAAGGGAAATAAATCAATTTCTTGGCAGGCTATAACTTACAACCATTCACATATTATAGGATCTACATATATTTTCTACTAAAACAATAAGCTTATATCTGTTCTCTTTACAATTTCAAGTTTTGATAATATAAAATAATAGGTTATATATCATATTTTGCGTGAGTAATTGGAACCTGGTCGAGTGTTGTGTTCTTTAATTTCTTATGTAAAAAATTGGTATATATATATATATATATATATATATATATATATATATATATATATATATTAGACAATTTTTAATTTTATTATTGAAGAAAGAATAATTCAATTACATACGATTTATTTGATTTAACCTTCTTTTTTCAAAAAAGATAAGTTTTAAAAATCATTTTGGAATCATTTTACATTTTCGATGCAATAAGAGATTAAATAGTTTATTATTACTAATTTTCGTGAGTTAATTTTCTATTTTTAAATTTGGTTTAGTTTTTGAAAAACAATTTTATTTATGTTTTTCATTTAACTAAATCAGTGGATAGGAATTTTTTCAACATTTCGATACATTTATATTATAAAAAATGACAGACAAATAAAAAAGTTCATATAAAAGCTAAAAGTTTGAATTTTCGCAGAAAGTCATCTGAGAATCATTAAATAGTGAATAGTCATAAATATTCGACAAAATAAATACTTAATTTATAAAGTGAATAATTAACTTATTCTCGAATAACGGGGTACATAACTAAAATAAATATTAAATTTTTTCACGATTTGGAAAACAATTTCAGAGATTTTTTACAAATATTTTTTATATAAAAAAATTAAAAACACTTTGTATTTTCGAAATTCTATTAAATTCATTTTGTATCTTCGGAAAATGTAATGTGTTATATGAATATGAAATAAATTTTACAGGTAATAAAGAATTATATATGTGTTGAAATGTATATTTGACAGACGCGTTTCGTATCTCATTGACTATTAAATCCGTCTGTTCATCTGACTATCATTTGTTCCGTTGCAATAGTGTTGCACTAGAGAAATTGATTTAAATTAAATTCAGCACTAACAACATATGCCTGAATAAACTGACATTGTACTTTGTAAGTTTCTAATTTAACCAATATCAATAAAGTAGACGCATACAGTTTATACATTTAGATTCGAAATGCACTTGTTTACAATGTGAAATATATTCTTAACTTGATACACATTTAGTTCTCAAACAAAAAGTAACTTGCAAATATTTAAGAATAATTCAATTTTCTTATACCTTACAATTATCTCTAAGAATAGTTCTTGGTAAAAAAATAAATCCTTTACATTAATTTATTGTATTGAATAACAAAACCTAATTTACACATAATATAAAAAACCTACATTTTATAAAATATTAATTAAGAACAATAAAAGTAACTTTTAAATTAGAGATAGTAGTTTTATATAAATAAAGTATATTTTTACAAACATATTAATTGTCAAAAATGTATAAAAAAGTATTTTTTTTTAAAAATATATAATCTTTTATATATATTTTTTTTGTATTAGCATTTATATTTTAATTTCAGCTTTAATTATTAATAAATATGAATATTGTAGTAGTAAATAAAAAAATATTTAGTACTTTCTAATATTATTTTGTATATTAAATATTTAAATTTGTATAAATAGAAAAATATAATTAAAATATTTCTTCTATAAAATGGATGACATTTGATAAAAAGTATGAAATGAAAAGGATAACATTTAACCAAACATGGTTTCACTCAGAAAAGGTCATTTAATACATTATATATATATATATATATATATATATATATATATACAGAGTATATTTAAATGTTAAAAATTCATTAAATAATTTATTAATTCATTTATTTTTCCTTGAAAATAATAACTGTCTTAAAACTGTCCTTTCTTATCATATATTCAAAAATATCACATGAAACTGATTTGAAATTAAGGTATTATTATTTTTTGCTTCAGATTCTTTGTTTTATTACAAGAAAATTAGCTTTTTAAATATAATTTTATACTAAGATGTGGAACATTATTCACTTAATAGTTTTTTATTTAATTGAATCTAGGATATTCTCTCTTAAGTATTTATATCAAATTAGAAAAAAATCTTTGAGCGTATTCAAATAGATAGAAACGTCTTCTTTAAGAAAAATTACTGGAAACTTTATAAGTAAAACAAAAAAAAATGTAGTACACCCATATACATATATATATATATATATATATATATATATATATATATATATATATATATATATATATAAACGTGTTCGTATGATAGTAAATGAATTATAATAATCCATTCAACAAAGTATTGTGTAATAGAAATTAATATAAGACTAAATCGGATTTAGAAGTACGTGTTTTAATAAATCTATTTCTGGAAAATTGTTATAGCACATTATTCAAATATATTTTATGTTTTGCGCCCGTGAAGACGTTAAAATAAAAACCCTCTGATTATGTTTTCCGAAAATTACGTATTACAACAACAATTTGATATACCAAGTCTTGTACGTAATTTTACAAGCGTCGTCATCACCCAATTACTCTATTTATTCACGTTATACTCATAGCATATTACAAACGTATGCGCGCGCACATTTAACGGAAAAACATATAGGGACAGTGGCAGCTTTTCGTAGTTTATAAGGGAACGTATAAGGGTTGTGGATTTGAAAATATTTACATAAACAAAAATTTAGGCAGTAAATAAAAATTTACTTCTAGTTACGATAATAACAGTTTTTAATGGAGTATAAACATTATTCCCGAACTTAGAATAACGTGGAATTATTTGATATTAAATAAGTTTTAAGAGCATGTTGAAAGAAATGTTTTATTCTTTTTGTATTTATTTATTTATCCCAATAGAAAAATTCAAAATAAAATATTTCCTATGTAAAGTACAACTCGTTTTTAGAGTAGTTATGATTTTAATTGTAGAACTTGATTCAAAAGTTATTAAGGTTTTTTTTTAGAAATAACAATGATTTCAAACAGTGGTTATCAAAAAAAAACGTTTATTTAATACTTTTTTAATATTTTCTATTAGGAAAAATATTGTAATAAAAAAAGAATATGAGTTTGCAGTTCTGTAAATGTTTCAAAATGCTATTTTTTTTGATTAAAAACATAAAATACTAGTATTTTCAATTAATTGTATGTGAAATATTAATAAACGTTAGTATACTTTTGTAATTAAAAATGTAGTTGAAAGGTTACGAGTGTTTCTTATAAAGAAATATATCTGATTGAGCATATAATTTGAAAATAATTTTAATATTAGATAAAAATAACGATTACATTCAAATGATGCAACATTTGTAATAAAAATCATCTAAGTAATAAGTCACGTAATTGTAATGTAGATATATGCTCTCAGACACGATTTCTCATTTTATTTCATAAATAAGGTGTGTTTTATAAAAGATATTGTTTTATTACAATTTTATTAATTTAAACGCATATAAAAACAGAAATGAAATTAGGTTTAATAAAATTTAAATTTTTACTTCTTGGTAAATATTTTATTATTAATTTTTATATAATTATAATTCACTGATATTAATAGCTCCATTAAAAAACTTACGATTTTTATAAGTGATAGTTAAATTTTAATAGTTTTTATGATGTTTGTTGAACAGTTGGATTTTTATTAACAATTTTTTATTTATTTTGACTCACTATAAATTGAGAAAAATATAATTCAATAATGAACTGTAGGGTTGATTCAAATTATATTTCTTATTGCAATATATTTTTATTAAATTAAGAAAAAAATCAGAATTAGAAAGAATAAAAAATTTGCCTAGCTAAAAAAAATCTAAAAGACGCCACGGTTCATACACATACGATCCTCGAACACTATGCCTATTCATTGAGTATAATACGTAAAAGGGTTGAAAAGAGGCAGAGTAGGTGGCAGCGACACATTGGGAAAGGGTTAGCTAGCGAAGCGAACGATGAGTCCAAATGGTGCGGTGACGCTGTGGAATGAGAAGTGGGAGGTCAGTGGTGGGGGGTACGACAGCGTCGAGAGTGGGAGATCGTAGCGATGGTAGAAATGTAGCGCTTGTATATATAGAGAAGTACAGCAGTAGTAACGCGTAGATTCCCTTCCTCGCACACTGTACACGAGGTAGTGAGGAAAGCTTGCCGGCTGGCTGGCAGGCACCACCTCATTTGAATTTCTAATTAGCAAACCTCCATGCAATTATTGGATTAATGTAAATTACGAGGACGCGTTGTGCTCACTGGTAAAGGTGAGGCAGGCGGGCAGGCGGTGAAAGAGAATCAGGCAAGAGTGGGCTGACTGTGTAGCCCGCGTCATAGGGGGTTGAGGATAATTAAAATCCGTTGATTAATATGTAAATTTAATAAGATTACAGTTCCAGGAACGAATGAACACTCGGCTCCAGTTTGCATTAGCTTATTCGACGGTTGTTACTGCCGTGTATATAGTTGGATGACTGTGGTGTGGTCGTGTCCCTCACACTGTGGTTATTTTTGCAATCGGGTTGATCGGGTTCATGACGTGTATAGAGATTTTTCCAGACGTCAATGAATAAGGAAAAAATATAAGATCGTATCTAATTGAATCTATCAACGCAGTGTAAGTTACCTGCATATATTAAACTGTTTAATCAACAAATATTTCACACTGGCTACGCGTACGAAAACGATTTTCAAGATTGTATCTTGAAATTCTTAACAGTGAAACACGTCGGTTACAAAATCTTTCATATTGAATTTAAATTTTTCTAAATGAAATTTATATATACTGAAATGAAAACGTTTTTCTAATTTACAATAAACAAATATGTACTCGTATTCCAAAGTTACTTTTTCTGTTAAATCATTAAATGCTGCATTTAGTACACATTTTGATTATGCAATTGTTTAAAACCAATAAAAATCATCAAAAATGTTTAATGATATGTAAGAAAATTGAAAATAAGTATTTTTATCTACGATACAATATAAAATTTATAATAAACTATAATTAATATGCTTTTTTAATATTGATTAAAAATATTTTCCATATACTTACAGTGGTAAACAACTTTTTTACAGTGTTCGAAATAATTAACATAAACGTGTTTTTTTAAATCAATATGTCAGTTATAAAAATAGAAACAGAATTTAACGAAAAATGTTATGAGCTTTTGCTACATGAATATTGAAATACGAGTATACTGAATAAAAACAGAACTAATATTATTCTCAATCTCTAACTTTTGAAAAATCTAAATATAACTATATTTATGTATAAAAGTGATATATAATTTTCTATATTTGTTTTCATAAATAATGAAAACTTAATCTCACAAATAGAAATTTACACTCGAAACATTGTAATAACATTGAATTAAAATACATAATAAATTATTATGGTTATGATATAAGGTACAGTATATTTGAATTCTGATTGTATGAGATATTTTATGCACACTCTCTGAAAGTAACAGTGTTGTTGCTGAAACGCTCATTCAAATGGTTGAATGTTATACATATTTATTATACATTTTAATTTGAAAATGATTATGGTATTTCAAATTTCAATTAATTTATAAGACAAATGTTTTAATATAACGTTATATTTTCTTTTTATAAATAATTACACTTTTTATTAAAAGACATATTATTATATCTAAGTTATCAAAAGTGTTAATTAAGAGATTTTACAAAAAATATTCAATACCAAGTTTTGCGTCGTATGCTTAATCGATGAGGTGTTTTAAAAATTAAATTCTAAATTAAATCTATAGGACTGGTTTTTGATAAAATGAATGTGTATTAAGAATTACTTTATCTATAAAGAAACATTTAGCTAAAATATTATTTTATTAATATATGAAATTGTTCATCGCATATAATTTTTTAGGTATATTTTTTTAATCTCTTCATAAAATACAATTTAAAAATATTTCAATAATAAATTTCATTAATACTAAAAAAGGATATTTCGAAATTATATTATTTCGCGTTTTTTTCATTAAACAAAAAAGAACATTTAATATAGACTTTCTAAGCGGATATATTTTTAGTTGAGATATGAGATCTATATATGTGTACATATATAAATATATATACACACACACATATATATATATACATATATATATATATATATATATATATATATATATATATACATATATAAGAAGTATTGACCTCTCTTGCTTGTCCTACAGTTTATATATATTACATGTCAGAGATGTGGGCGAATAAGGTAGTAAACCATTATGTATGTATTTGCTAATTCGATTCTTGGTAGTGACCAAAAGCAGTGATAATTATTGTAATGAGTGGACTGAGATTCAAGCATTGCTACGAAATGGTCGTATTATTGTGATGGACTTCTTGTTAAAACTTCGTCTGTAATGACTATATTGTTAAATTGGGAAACGCTATTTTGCAAGGTATTAGTATTTGAAACTCGAACATGAATAGATTTCTCTCTACTCGAAATATTCTATAATATATACGTGTATCGTGTAATTTTCAATGTATATATAATATATAAGGGTACGATTGACTTAATTCTATTAATTTGGACATTCAATTTATCTCTTAAGTATATTTAATTTATAATGTATGCGTTGTAAATATTTTTTTGATTAATAAAACATTTTTTTGTTACAAAACTAATATATTTCCTTTAGAAATATTTTCGTTAATTTCAAAAGTATTACTGTAATGAGTAAAAAGGTCGATATGTCCATTTTTAAATGAATTTCATAGTAAGTACAATTGTAAATTAAATATTGATGTGATTTATTTTTTTTATGTCTTATTCATAAGTAATCAATTCAGTATAAATAATAAATAGTTTGGATTCAAATTAACAACTAAAATCAATTTTGAAAACCGCTTTCACTGAATATTTGTTTAACTATAATTTTTTAACTCTTTACATCTCAGTAGTACAATTTTATATCTGTAATAGAATTTGAATATTTTACAATATATGTAAATTTTTAAATGTTGACAAGTTTTGCTACTAATTTATAGTTTATAGACCTGGTAGAGGACGAAGTAAGATGTTCAAAAGTAACGAAAACATTAAGTGTTATTTATTGAAGAAAGAAACTCAGTTATGATTTTTACAAAGCTGAACTTTTTTGTCTCTGAACTTATAAAGTTTATTGCAAAAATGGATATTTTAGTATGTCCGATTCTTTTAATATGTTCTTTTTTAGTTTCAATCTACATTTATTCTTTGAAATAAGGAGACGAAAGGAAGATATTTTATAATGTTACTACATTATAAAATTGCATAACATTCAAAAAATCTTTCTCTCTTTTTCCTTTCTTCTATCTATCTACCTACGTATCTGTCTATCTATCTATTTGTCTCTTTTTTCTTTATATATATATATATATATATATATATATATATATATATATATACTTCACATTATTAAAAAACTCACATGCAACACTAAAAACGTTCAGTTTGGAAATAAGTGAATGGATTTAAGCGACCAGAACAGAATATTAAATATCACCTCAGCACACCTACATACATGTATTCGTTTAATTGCAGACGGAAAAAAAACTAACGATAGCAAATAATAAATCACCATTTTCAAATACGTGCATGGCGGGTGGTGTTAGGTGACGGGACGGTCAGCGACCGTCGGCTGTTATATCATTTCCTATGCAATAGGTTGGGGGTTTGATGTCCGTTGCTGCTGCTGCTGTCGGTGTTACTGTTACTACTAACTGGTGGCGATGGTACTGGAGTTCGGTAAATTCTGTCACTGAAATTCACGCGAAAATATGCAAATCATATCGGTGGAAATCATGTCCAATTATTCACGGAGCTCAAACGATAAACGAGTATCTACATATAATATATATATATATATATATATATATATATATATATATATGATATACATTGTATTTAATATAATACTCTGAAATCATTAATCAGACATAGATAATACCTCTAACTTATGTATATACTTAAAAAAATAACTTATTTACTATGACCGTCATATTAAACCATAATTTAAGATTGAAAGAAGAATAAATTGAGAGTAAATACATAAAAAAATGAGCAATATAATAAATGTAGTTAAAAAATAAGGAAGATACTTATTAAATATTTATTTTTATACTTTTTTTCAATTAAAATTATTGATTATTTTTTTATTGATAATCTACTGATATTTTTAACAATTTTTACATTCTGTGTGTTAGTAATATTTATAATTGTTAGTAATTAAATGATTATTAATACAATGACAATCTTACTACCTAATATGTAATTTTTTACATTTAATTTCATTTTTATTGACATCTACAAGTCGATACTTTTATTAATAAATAAGTTACATATTCCTTTCTTTAATAAATGCATGTGTATTCTATCTTTATTATTTAAACGTTTTTTTATTATTAACAAATTATCTACAAATGTTATACGTACAAAAAAATAAAAAAGTGTATGTATTTCATTGTATTAACTTCAGCGAAATCGAATGAACTTTAAGAAACAAGGAGGGATAAATAGAATTGATTAAATCGAATTTTTGATTTATGGAGAAAAGAGAGAACTTTCTAATCGAAAATTGTTTTCTTTAAAAAAATTCTCATCACATATGAAATAATAAGTATCGAAAAAGTAATATAAACTTTTTGACATCGAAATCCCTCAGTGTACTTCTATCGTCATAACAATGATTGCCAGTCTGTAGATACACGTTTGCAATAAAGAACAACTTGTTTTTTTTTATCAAGTTTGATTCAATTGAGCACAGTTCGTTTTTAATTTATTCCGTTCTATACTATGTGACGAATGATTCTATATGTATATATGTGCATATGTGAACATGTAGATGGATAGATATTTGTCTACGTGTGTGTGTGGACACTATGAAAAACAAACGATTCATTTGGACGTTCGGTGTCTGGTCTAGCATCGACGCCGTTACATTTTTAGTTTTGTCGATATTGAAATATCGAAATGAGAATATTTAATTGCAGTGCATGTATGAGTTTTGTTACATGGATTGATTGGGAGAATTTTTGATGAGACCTGTGTAACGAATTAAAATTTTCAATTTGCTTTTATAAAATGTTAATTCCAGATTGGATTGGAAATGAAATGTCTGGTTTTATGAATAGTGTTTGTTTTATGTTATATATATATTTTTTATTCGATAATACAATCTTATTGTTGCATTTTGTTCTCGTACTATTGCATTCAATTACAAACAACGTTTCATATAGATTTTACCTTCAGCTTGTTTAACGAGTTTGCATTGAATTAAATGATATTGGTATATTTCAGGTTTCTCTCTCGTTTTTTTGCACAGACACATTTATATATATATATATATATATATATATATATATATATGTATGTATATTAATGTTTATAATTTTGTTATTTAAATAATATGTTTATAAATGTTTTTAACAAAGAATTACTTATTATTACAAAGAGATATTAGAAAAATTTCTATTATTTTATATAGTTTTTTTAGAATATATTTTAATTCAACATATATATATATATATATATATATATATATATATAATTTTTTTGTATATTTTTTGTATAATTAATGTGCATAATTATTCGTAGAGAAAATTCAAGATATTTCTAAGAAATAACCCTAGTGATCCTTAAACTTATGTCTTCCATATAAGATTTTCGTTATTCCTTATACAATCCCTATAAGGATCAGGATCCTTCTATGGGTACCTTATATTAATCTTATAAGGCATATAGAGTTACTTTATATGATCCTTATCCAGTAAAGAAGGTCACATTTTATAGGCTGAACGATCATATATGAATGATAGTGATCCTCACCCTCACATTACACAAACCATATGCGGTTTGTATAAGGTGAATTTGAATGTTCTTTTGACGGTTCATATAAGGTTATGGCTTACAAGGAAACACGAAATGAACGTAAAGTAACAAAAGTTCATGTAATTTTTTATATATTGTACGAGTATTGTAAAATTTATTTTATATTTACTTAATAAATAGAAACATATTACTTGAGGTCATTGACCAATATCCAATAAGTTCATATTTCAATTTACAACATAAATTCTATGTCATTAAGATAATAATTTCCTCAAATAAGTAATAATGTTTTGTCTCAAAACAATGTTCTAAAATTGATAATAAAGAAAGTATAAGAAATATTTTTTATAACCAATTATTGGTAGTTAATTAGAATTATTATAAATTATTGAAATTATTCTAATACTTTCAATTAATTATAGTTTTTATATTACAATAATTTTTTTATATAATTAAGTATTTATAATTGCAATAGTGTGACGAAAACACAGGTTAATTTCTAGATAAATAATTATAAAATTTAAATATATGCTATAATATATATTAAGTGAATAGAAGAAATGTCCTGTTTGATTTAAATCTGTCAATTGATTAAAATATTCACATAATTTTCAACTTTATCAAAAAAAATTTACAGATATATAAATATTAAATTTCTTATTTAAATGTACTTTAATTCAAATCATTTTCTGATTTTTTCTCTTCAGGTTATTATTGATTTAAAGAAAGTCATTGAAAAAAGTTAATGAATTCTTATGAAAATTCAACAGTATTTATTTTAATAAAGTATTTCTATTTTCTCATAATTTCCCTATTATACTTGTATAACTCATAACTCTTTAAATAACTCAGTATATAATAATTGATGGGAACATTTATAATGATATATAAATAAATGTAATCTTACATTATTTCGTTATATATATATACACATAACGGTAAATATATGTGTCTGGACATGTATATATATATACATGCAAAGGATATAGAGTTTTGTCGTGTTTTGGCGACAGCAATTAACATGTTCAAAGTTAAAGTACTATTCGAGTTTGAGAAACTCTTCCGTGGCACGTTTGCATGTGTTCGTTTGCAAAAGGTCCACTAATTTGTCGATGATGCCTCTGAAGTCCACTCAGTTGACCAATGTGTTCGCATTAAACTTTGTGAGTTACCGGACTGTGTGTAACGTATTCCAGGTGTTCGGGCTCGTTGCGTACGTTTCAATTTGCAACAAATCTATTTCGTACGAAATGTGATTCATTGATACGGTTAAGCGATGCGTGAATAGTTTATGTTATCCGTATTTTTTTTTATTGATTACAAACTTGTAATTAATTTAATATACGATCGTGTTCCGAGAAAGTGTCATCTGAGAAATTCCTTTTTAATTAATCTAGTCATTTTACTTCTTGTTTTCTAAAATAATCAATAGTGTAAATAGTTTTTATGTATTTTTATTTTAATTTTGTTTTATATTATTTTTAAAATGAATGAATTAATTGATATATTTTTTTTTGTTTCAGGTAATTTTTTACATTTTATAAGTACTGGTGTTTGGTAAGATTATTTGATCATTATTACAGCATTTTTATTTAAAAATAACATTAATACATTTCATAAATTTGTATGTATATATATATATATATATATATATATATATATATATATATATATATATATATATATATATATATATATATACAATTTAGGTATAAGGAATTACTTTCTTGAAATACATTTCTCGTTCTTTATATTTTTTAAAAGTTGCATGGTTTTATTAAATTTTTAATTAATAAATTACTCCTTTAAAATTATAACTTTCCTTTAAAAAGACATTTAATTTTCCATAAAGTTTAAAATTTAAACTCCTTCTGCATTGTATTTTTTTATTATTATATTAAATACTCAGAATTTACAAATTTTCATTCCTATTAATTTTGATATGTTCATATAAAACTATTAAGTGATCATTTTATTCTTGAAAAAATAAGACATGATTTATCTATGATAACTATAATTATAATAATAAGTTATAGATTTTCGTTTAATATTTCTATAACTATTAAAAATTAAACTTGGTTATATATATATATATATATATATATAATTATAAATAAAGATATCTTTTAGTGGTTTCCACAAATTTGTATTCTGTTTCATGTATTCAGTAGTACCATTTATAACATAATAAGTTTCTTGCAATAAATCGATATATTTTTAGTTTAAATTTAATTAAATGAATATACTATTATTTGGATGTGATTAAAGATCCTTTCGTCAATATTAGTAACCAAAATCATTGAAGCGAGATTTTCAACGACCGATCGTATTATCTCTATTGTAGGTTTGAATCTCATGTTGGTTGTCCGTTGTATTTGACAGCTGTAAATTAATTCGTAAGTCATAAATAATACGTAAGTGTATACAATAGAATCGAATTTTGGACAATGAAGTGAAATTAAAAAAATGTATTTTATCCTAGATAGATTATTCATTTCTGAAATGAATTTTTAAAATGATACTCTTGTATCTCGTCGAATAAAATTTTTAATTATTTTCATGTGCCCGATTACATTGCTAAGTGACAGATTGGAACAGACATTTTGTATCTCTCTGTGTGTTTAATTTAATTTAGGTTAGAAATTATTTATTCCATGAATGTCGCCAACTGTTTTAGATGTTTCTAATTACAATGTGAGTAATACTTGTATGAAAATACCCACGCATAAATTAATTTCGTACATGTAATATATATATATATATATATATATATATATATATATATGCTTTATTATATCAATACATCGGAAAATGTACTTCAAAGAAATATAATTACCTAATGGTATCGATTTACTTAAAATCGTATAGGATTGTTTTATTTTTATAGTACGTTTATTTTTATTTACTATATTTATTTTTAAATATGTTACAATCGTTTCGACAATCGTGAAATAATCATTCACTGTCATATTCAGAATAACAATCGATATTTTACATAAACTTAGTCATGCAATTGTTTACCCTAAGATAATTAATACAAGTATCAGTTTATTTTTACATCTTTTTTAAAAAACGTTATGAATGGTACATTAATGATAAATATTGCAAAAAATCTGCTAGATATCTGACAAGTGCATGTGTGTTTTTGATACTTTTCATTATATCACTACGATATGTATTTTTGTATTATTTTGTACTATACAATATTTTAGTTTAATTAAATTTATATCATAAAATTAGATAGTTCATCAATATTTCACATGAATGTTTTCAATGTATGTGATGGGCTCACCGTTTATATTGCTTATCGTTCAAAGCTCTTTTGATTCGACGTGCGTTTTAATAAATTTAAACAAATTTTACATCAATATTTAGAGAATATAGAAAAATAGTAACTCTTTTAAGTACGATTACTTTACCATTTCCTGGTGATTCTGGAGTGGAAATGGAGTCAATAGAAAAAATTGAATAAATGAATATATTTTTGATTGATATTTGAATTTTCCATATTTCAATTATATTGAATTTCGCTTCAATTAATTCTTCACTTTTAACTTTATTACTTAATCAAATAATTCAATGATAACATACTTATTCACACACCAAATTCAATGAACTATGTTTTAGCATTTACAAGTGTTATCTTCGATATTAGGTTACGACATGTAGAATGTTTATATAAGAAGTGAGAGATAATAGAAGAAGGTAACGCGATATAAAATAGAAAATCTCCCCTTTTAGTACGCAATGTGTTATAATTACAGTTTATAACTTGGGAAACAGGAAACATAAATAAAATGTACACGTTTAAGTTCAAAACAAACAGTTGTGTACAAATGGATTTTTACGTTCACTTCCTTATATAAAAAATATACTGATCAAAATTGAATAAACCTGAAATAGTGTTTCAGTTTTTTAAATACTATAAGTTTTTTTTAAAAAGAAAGTAAAAAATATTTATTTTAAAAATTTATTGATTTTAAAAATGTATAATTTTGATCTTTATAATATTTTTGAAACACCAAAATTAAGACAATAAAAGACGACAAATTTTCCTGAAAATCAGAAGTGGAATTGAATAAATATTCGTATAAGAGAAATAAAATTCAATTATAATCAACAACTTGTGATGAAAAACGGAACAAATATGTGTGAACTATAGTTCAAATAATTTTCTAAACAATTAATTTAAATTGAAATTTCAAAATACAGTGATGTCTGAATAAATTATTTTTACTATTCAATTTTCGAAAACATTCAATATTTTTTATTTCACTTAGATTTATTTTTAAATACTTATATTAACTTTATAACGTTTTTTTTTCAATTTAAAATTTTATGAAACAATATATTAAATAATTATCTATTTTTATATTCGACTGAAATCTACTGAAATTGTCTTCATATAAAATACGTATTAAATAAATTAGTGAAATATTGTTTTGGACGTAAATTTAAAAATTAAATAATGACAGCTTTAAAATAATAACAAAATGAAAACACCGTAATTTGAATGCAGCCAATTCACAATTAACATAACAGAGTGCTTTGTAAGTCAAACAATACACGCAAACAATCTAAACGAGATTGAAAGCGGCCGTCATTTGGTTCGTTTGGGATCGTAGTGTTGGTATTGCTTGCAGCATCAAGCTCTTTTACAATAGTGTTGATGTTTTAAAGGCAACGTTACATACACGTCGATGTACAACACTTTGTATTTACACGGATATTTTTTCCATTTTTTACTAACGTTCTTATATACAAAAAACATTCAAGTTCACACATACTTTCATATATATATATATATATATATATATATATATATAATCAAAATTATCCACAAAAAATGTTCGATAACATCGATTTATTTATTTATGGCGTCGACGTTTGTGTGTTACTCAATTTTGTTTATTTCATATATAAAATACAGGTTGCAATTTGTCTCCGATAATGATTATATACATACTAACATATATATATATATATATATATATATATATATATATATATATATATATATATATATATATATAATCAAAATTATCCACAAAACACTTTATAAAATAACACATTGCAAAAAATAATTTATCTGCAAGAATGTTTATATAGACATACTAACATATATATATATACACACACACACACATATATATATATATATATATATATATATATATATATATATATATATAAATCCATGACGTTGCTTACTTATTTGAGACAAGGTGCTTACTTATTTAGACTTCTATGGTATACAAATATGTTTATTGTTTCATTCAGTTACATGTACATGCTTATAATATAAAATTAAAGCCCCTTAATATAAATATGTATCTCTCTCTCTCTATATATAATTTATAATTTCCTCCTCTATTTTCTTACATTTCGAAAGTAATATATTATTAATAAATAAACAAATTGATTTAAAAAAATATCAATTATTATATACTTATTTATATATGTTTAAATATATAATACATTTAAAAAAATATATTTTTGTTATTATAAATTAAAATATGTACTAATATAAATGTGAAATATGTATATAATAAGAAGACAAATTTAAACGACTTCATGAAATAAAAATATGTATTTTCTTCACTTCATCTACATTGAAATCTATTTTATATTCAAATTAAAAAGTATAATAACGTTTTTCTTACCTTAATTAATTTATAATGTCTTAGAGATAAAACATTAAATACTTCAGACAATCACTTTGTACTATTCTAAAAGCTAAGAAAATCGAAATACAAATTTATCAACAATTTATAAAAAAAGTTACACAACTTCTTTCTCCTCGTTTGTAATTAAAAAAAATACACATTCCAAGACATATATATATATATATATATATATATATATATATATATATATATAGAGAGAGAGAGAGAGAGAGAGAGAGAGAACGAGATGGAAAAATACATCTCATTATTTACTCGTAATTAAATAGAAAATAAATCTATAAATCATATCTTTCATCTGTATGTTGAACATTTAATTAGAATTTAAAAAAGTATCTATTAACGAACATATTAGGTATATTTTAATTAGATTTAGATAACATAATTAGTAATTTAAATATCCAGGTTCTTAGAAAAAATAAATTATCCAATATTCAAATTTCAAGTAATCTATTTTGTAGAAAGTAGGTTATTGAAAATGAAATTTTAAGATGAAATTTATATTTAATAAGTTCCTACATTTTACAAATTATAGTAAAGAAATATCTCTAGTCTGAGAGAATTTTCTGTAGATATAAATCTTTTTTGTAATTGTACTTAGATTATTAAAATAAATTTCAAGAAAGAGATGATCAAAAATAAGAAATTGATTATATCAGTTATAGGACAAACAAAACTTCGATTTATATTATATTTGTCTTAGGTCACACTAATTAATTTTGATGATTTTTCTATTTTATTTTGGAAAATATAGATATTAATATTATCTGTCTAGATTTACACTCATTAACCGTTAAATTGTTACTTGAATGTGGGTATTGAATTATTAATTTAGTAAATGTGTGCTAATATAAACATACGTTTATAAATCAAATAATATATTAGATTTTGGTAATTATTATCTTTTTTAATCAGTCGAATGAAAACTGTGTGCAAAATAAACATTTTTACACTAAAACTCAGATAGTAACCTATTTTTTTTTTTTAAAAAAAATAAGGCAGATTATAAAATTAAATTATAAATAGTTTCAAATTTATAAAATTTTACTTTCAGTTATCCCACAAAAAAATAATAAATATTTATATCATTATTAATTATTTCTTTAATTATAAATTATAGAATTAATTTAAAATTACTTAATTAGATTTTCTTTATAAATAAAAAAAATCCATGTGAAAAACATAAATGAGCGGAAAAGCAAATTTGTTTTAAAAGAAACATTCGTGTACGATGGCCTAAAACACGATGGGGTAACTGCAGACATCGCGCTCGAGCGGGCAGCGAGCTCGTTGCATCGCGGACTCAGCGCGTGTCTGTACAAAACATTTGTCTTCGTTTATTGCGAACAAAGTCTCAACGTAACGTCTACGAACTGAACTAGTAAACTTGAACGGAATACAAAATAACTTCTGCTAGTCTTCACCGCTACACCGCATTCTCGCTTCTTCTTATTCTTATTCGGTACGGTCAACAGATCCCTGTCTATCGTTGTCTCTCCACACCCCCTTTACACGTGTTACGTCGGCGCGATAGCAAAAATCATCTCTGCCGCCTCTCACACACCCTCATTCCCTTTTCTATAAAGTGCGCCACGCGCACACACATAATTCTGATAAATACAGGGAAGAACAGTGATATAAATGATTTGGTGTGAACTTTGAATGTGATTGACTTTAATCTGTAAATATAAGAAAAACGATGTTTTAAAATCTGCCTCTGTTGTTTGAATGATAAAATACATTTTAATTTATTTATTTCTATCCTATATTGTATACACTCATTGACAATTATTTCGTTTTATTTCTATTTAACCCTTTACTCGTGTAAACAACTGAAAATAAACGATATTACAAATGGCACATAAAATGAAAAAAATGGTTAGATCTCTATTTTTTTTATTTATCATACATAAATTTAGTTTTAAAATTAAACCAGTTATCAAAAAAAAAGTATTTAAAGAGAATCAAATCAGTTCTTGCATCAAATTCATGAACAAAAGCTTCAATGAACAATTCTACTTCAATGAAAAATTGCGTGTTTTATTTAATTATATATTCCATAAATAAATAACAAAATTTTAATAATTTTATTAATAGCTATATTATTTATATTCAAATGAAACTACAAAAAAAACAATGATTTACAAAAAGAATATTAAAATTACTTTTAAATATTTTTATAAATTTACAACTTTTTCCGAGTCCGAATTTATATTTTAAGCAAAACAAATGAAAATTACAAATTAAATATATTTACAAGTTTAAAAAATAAAAATTTCATAAAATTCGGTTGTGCACAATCACATTATTTTATTGCCAAATTTATTAGATGTTTTACCTTCTTGATATAAATAGAAGTATGTTTGAAATGTTCCTTTATATTGCCATTAAATATAAAAAACAACACAGAAATAGACAGATTACTTATATTGTTGAAATGAGGTCATCTAAAAATATTTTAAAACACTTGTACTTATATTAAAATCAAATTTTATTGAACATTTTTCATACTCTATTAACTTTATGTCATTTTTATATCCACTTTTATATGAACGAACACTTGTACATATATATATATATATATATATATATATATATATATATGCGTATTTAAATTTTAAACACAGTATCATCATGTTTAAGAGAAATTAAATTTAATTGTTACTTTCAATGAGGTTTTAAAAGAATAAAGGCTTTTTACTTATATATTTTAGAGAAATAAGATTAACCAACAGTCAATAAAAACAGTTAGTGGATTATACAATTAAGAGCACTTAACGATTAATTAAGGAATGACTTATCAACTTTGTAATTATTAATTTAATAACAATTACTTTAATTAAAAAAATATTTCGAATTCAATTGCAAATTTCAGCAGACATAAATGTTAAAGTCTAAACTTATAAAAAACAATATTATTAAATAGAGAAGAACCTTTAATAATATAGAAATTATATGTTTGTTGAAAATATTTTCAAAAAGTTTCTATTTTAAACATAATAAATTGTTGTAAATATCTATGACGATCGGATGAAATTGGAATGGATGTCATTGACTAGAAATGAAAAAGCAAAGTAATGGAAATTGATAATATGAGAAAAATAATTTTTTTTGAATTTATTAAATGCTGAAAACAGATGACGATTGCATTTTTCAATTTAAATCTATATAATCATAAATAAATAGTTAATAATACATTTTACAAATTATATACTTTTCATATCTAGTAACAGAAAAAAATCATAACAAAACTTTTAATAATTCATAGAATTGTTTATTTCACTTATGTTTATTCAATTCACATTTTATATATATAATTTTTATGCATTTATTTTAAAAGAGTTCGTTCTGAAAATTAAATATTATAATGAATGAATTTGTTGTGAAAACTTTTAAAGTTTTATCATTCATTCTACGAAACTTTCTTCATCATTATGTAGCAGACATTCTGTTTTGTAAAAACGATCCGTTCTTCTATACTACGTATAACAATCACTTAAACGTATAACGTTTTGATTATCTTGTAATTTGTACAAGTACTGTTGTATGTAACCTAAAATTTCTTCGTTGTTTGCGAATGGTATTCGGAGCTAATTCTACCCACATCTACATAATATCTATAACAATCAAAATGCACATCACGTTTATAACAATCCTCTTCGTTCACCCTGCCCGTCTTATACTCATACCATTCGAAATTTCAAACGAAAAACATTATATATATATATATATATATATATATATATATATATATATATATATATATGTACATATCTTGGTACTTGTACAGTTCCCCTATTCCCTTTCCAACAACAATATCCCAACCGAACGAACACGAAGAGGCACCAAGCAAGCACAGGCTCTTTCACTTCAACTAAAACTTAATTATAATTAATTAATGCGACTGCCTAGTCTAAGTCTATAGCCGGCCTATATGTGCTATGTAATTAGAAACCTTTATATAAAATGAATACTGTTAATTAACGAGACGTTATATTCCACGACAGAGATTTTCAAAATAAGTACGAATATAATTATGGAAATTTCGTCGCAAACTATAAACTTCTAAATGGATATCTGTGCTTTTGCTTGTGCTTTAGCTGTGGTGGGTGTAAGGTACGTTATGTGCGTGTTGGTGTTATTCTCATTGGCGATGAAAGTAGAGCTTTAATTATAGAAAGAGATGTAAAACGAAGTTGGTTACTCCCCCCATACATACATTGTTTAAAATTGTCGGTTCAAGTTTCAGTTTGAATTATAAGTTCGATGTGTCACTGATTTCACAAAGACAGCCCGATTGTTTTCTTTGATTATTTTGACTAGTTTTCGTTAGTATTTCGGTTGAAGTCTGTGGCGAATAAACGCTTAAAGACTTGTATTCAGATGATAACAGGTTCGAATCTTTAAAATATTGATTTATTTCTCAAAAATTATTTAATTCTTCACTTTATTTAGTCTTTTAGTCTATAAGATTGATTCATCATATATCGTAGAAAAGTTTTCTAAACTTTTTATTTACATATTAAAAAAAATGTATGTCTATGTACATATATATATATATATTTATATATGTATATATATATATATATATATATATATATATATATATATACATACGTACATATACTCAACTAATATCACAATGCATACACAATATAGTTAAAGCGTAATATAATAAAATACATCGTAAGATTGTTATCAGTGGTATAAGGGTGCACATATTGAAAGAGGAAAGACCCCTCTTATATGGATATTCACGGAGTTTGATAGCGTTAACCAAAATTTTATAGTAATTAAATTATGTATTTGATTGCCGGGATCACAATCATTTCTTAAAAAGTAAATGTATTCACTTAGAAAAGATGAAATTAAATAACTTAAATGTATTTTGAAGTGTTTTCCAAAATAGGATTTTTTATTTTGCTATAAAAGTGATCTAATAAATGCTTTATTATATTAATATTTATAATAACTAAATATATATATATATATATATATATATATATATATATATATAATATTTTAATATTTAAAGAACAAATGCAAGAATATCAAAATGAATAACAGAATCAAGTGAAATATTATAAAAATATATGGAATATATATTTATATTCCATACTGTACGTTTTTAAAAATCTGATTCATTTACAGTAAAAAATATTAACAAAACTGTCTAATCATTCTTATATAATCATTTATCTTACATATTTTATAATTTTATTTTTATTAATATGTAAAATCTTTAAAATAGATTCTTATATATTTAGAATTTATCATTTTCGTGTTATGATTAAATTGAAACTTATTTATATCATATTATTTTATAAATTGATATATGTCTGTGAGTATACAAATTCATACACGCACGCATGTAAATTATATATATATATATATATATATATATATATATATATATATATATATATAAGTATATAAAATTGAATTTGAATAGTGACATATAAGACACACTTATTTAATCTTCTTAACAATAAATTTTATCCACATTTAAACCTGAGGTAAATACACCTATATTAAATTAAACAACAATAACATAACTTATTAATGACATCTATCCCTTTCTCGCAGTTCTGTTAGTATTGTAAGCCAAGCGAAATGAATGATTGCAAACCGTATTTGAAACTATAATGCAGCAGAATAACGACAAAACAGTGGGTATAGGTGTAGAGAATATAGAGGTACAAGCAAGTTCTGGCACAGAATTTCAAATGTATATTCTATTCTATAATTAAATCGACCTGCAGGATGTTTAATGCTGGAAGCTGATGTAGGAGAGTCCTGTTGCATTAATTCCAAGGGTAGTTCTATCCACGCGTGTGACAAAGAGGAATATAACGATACATTATGTTTATTCATTGGACGAGTTTAGCCAATGTTATATATATATATATATATATATATATGTGTGTGTGTGTGTGTTTGTGTATGTGTGTATGCATCTCTATGTATGAGTATACGAAAGATGGTGTATGTGTGTTGGGCTGTTCTTGCTTTGTCCGTCTGGCCTGTCGTTTTGAGGAGATGGATTCAGTTGGAAAGCTTCGCAGAACTTCGCTACATACATACATAATACATTTGTAATTACGTAATTATACTAATCTATTTTGGATATACGTGTATTGTGGTCTCAAAATCGCCCTCTGATAACTGTTATTGCAGTTGTTAGTAGATGTTTCTTGTTTTACTCGAGTACATATTTCCTCCTGGTTGTTAATATTACCATGAATTAATTTATAACTTAAATATTACATTATAACAAAAGTAAAAAATAGCCATATGTACATATCCATATATATATATATATATATATATATATATATATATATATATATATATATATAGATACAAACATGTATATACATGAAATATTTTCATAAACATGTCTTGAAATTTATATTTACAACCATGATTTTCATCATATATTCTTATATATTATATGTTTTAATATTGACTTTTTATATAATACATTTGAATATTTCAATTAGTATGAATATTATTAAAAAGCTTTGTTTGAATCTTAGACTTAATTTTTTCTCATTATTACTCTATCAATTATAATATATTCAAAATAAATTGTGTAAATATCTGCTATTGATTTTATAAAGATAAAAAAAACTAATGTACATTTTTGTCAGTAATTCTACGATATAAAGTTATAAATTTATTATTTTTCACATTAATAGTTCTTATACACTTATAACGATATTTTATATATTAAAATGTACACTCGATACTTTTCTAATTAAATATAATTACGACATTGAGAATTTATTACTTGTATAATTATGATTAAGTTGTACTTTCACATCTAAGCATATGAGAAATATTTAATTATTAAGTATATATATATATATATATATAAAGTAAAAATTAAATATATTTATTATGTAACATTTCTTATGAAGCCTTTTTTTAAAATATATCTACAAAATGTAACTTTGTTTTAAAATCTATTGATATATGAAATCTATTAATTTATGGATAAATCTATAATAATTATATTCTATTATTTATAAATAAGAAAAAAAAAGAAAAATCTTTTATTTCACAAATATATGGAATAATATTCTAAACGGATAAAAAATATTAAGTTATTTTTATGTACATGTATGGAAACATTTCTTCATGTATGTAATTTAATATTCAATAACGATATTGTCAATAAGATATCATTTAAATGTCAAACAATTTGAGATTGCACATTTTGAAAGCTACGGATTTATATAACTAATTATTTTAATATTGATGTCGAAAATGAGATTTAACTATATAATGAGGATAATAGGAGAAATATCATTGTTTTAATCTTCTTAGAGTTGCGAATTAATTATTTTGAACGTTATTAATTATTTTCGAGAGACCGTGCGAATTAATCTTTCTTTCCAGACAGTACTTACTTTTTAATGATATTTGAAATTTTTATCAATCTAATTCTATTATTCAATACTAATGTTTGATTAATCAATAGTGTCTGGAATATTCTATTTTCATCAAATGTAATTAAACAACTTTTCAGTTTTATAAATTATGACGAATATTGTTACAAGTTTAATTAGAATATGCCATTTTTGTGCTAGTAATTAAAAGATATTTTATAACAAGATTTTTATATTTAATTATATTAAATACTACAAACTCTTCATATGTACGATTTTTTATGTATATTTTATAGTACGTTGAGTTTTATAGTACGATAATCTCTATTCAAAAAAAGTGTGCAGGTCTTTAAACCAAATTATACAGCTTTAAAAATATTTGTATAATTGTTTAAGATATATTTATGAAAATAAATATTAAAAAAAGTTATCATTAAAAAAATATTGTTGAAGAATAAAGAATTTTTATATGTTGTTATTTTGTATGATTATTATGAGAGGTTTCGAGATTTCCATCAGTTTCTAAAAGCTTTCTAATGAGTATAATTTCACTTACTAACATTGTTAATTTACTAGAGCACTAGTATTTATATTAAAATAGATATTATAAGTAATAAGTTAATTTTATTTACTATATATTTATAGAGATATATTTATATGAGATATATTTCGTATAATCAATGCTTAAGCGTTGTAAAATATCACAAATTGGTAACAGACAACAGTTATCATTAAAAAATCTGCCCCAAAAAAATGATAAAAATATCAAAACTTGTTAAAATAGAAATATCGGTTCAAAGAACATAAGGAAAATCGATTATAAAGAAGTATCATATAAAGAAATGACAAAATATAATTTTTTATTATTATTAAATACTTTGATAATTAAGCAAATATTCTTTACTCCTACAAAATTAAATAACTAATGGAAAATATGTTCTCAAGACTATTAAAAAATTGATAATTATAATGGAAATATAGATCAGGGAGTTAAATATAATTATTATAGAAGAGCTTTATATATATATATATATATATATATATATATATATATATATATATATATATAATTACGATCAAGTTGGTATCTATGCAACCTAATTGAAGGAACCCATATGCAAGTAAGTAGAAATTCTGTCAACCGTCATTCAACAACTTGAAACCTCTAGCTAGTTTGCTGTGACGGACTAATTTGAATTGACAATTGGAAACTAATTAGAGTATCCCAATGGTTGCTGTGTGATTGTATGTTAACGTATTGGGGTAAAGCGTGGGTATATTAAATTGAACTAAAACATCAATATAAATGTACATACAGCCACACACATAGACAAATATATATATATATATATATATATATATATATATATATATATATATATATATATATATATATATATATATATCTATATATATATATCTATATATATATATATAAATGTGTATATATATATATATATATATATGTAATGAATTTATATGCACGCGGATCTTTTTATAAGCATCGGATGAAAAGGGAATTTCGTCGAGAAAATTTGTCATCTTAAATTTTGTCGTTTGTTGCTGCAAGTTTATGTTTTGTTGTTGATACCAGTTTACTTTAGATACGTTAATCCCCACCCGTACACTCCTACCAAGATAAATCTGTAAGGAGAAACAGAATGGTAGGGAGTGTTGAATGCCCGTATTACTTCGATCCGATTGAGATAATACCTAATAGGTCAGGTGTGTTATGTACAAACTTTATAAATTTAGATACATCGACTATGATAATTGTATTGATGAATATGTTTTGTTTAGGTATGTGACGTAGTGACTAGCGTGTTTATACACTATTTATTAAGATTAGGTTTTCTATATCTAACGAGCTATTTGGATTTTTTATCTTTTATATTTATTACTTCTGTTAATTTTATTATATCTCAAAAATATTTTTCTACTGTCATTAATGACTGTATTTATTTATTTTATTATTTATAAAGTCTTAATATTCTTTACAAGCAAAACACACACACACACACACACATATATATATATATATATATATATATATATAAGTATATACATATATATATATATATATATATATATATATATATATATATATATATATATTAAGAGAGAGATATAGAGAAAGGAACAGAGGATTTTTTTTCAAAAACTCATTATAAAAATTAAAAACTTAAATAGAAAACAGAGAACTATATTAAGATAAAATGAAAAAAAAAGTTTTTTTTAAAATTGGGCAATGTGCCGATTAAAATAAAACAAAGAAGAGAATTTTATTTTTTAATTGTAAATTTAAGAAAAAAATAAGAGATTTTGATTTTTTATCAAAAAAATGATTAAATTTGAAAAATTGTATAATGAAAGTAATAAATGTAATTCAAGAAATTGAATGTAAAAATTTAAAAATAAAATGCTTGAAACTGAAATCCAAAACACATTTATAATTATATAAATCAATGATTGTAAAATAAACTGAAATTAAATGAAAATATATCTTTTTCGAAGAACAGTTGCAAATTCGTATTAGTTTAATATACCAGTTAATGAAAATAAGTTAAATAAAAGTATGTTTTAAAATGCATTTATTGTTTAGTTGAATTTTTTTAGTACCATCAGTTAATGATTAAACTCATTCAAATATTCTAGATACAGAATATTAGAACATGTATCGCTGTTTTTCAAAAATAAAATATAATTGTCTGTGGAATGCCTGGTTTAGTATCAAAACTCATAATAATTTTAATATTCAATATTTCGTCGCCTAAAATTAACATTTCAAAATACATTTTCAAACGTTTGTAAGACAAATAATAATATAACTGGATTATAACTGACCTTAGCAGTAAATTTTAATATAATTACCATATATAATTTTAGTACAAACAATGTATATTCGTATTCACCAAAATAGTTATTTAAACTTTTCGAATTTTAATAATATACTGTAACTAATATAAAAACAAAAAAGTTAAAATTCAAAATATTAAAATTTATTTATTTTTTTGAATTTCGAACGATACTATTTTTTTACAAAAATGCATATGTATAATACAAAGTAGGAGTTATTCATTTAAAATATTAATGATTTGCAATTATCAAATTGGTGATAGGACTTTTTTTGTTACTTGTATTCAAGTTGCTACTACGGAATATTTTAATTACAAAACTTATTCTGTAATGAGAAATCAATTTTTCAAATAAATATGAAAACTAAAATTTTTATTATATATTATAACATATCTAGTTCAAATGAGTCAATTATATTAAAATAAATTGTAGTGATGAATAATCGTTTCTAGTTTAAAAACTACAAAATTAGAAGAATTAAATATTAATCTAGTACAATATTGAATAAAACAAAGACTTTTTAATTATTGTGTCAATAAAAAATACCTTGATTCTGGGAAATATTCTGTTTTTCTCCATAAATAATAAAATTATTATTAGTAAAAGGTAGTAATGAACGATTTACTTTACCAATATTTAGGTGAGTAAGAAATATTTCAATATTCAGAGGAATAAAAAAAATATTTTAATCGTTTCTATTGAATTGGATATAAATAGTATTATTTGTTTATTTATTCAGAAATATTATAAAAGTATCACATTTTGCTTTGAAAACGTAACTGATACAACATTCTATCAGACTCGAAATAAATAAGTTTTAATGAATACAAAATACCAGTTATACAATAATATATTTTTGATAAATTACACTGTCTATGCACAGAGGGTTGTTTTATTAATGATTATCGTGTAATTACAACGGTCATTGCCTTGAGTTTGATAAAGACGAAACCAATTAATTCAGTTCATGTTATTATAAATGCGGGGAAGTAATTTCTACATAGAAAGCTACAGCTCCCAGATCCAAACTACACAATTAACTTAATTATATAGAGTTTCTCCTCCCAAACATATATGTCTATACGTTATTCTCATATTATAGTTGTATATTACATTTGAATAGAATATTTGTAGGCTACGCTTGTTTTATAATTATTATATTGTATCATTCTATTCAATTCCATTAATCAATAATTTAATATATATATATATATATGCGCATGTATGTATATACTTTTATAATTTAGTAATTATTATATCAAATTTGTATTCAAGGAATGATACGTTTGAACCGAGTCTTCATTTCAAAGACTTATTTAAAAAACTATTTATAAAACAATATAAAATGTTACATAATTTAATTTAAATTTATCTTTTCAATTAAATTACTGTAAATTTAGAATAATAAATTTTTAAAATTTACACAAAAAATTCCAACAATGTGAATATACTATTTTAAAAGTATTTGTAATTCATTATCGAAACATCAACTAAATTAATAAATGATTTATTTAAAATTCCAACATGATTATCATTCATTAATTATAAAAATAAATGATACAGAATATAATTATGAAAAAAAACATTCATTAAAAAGTATATTTGATTAAATTAATGTTTTCAAATGAAATACGCGTTATGTTTTTATTAATGTAATTTTTCAGTTTATTTACAATTCAACTGATTAGTTTATCATCTGGAATTTAATAAATATATAATTTTGTTATTGTATCGTTGATCGCCCAATCAGTGAAATGTAAATCGAGTGAAATTAATAAATTATGTACGAAAACAAAAAAAAAGTGTTTTATGTTAAAACGTTTCGTACCTATCGAGAATGTAATGAATAAATAATTTAAAATTAATACCAGCAATTATCAAGCTTTTAGATAAATTACATACGATTATATAGAGTATCGTAATTTTCCAGGACTCAAAAAATTGTGTTAATTTATTTTTAAAAAATTGATATGCACCTGTATGTCGTCTATATGTATACTTTATTTATAATTTTTATGGGAGTCAGTATTAAATTAATAATTATTTTACATCTCTAGTTTCTCTTATTAATTTTTAATATATTTCATTTATTTTTAATTATTGTATATATATATATATATATATATATATATATATATTATATATATATATATATATATATATATATATATATATATATATATATATTATATATATATATATATATATTTAAAATATTAACGGCAGCTAATGACATTAGCTGTTGAAATGCCCTAAAACCCCAATAACCAGCCAACCATCAAAATACCAATAGCTAAATTTAACTGATTAGATTTAGATTTTAAATGATTAAAGTGTATACTTTCGAATTAAGCAATTTAATTATAACTTTTTCATTATCTATGTTACATATGTGAAATATTAAAAAAATCATATATAATTAATATATATCTATCTATCTACCTATCTATCTATCTATCTATCTATCTATATATCTATCTATCTATATATATATATATATATATATATATATATATATATATATATATATGTATATATAATTATATTGCATGTATACAAGTTATGCTATAATTCAAAATATATTATTTAATCATTTAATTATATATATATATATATATATATATATATATATATATATATATATATATATATATATATATATAACAACTTTTCATTTTAACAACCATTGAATAAATGTACATATTTTTTAGTCATTCGGATTTATTATATTGTATATTTGGAAATACTGGAAACCATTTCCTTAATTATTCCATTAGACCTAGACCAATTGTCTTCAAACTTTGTCGACACACGGAACTTTTAAGATTATAATTTTTTTTACGGAACTCCTACTATCTCAAGAAAACTCAAGATGCTTATCGGACAAGATTTGGAAATCAGTCATCTTACATGATCAAATTTTATTATTTACATCTGATTGAGTGGTGTCATAATGTATACTCATAAATACAGTTTTACTGTATAATAATAGGTAATAATAAGTATTTATAGAAATAAAGAAATTAATATAAATTAACTGTTTAAATTTTTAGCTTATAGGATTTTTTCTTCGAAAATTCTTTTGAATTTTAACTTTGATTTGCTGATAATACTGACTGAAATAATGAAAAATACTGACCAAGATACAGACTATACGATAATACTATAGACTATTCGAATAATGTCTACAATAAAAATATAATTATTGTAGCTATACACAAATTAATAGAATGTAGGATTAACAACTATGTGTTAAAATATACTCTCAATTTGTTATATACTATTTTTCAAAAATCGGTATTCATAATAAAAAATATTTATCTTTCCTCTTCACTGTTTTGAACAAAAATCTATATACGTTTTAATTCTAATTTAATACTTATCATTTCATTATTGTCATTAAAGTAATCCTCTCATATTTTTTAAAATTTATTCTTATTTTAAAATTGTAATTTATATCTTTATTGACAAATATAAAATGTTTTATAAAATTTTGAGATTTTCAAAACTACGACATATTTTAATTAAAAGTATGCAATAAATTTATTTAAAAAGGATGAATCATTTAATAGTTTATTTGTCAAGAAAATTTATAATTCTCATTACTGGAATATAAAATAATAATATTTATTAAGAAATAATTTAAAGTAGTATATAAATTAAGTAGATTAGATATTTGTTCCTAAAATAAGAAAATATTTCTTATCTTTTCAGAAAAGTATTTTGTACAATAAGAGTTATTAAAATCTTGATAATTCGGTTAATCTTATATATTTCTTTGTATTAAGTGAGATATTTTTAAATCATACTGTTATGCTATTAGTATTATTGTCATTAGTATTATAATTGCAAATTTATTTAGTATAAATACTTGGACTGTTTTATTATACTTCTACGATGTTAAGTATGAAAAATCCTTTTTAATTCTTAATTCAAATAAAGAGACCCGATATAATTAAGAACACTTAGGTAACAACAAACCGTCGATACCTATAAATTAATGATAATAAAAGTCCATTTGAAAAAAGTGAACCGATGGAGGTGTTAATTAAAAAAAAATAAACAAATAAATATGATGTACACGTGTCGTTACAATGAAACGTGGGGTAAATTTGAATGAGTCATTTCGCGCATTATGGAACTTAATAAATAATTGTAAATAATGGATAATAATTTATTGAATAAAAATGACATATATGTCTCCCCATGCACACCTTTCTCTCACCTGCGTCGATAATTATTCGATTATATAAGCAAATATACATTTTAATTATTTTTTTACTCTACTTCACAAATGAACGTATATATTCATATTTAGCTTTTATGTATTGTAATTCTTGTTTGAACAGGTACGGTTTTAATTCATTTATTTGAATACATTTTTTTACTGAAAATTGAACACACACACACGTATATACATACATATATATATATGTATGTATATATATATATATATATATATATATATATATATATATATATATATATATATATTATTGAAATTATATGACTTAGTAAAGTGTAATATAAAGTTATATTAGTACTAATATAAATTAAAACTTTTAATTATTCTGTTATTATTAAACGTGATGACACAGCTATGATAAATACATGAAATAATTATATATATATATATATATATATATATATATATATATATATATATATATATATAGATGATAGGTATTATAAAACTAATGGTAATAGTTATATTGATCAATAAAGTTCTTAATTACTTTGATACAAACATTATTTTTAGTCAGATAAAAATGTACAGTTCATTTTTAATTATTGAAAAAATAAATAGACAAACGGTTAAGTTAATATTTTTTTTGTAATAATTATGTAGATATTAATTTCTTTTCGTCTTTTTTTGACGCGAGTTTAATTAATATTAAAAATCGTAAAACTGTTTGGGAAAAAATGATATTGAAAGAAGTTTTTGTTTTCATAAATATCGTTTGTATTTTCTACTGATATAAAACATATCAATATTTAATAAATGCCTTGAATAAAATACAAATAATTGTATTTAGATCTAACCTTAAACAATAAAAATATTAAATAAGTATTTTTTTCGTAGTTAGAATAAAAAAACGGAATGTCATCATAGAATTTAGGAATCTTTTAACAAATTTATGAATTTATTTGTGTACAGATAATAAGTATACAACCTTTTTTTATAGAATTTAAAAATTGATAGTTTAATATAATAAATTATAATTTATGCTGCTATATGATGGAATATTTGAATTTATAAATAATACCTTTAAAGTAAAACAAAAATTCTCGATTGAATGAAAAGGAAAATTCAAATTAATTTAAAATAAAGAGACTAAAATAGCAATTAACTATTTTCAATATGCACTCTGCCTAGAATTTTCGATCGCTTTATTAAAAATGTATAATATGTTGAAAAAAAACAAAACAGTTCAAATACAGATCAAAAAAAGAAATGAAATAAGAAATTGAATTGTTCGTGGGTAAAAACGAATTTAGATCGAAGGTTGTTATACTGTTGAACCTAGTTATTTAAAGACAAACGCTCACAGAGTTACAAATATGGGGTTTTATATTATTAATTATATTTCATATTATATATGAATGGCGGAAAATTGGCGTTTTTACCCCACGAAGATTTACATATGACACATTTTTAACGTATACTTGTATATATACAATTAGCAAAGAAAAATTAAATGTGTTAGTATTAATAAAAGAAATAATATGATTTTTTTTAAATATTTATTAATTGAATATCTTATAATTAATTTATATATTATTATTAATTTAGATTTTAAGTACATTTATACGATTATTCAACTTAGCATTCCAGATAAAAATATTTAAAAGAACATGTTATTCTATTTAGCATTTTAGTTCAATTATATTTTAATATTGAATTGAACTAAAATAGTAAATAAAAAATAACATGACTTTCTTAACCCCTGCGCCCCCTTTTAATACTTCCATGTGGAGGCCTAATTTGAATCATGCTATATATTATTTTCTGTATATATTTCACATTCATATATTTAAATATTAAAAATTGATTTTCTTTTTGGAAGTATGTGATAATATTATAACAGTAGTGCATTGAACTAAAATATCAAACAAAAATTAATTAATATCAATTATCAACTGTAGAATATGGTGTGAAAATCAATTAATTGTAGTTTATATTATATTATTTATTTTATATTTCCATTAAGTTCTTCATATATATATATATATATATATATATATATATATATATATATATATATATATATATATATATATATATACATATATATAATTTTTATGTTTTCTTTGCCGGTTTGATTATGATCTGATATTTTAAAATAAATCTATATCTTTGTTTCAGTATTTTCATTATTTGGTTTTCAAAATTCCTATTATCTGTTTTTCAATTTTTTGTTTGATTCTTGTTTTATGTAATTTACTTAAATTAATTTTATTTAACGTATGCATCATCTCATTAATAAAACAAAATTAATTCAATGGTAAAAGTAATGGAATAAGAGTATAAAAACATTTGTTTGTAAGAATCAATTTATTTTGTTTTAGAGTATTTCAGCTTAGTAATTTTTTTGTTCTTTTTTTAAGTTTTTTATACTTTACTGTCAAATAATAGACAAAGTATTGAAGTTATTGCATGACAATTTTGAGAAATTGCAGCAAATGTTTGAAAATGAAGTAATACGATTAGTATTGATATCACACTGATTTTTCCCTCCTGTTACCCAACCCTGTTCATGTTATATAAACCCGTATATAATACATTTGTATCTACGTGTATATATATATATATATATATATATATATATATATATATGCATACAGAGAGTACGTGATCGCCCAAATGGAATTAATTTTCGATATATCCAAGAAGAAAAATACACACAACCGCTATGGCTGGGCACGGTCCGCCATCGTTTATATATGCAGAAGACCACATTATATTGTGTGTTTAGGAAGGCAATTTGTTTCAAGCAGTCGTCAGTGGCCGTACGTTATATTGCATGTAGAGAGTGTATAGTGTTGTATGTAGTATTGTTACTGTATTCGTTCGGGATGCTACCGGCTTCGCCGACCATCTCGCAGTCAGAATTCGTAAACATAACTGGCGCGGGCGGGTTTTTTTGAATTTTCCTACACTCGTGATAGATACACTTCGTCCAGTGTTGTTTGCTCTCATCATTTATTACCGTGAATTTATCTTTAAATTCGTCTCTTTTGTTTTGCTTTTTTATTATTTTATTCGCTTCTTTTTCACTATAGTTTCGAAGATAAATTGAGCTTAATGTTTTTACATTGATCATGTTGTTTTATTATTCTGCAAAGCGGTTTATTTCTTATGATAATTTTTTTATTTTATTTATTTTTTACAATAGAAGAATTAAATTCATAATAGTAATACATATTATACAATATATATACGCACATAATTCCATATATACATACATATATATATATATATATATATATATATATATATATATGTTTATATGTATATATATATATAAACACATACATTATGTATCACAATGATAGTATATTACCATATACGATATTGATTTTATTCTTTTTTTTGAAAAGAACTGCTTTGATAAAACTAAAAATGGAGATGATTTAATAACTGATTAACAGCACTCTTTTTCCTCTTAAAATAATTATTTATTTAGAATAACTTAATTCTAAACAGAGAATGGTCAAAAATGTGTACAACTGAATATAAATCTAAATAATATGACTGTACATAATAACATTTGGAAATTCAATTTATTTAGTTTTGATTGAAAAATAGAGAAATGAAAACACTTCCATGCATAAAATTACAAATAATAAGAAATAGAACGAAAGGAATAAAACATGCACATTTTCGAATGTTGCTTTCTTTTAAATGTATTTGAATTTTGATGTTAATTATTCTACTTTTTATCTTAAATATACATTTTTATTACTAACATAAATTTCATATTCTAGTATATAAGCAAATCAGTAATTATATATATATATATATATATATATATATATATATTCTGATAATATCACATGTTTATATTCGAAATAATTTTACCTCGTAGTGCTAATGAAATAAATATCTTGTCTACGAACTTCAACAAAAACAATATTGTTACAAATTTAATATGTTTCAACTCTAAATTCCAAGAGCTCACCTTAGATTCCAACTGATTCATATTTTTAGTAAAATATGTACTCTCTTAGAGTGTGCTTATAAAATAAGTACTATAATAACTAATTTTTGGGTTCTTTATTGTAATTTTTAGTTTTATTGGCGATTAGATGAAGAGCGTATCAATAATTATAATATAATACAAAAGTTAGTTAAACTTTCCCTTAGAGATCAACTTATTAATAATTAGACAATCAGTCTAAAAGGATTATTTATTACTGCCTGTATTATTAATAAATTTTATATATTTTTTTAGTATATATATATATATATAACTCAAATAATTAAATAACATACAAAATGTAAAAAGAGGAATAAAAGTATGAAAATAGTTGAAATAAAATTGCTGACATGTATACCCATATATGTATGTATGTATGAAAGTATGAATGTATAAATGTGTATGTAGAATGTATTAAATGGATGGCCACGTTTGTATCGAACTAGATTTAAAACCTATTCTATTTTTAATCAACGAAATGGTAAAAATCGTCGAACAAAAAAAAATGTACGAATGCATACAAGTATTTAAAACATTAATAAATTAAATGGATAGAATATATTTCTATGAATTAATTTACAGTAGTCAGAAATACATATAAAAATAATACTAAAACGAAAACAAAATACATTTCCATCCATGTATCAATTAAAAAAAAACTCGTGTGTACATAAAAATTGAAGAGAGATATTCTGGACGCTATGTTATCGTATACAATTTATAACAATGTTTATTTTTTCAAATTGAAAAGAATCGGAATAACAATAAAACAGAAATGATATTAATATTTATAATACGTAATATAATTCAAAGTATTCAAGCATACAGAGATTATTCGTGTAGATGTTTCCAATGAAAGGGGTAGATATGTACATGAAGCGGAGATAAATGTTTTAAAAAAATATTATATAAATTTCACAAAAATATATCAATATTATGGGTGGCTATATCACAGTCAATATTCCATATTTTCGTTTAATGTATTCTTTTGTACTTATATATATATATATATATATATATATATATATATATATATATATATATGTATATGTATGTATATAATATTTTAAGAATAAACAATTTACGATATCTGTTGTAATATATTTTATTTTCATATTAATAAATTAAATTTCTAAGGAAACTTTTTATATACTGAATGAAAAATACATTTTATTATAATATTGTATTTTATAAATAATGAGAATATATTTCATATTTATTTATCTCATACAATAGATTCTAATTCCATGATAAAAGAATATGTATTTTATCTTCTTAGTATTCAATGAGAATTTTCTTATTTTAATGAATGATTATATTTTATAACATTTTTATTGATTACAGATCTACTGTAATATTTTGAACGTACACTTAGATTATATTATAAATTAATTTTATAATTAAAACATGATTTATTTTAATACATCTTCAAAGTACATTTACATTTTTAACAATTATAAAATTTATATTTGGAAGAATACAATTACTAAATTCTTTACATTTAAAAGAATTTTTATCATATTTTTTTCCGTTACGTAAATATGTCTAATATATAATTATAATTTATATGTAACGTGTAAAAATAAATTCTGTGCCTTTAAATTTAATCAGTCACAACTCCGTTTTAAATTAAAATATTTTCTCATCGTTTTAAGATTTTAAAGTGCCGACCTTAACATTTAAAAACACTATATATCTTGGTTAAACAGTTGGCATAACCTCACAAAACAGTATATTAGGTATTGGTTACTTCCCGCATTCCAGTTGAAAAAAGTATTGCTGGGAATGATTTGTTTAGCTTTGGGGAGAGGTGTTGTGATGCATAAAACATGCAAAAAACGATAAAACCGTGGAAAAAGTCCGAAAATGCATTACAACTTCATCGACTCAAAGTCACTATCTTTTTAGTAAGGGATTCGTCAGGTACCCGATATATGGAGTAAAGTTATATTTAATAATGGGAGTTATTTTAGGGATTGAAATGTGTTCCATTTTTCCGTAAATATTTATTTTCTATAAAAAAGCACCGAATTAACTTGTGCACCTTATAGAATTATTGCTCTGTTATATAAAAATATTTTTAATATAATAGACCAATAATTCTGTAACACACATAGTTCCCTCGTATGCTATTTTCAGTTGATGTGTTTAATATAAAATAATTACTATGTTGTCTAATTTTGATTTATGTGTTAACTTTGTTTTATTTTTATATAAATTTGAAATAATAAAAGTTATTTATCCTGTAGGACTAGTTGTTTTAGAATTCACTATAATGAAATTAATTTTAAGTACATTCTTAATATATATATATATATATATATATATATATATATATATATATAATATAATTAGTTGAAAAGTATGGATTTAATAAGTTTATGAGTATATCAAACAAATGTTTATATGATTATTAGTTTAATACATATTTCCATTATACCGTGTTCGTTTTATGAACATACTGAGTAAATTTGATTTTTGAAGAAATTTATTCGTTTTCTAATTAGTGTAAAGTTTTATTTTTTATAACAAGTAGAAGATAACGGTCCGGCGCATTCTAAAATTGTCTACATATCTGTCTATAGTATTATTGTTTTAATTAAAACCATGCGTTAATTAAAGCCTAACATGTGTTTGTATTTTAAATGAAGATACTTATGTATATATTGTACCTAGGTATTTATACATGTTTTATTTAAATTTATCAGTTACTTAATATTTGTATTCTTTTCCAACAAAAGTAACAAACATATCGGGATTTATATAAAAAAAATAATATTGATGTAGAATAGACCTTTCACTAATATAACTAGTAACAGTTTTAAATGGGATGGACTGTATTTATAAACATGAATATTTTTACATTCTTTGGTAACTTTAAAACATTTTCATTCCATCTTATTTCAAAATTATTGAACAGTATTCATGAAAATGTATTTTTGTGTTACAAAGTTAATCATATTTTTTTATAAAATATTGAAAAATGATATGATTTAAGTGTAGTGAAATTAATATAATAAATTATTTAAATGATGAAAATTTATTTTATCATAACATAAATTAATAATCAATAATTTGTCTCCTTTATTAAAAAAAAATGCCTGAAGAAAATTACAATCAATTTTATTATTTTATGTTTAAACTTTATCTTTTATCCTTTTAAAAAATATGTTTCATATTTTAAAAAAATATATATTTTTACTAGATATGTGTATGTATTTTTTTACAAATGATAATTTATGTGTAATTTGTTATTGTTTTAATTAATTACTACAAAAATTAATAGGCATTAAAATTATTAAAGTTTTAGAATTATATTAAAATTATAAAATGAATAAATACTCGTATATAAAAATGTTTGTACTTAACGAAAATTTCAAGATATTTCTAGTTCAAAAACGATTCATCTTAATTTTAATTTATTTATAAATAAAGTATATTAAATATTCTTTTACTTATTAAAATACTATATATGTTTTATACGAAATATCGTACATACGTTGCAATTATTTTTTGCACATACAGCATTTTAATTCAATTTTAAAGTACTTTTTTGAGAACGCATACAATCATTCGTTAATTTAAGTGCCTTCAAAACAAATCTCCCATATGTTTAATTATAATTACATTACATAAAAAAAATAAATTTGTATTTGAAAATTATGTACGACGAAACTTTTGTGCACACAATAAGCATGTCATTCAATTAACAGATCCTTCAAAGTCCACGTGTCTTTAATTCCGTGTGTAATTACAGGCTGAAACCCTTCTTAAATAACCCCCTTTCACACTCATTGAACATGCTGCATTGAAGGTAATTTTAAATAAAAAAAATCAACACGAACTCACCCTGTATGCATTTATATATATAATTTTTTTTATTGTACACGCCTATTTCATCGACTCTATAATAACCTTTATTCAACAGAGTCGCATTTAGAGATTTTATCTTTTAAATTGATTATCGTGTTGTTTATGACGTTTGATTATTAATGAAAAGATTATTATGTTATTATTTTTTCAAATATATACATATATACATGTATATATATATATATATATATATATATATATATATATATATATATTTATACATGCAAATGGTCGGTGAGTCTATTTAGCACAACTGTTATTTATTTAATTTTTATTTAAAACAGAGTTCTAAATTTGGGCGGATTGAACAAGATTATTCAATTTAGTAATTGAAAAGTATAATCACTTTCACGCAATTTACATTTCATAGGAATTTTTATGTATTGTAATGTCTTTATGGATTTAAAATTCTAATAAATGTATCATATATTCCTATTTCTAATTACACTCTTTAAAAAAAAAGAATGTTCGAAAGTTTACCTTAGAATAAATTTTGAAAGAAGTATGTGTTTAATCTATGTTAATAGCAAAATTTTATTAATTAACACACCATACTGTTAGTTTGATATATTAGAATGTTTGTTTTTAACACATAATTAAAGAAGTAAATATTTTTAATAAAATTTAATGTTAAGAAAATTTCCAAATTTTGATTCAGTATGTTTATTGGTCATAAATCAAATACAAATATTTTATTGATTGAAGAGATAAATGGATAAAGATTATACATTTATGTAATATATTTTATATTAAATGATTTAAAATTTTTTCATATCATTTTAAAGACAAAAGTCAAAGTATTTTAAAAATAAATCTATGTACATAATAATTATACGAATTTTATATAATTATATAATTTATGATAGAATATAATTATAAAATGATTCAAGAGTATAAATATTAAAAAAAATAGTAAAGAAATTTCAATTTAAAATCTTTACAGAAAATTATTATATATAAATTCAAAAATAAGATGTTGATAAAGTTAACTTTTATAGTAATTCCAAAATATCGAAAGAAAATTTTATTCAAAATGCAAATAAATTATTTATTATACAAAACATTTTTTCAGTACTTAATAATCTTATTTAATAAATTAGATCATACGAATTCATATTTCTGTTTTGATTTGAAATGCAATTAAGTATTCTAGTTATAAATTTTAATTTTTTTATAAAGAATGAAAAATATTGTTAAATTTAATAATAATCACTAAAATAAAGTTCTTTTAGATCATTTTTTCGAGATACATCTAAGGAAAATTGTAAAAAAATATATTTTATTTTAATAACTATTAAATTTGAAATTGAAATAAAAATCTTTAGACTATTTTTTATTTAAAAACATATTTTATTATTAAAAAAACTATTTTAAAATTTAGATATGTTATTATACATTTTTTTCAGAAATACTTTTCATTCTATAACAACTTCGTATTTTATACTTATATAAATATTATGAAAAATTATTTATAAATTTATAACTATGATTAAATAGTAGACTTTTATGGCTAAAACATTGGTCTCGAATAATTAGTTACAAATATAAAAATAATCTAGAACAGGTCGTTATTCTAGAAAATGCTTTTTAATACTAGGCGAAACATTTACAGCGTTCTTAAAATACTCATAAAGATATAAAATCTATGACATAGTTTTAAAAATAAATTATAGAAATAAGTCGAATAAATAACTTACACATTAATTAATAAGAAATATTTAACTTAGTTATAGTAGTTGTATTGAATAAGGAGAGTAAAACATGAAAAATAAAAAAAAAACAATTTAAAACTCACTTTGTTTTCTTACACTTTTTTTTTATTTTATATTTAGATGATAAAAATTAGTTTAATTTAATCTTTTAATAAATATATAAATGTTTATAATTAAAATTACGAGCTAACTGTAATGTCACATTATTCCACATTGCATCTTCTCTTCAGCGAATATTAGTATTGACTTTTAATATTTACATTCAATTGTCCAGCTGCTCCATGTCCAGCCTAATCTACTAAATTTAATAAATTCTTTGACTTAAAATTCTTTTATACAATTGTTCATTGTTTTGTAACGTACATATAAATATATGTATATATATATATATAGAGAGAGAGAGAGTAAATGGGTGTTAAATGTTTTATAAAATATGAAGTTTAAAAAGTGAATTAGAAAAATATCATTTTTAAATTAATTTATTTTATAAGAATGAAATATCTATCTATCAGAGGAACTAAATTTAATTTATAGGGAAAAAATAAGTAAGTGATGATATATTATAAAATCTACTAACTAAATATTTTTTATTATTATAGAAAATGTATAAAATTATTATTTTTTTCTGATTATAACATTTAATTTGTCACAGTATAGAAATACTTACAGTATTTATAAATATTTAAGGGAAAAACAACTTAAAAATCATTTTATTCTTCACACCTATTACATTTATTTGTTGTTAAATGTATTTATTAACTGTTTGTATGCATTTGTGGCTGTGGTTTTGGTATATAATTTTTTTCAAAGAAGTATACTTCGACCACTAAGTTCATCATCAATAAAAAAACGATATCCATAAAAGTTTCCTGTAAATAATTAGTTGTAAATTTTCTGATTTTAAGAAATTTTATTTTTAAATTATTCTAAATTACTTTTTTTCTCTGTTTAATTCGAATTTCGTAATTAAATCTTTTCAAATATTTGAAAGGTTTTGATTTTTTTACTTAATTATCTTCATTTTATATATTTTCCAAGTAATTTTTCCAAAGTTAAAGTAAAAAAACAATGATTCTTTCTGGCTGAAAAGAATATTTCATATCTATGTAAAGTAAAACTCTTAAACTTAAAATTTTTCTTTTCATCCGCTTAAATATGATCACTTCTTGTATTTTTATGTAAATTTATATATATATATATATATATATATATATATATATATATATATATATATGTATACACTAATTATTGCTTGTGAAATATGAATAATTCATATAATATTTTTTGTTGAATTAATACGGTATAAAAATATACATAATAATATTATAACTGAATTACAACCAGACGTAATAAACCGTTTTACAACTTCGCGATGTTTGTCGTAATAATTACGGTACTGCTAGACAAGGCAGTAAAATTATTGATTATTCACACTGTGAATTTAATTAGACTCAAATTAGAGTCTTATTTGTTCACGACTGTACGCTGTTTGCGATCACGTGATTCAAAATAATCCCTTATCCACGAACTTATGCATAATCTCTAAGTTCAATAGACGAATAAATAATGTAATAGCACGCCTGCCAGCAAGTTGTATAGCGAGCGAATGCTGGACGTAAGGAAGGAAGAGAGAAAAGGCGACGACTAGAGAACTACGCGTACACTACAATGTAATGTACATATATGATTAGGCTCCCATTCCAGACCGTTACAACTCATACTCCACTCATTGTATGGTTGTAGTCGTAATACTCAGGCACTCTCTCTTTTACTAACCCTCGATCAGTGGTGATTGGGTGACAGCGACCCACATACATAGAGCCCCCCAACCTACTATCCAACCTGGTTTCACGTGCTTGAATAATGATTGAAGCATAAAGCAAGCATAAGCACATTCGGCATGCCGGCTTGGCTCTTCAAATATCGCAATCATGGGATCAGATACACATGAGATCATTTCAATCATACCGTAGATTTTTTAATTAAAATTCAATTTTGCAAATACGATCGCCGAATAATTTTTTGATACATTTTTTATAACACGCACACACACACACACACATATATGTATATATATATATATATAACAACTGAATTTCATAAAAGAAAGATTCTTGTAAAAATACGAATCAATGTTTATACAAAGTATCAATCATCAATGCTAAGTAATACCAGAAAAAGCATTATTAAGAAATATAGATGATTGTTACTATATAAGGTTTAAATTTCTCTATAAACAACATGGTTTTTATATAAAACAAATATATAAATATAATTTAAAAATATATTGGAAGAAAAATATCAGACAAAAATATTCAAATTTCGAAATTCGCAAATATCTGCACTTTGTATTTAGTAGCAGAATTTTTAAACAGTATAACTGAAATCCGGAGCCTGAAAATTGTATTAAGAAATATTTTTTTTCTTTTTTGACGATTTAGCTAAATTTATAAATAGTATTAATGATTATCATTGTACATGCGAATGTCAAAATATGTTAATTCCAAATTGACGAAATGTCTTGACTTAAGTCATAACTTTAAAATTTTTCATATTATTTTAGAATAATAAAAGAATAATGGATAGAAATTTTGGCAATTTTCATCCACTTTTTAATATTGTTTTTAATTTTTCTAATTATATCTGATATGTTAAAAAATATCTTATTTTTATTTTTAAAAGGCATCAAGGAATAAATAAAATTCTCACTAAAAATATTAAAACATAAAAATAAAACATTACTAGTAATTTTTATTGAAAAATTAATTTAGAATTATAAGAAGCTATGAAACAATAAATATAAATTAATTGGTTAGCGTTTAACTTTTAAATGTTAATTAAATACATTGTTAAATATAAGTTATATTTATTATCAAATTTTCAATAAATATTTATAAAAAAGAGTGATTATTTTATTTTAAAAAGCGAATCTAAACTGATGTATATAAAATGTATTTTTTCAAAAAAATTTAAACTGATTTTTTTTTAAATTTATGTAGTTGAAATTGTCAGAAAGTATTTTCAAATGTTTATATACTTAAGCTTTCATTCAAATATCAAATGTTTAACCACATTTAAATATTTCATAAATATAAAATTATTTTTTGTTATTTGTATCCCTACATATATATTATTTATAATACTGTCGTTGTTAATTTTTGAACAAATCTATTGTTATGCTAAAATCAATAATAAAAGCAATACAAATACATCAGTCTAAAGGTAAACAAGTATATCAAAGTATATCAAGTATAACAAGTATATCAAAATAATAAATTTACTGAATAATAAATTAAAAATATTCACTTATTTTAATATTTTTATGATAGTATTCCATTTTAAAATCCAGTCGACAAAGAGTTGTTCTCATTAAGAAAAGAGATAAAAATGAAAGTATTTAGTATATCAGTATAAAAAATTGAATTCAGTTCAATTAATTAATCTTATTAAAAAATACAAAATAATTTCTGATAATAATTTATCTTTAATGTTACTTTAGAATGTAATTGAAAAGTGAATTATTTTTGCCATGTTCAGTAATTCATTTCAGTAAATATATTTGTAGTAAAAAATAATATATTTCACATATATTGAAAAACAAGCCGCTTTTTGAAACTATTTCAAAATTTCGCTTAATGTACATGATAATGAATTGGTGATATTGTTTGTAGACATTCTAATACAAATAGAATGTTTGAAACGAAACGATATATTTGCGTAAAATTTTTTAATCATTGATGTTTGTATTGTGTTGAAAAATCGAAAATCGTTCATACACAGTCAAAGATTCCATTTAATATGAAGATATATTCGCTGTACGAACCCATTTTAATTAATTAAACGTTATGTCACTTCATAAAAAAATGATATCACGCGTCATACAGGATCCCATTCGTTTCATACGTCCATATCAGGGGGATGAGTGTTGGATAGGCATAAGCGGCAAGTGGGGGCCAATCGTAGTAAGAGAAAGCAAACTCGATAGGGATGGGTTAAAACTCTTCGGGTAGTCCACGTTGGTGGGAGAAGAACATTAATATTGCGAAATGAAGCTCATTTGCATTTAAATAAGGTACGTCGGGGGTGTCTGCGATGGATAAACGCGGTGGTGTGCGGGTGTCGACGAAGCGAACGCCTGTCGGACTAATTACACTAACTAGACAAAGAGGTTCTTTCTCTCTGCTTGGCCGATGGTCATTGTATGGTCAGCGTTCAGTCCTGTTTGGTCATATCGTTAAATTTTCTGGCATCGTGATGAGGGCAGAGCTGTATTTATTGAGTAATGTAATGTGCAATTGAGGCGTATTATTATTATTACTATATTTACATTTTTATATTCGTTATTTATGCATGTTCTGATTACTGTATTTGTGAAAGTCACGCGAAGTTATTAAAATTATTTTGAATGGATATTATTGCGGTTTGATTGATGTGATTTTTTTGTTAGCATCCTTTTGAATATTTCAATATTTCTGATGATTTTTTTATTGCGAATTTTGTATATTTTTTAATAAACGAAACAAAGAACACAAAACATAAAATAGATTTGTACCAGGTAATGGAAATTTTCTGCTAGCCGTTTAGAAAATCAACATTTCAATTCTCTTGACAGTTCATTATGAATAATATTTTGTTTCGTTTTATATTTTCAGAATTATTCATAGTATTTCTCGAATATATTATACATATATATCATTAATTTATTACAGATTCTTATGTTAAGAAAATAAATAATTTTAGTAAAGATGTTTGTGTTAAAATCAAGTACTATAATATTTGAAATATTTTTCGTATCAAAACGTTACCCTATATAAATCTAATTAAATTAAAAATATTTAAATGAAATAAAACATTCATTTAAATAATAAAAATAATAATTCCATTTGTTCCTAATGGCATTCAACATAAGAAAATTAAACTTCTTGAAAAGATTTTTAAAATATATACTTGTTATTTTTAAACTAATAATAAAAAGTATTTTGTGGACTATTTTATAGATATTAATTTAATTACGATGGGTTGCTTCTTTTAAATAACTATTACTAAAAAAAGTCATATTTATTTTTCTTAAAAAAATATATATAACCTATTAATTTATACAAAAATATAAGCTTACAAATTTTCAACAAATATTAAAATTTATAATTTACATATTGGATAGTATTTATGTATAAATTTTTTTTAAAAAAAACAGCTTGCAACTTTATCTTTGCATTAAGTAAATAAGTTGAAGTTGCGAGAGTAATTATTATATTTTTATATTTCTTAACTATATTTAAGGACAATTATAATTAATTGATATGATTTTTTAAGAGGTTGTTATCAAGATTCAAACTAAAAATTAAATTAATTTCTCTTAATTATATTATAAAATTGAAACCTCCAATACATAAGGATTATCTGTTGGTCATCGATTCATACCTTTCTTTAATATACTATTCGTTTATTATGAGCCAACGGGTATACTGCATACATATTACACAAATATTTTACCATCATTCGTATATTTAATTTAATCCTCTTTTCTAATGTTGAAGAAAATTGCTAATTTTATATTTCTTATTTTGAATTATAAGATAAATTTAGAATATCAGCTTAGAGTTTTTCTTAAATATTTTTAAACTCTTATACTTATTAATATTACGAAACTCACTCTTTTTCTGTGTCTGTTCCTTTTTCTGTTTTATATATATATATATATATATATATATATATATATATATGTATGTATGTATGTATATATGTAAAAAAAAATAATTTTCAAAAAATAATACTGTACTTGTCAATTTAAATGAAAATACATATTCCGAAACTGTCGAAAATGTAATAAAATGCGCAAAAAATTGTAAAATTATTCTTTATTAAAATGTAAACGTAACATAAAATAAATGAAAAAACCCAATCAAACATGAAATGTTGTATTAATGAATTTTTTAATATACAAAAAACAGCTTATTTGATTATTCGAAAATCTCATTATACTTCAACAACAAATTCGAAATCATCGCCAATTAATACCCTTAAAACAACAAACATTTCTACTCACATAAATTAAATGTCAATCTAATACATAAACCATTACAAAACATATTGGAAAATATAATCGCCCTCTTTTTTACCACTTGCAGATTTTTGTGATTGATTAATTAATCTCTGACAAAGGGTCACATCTGAAATTGACTCATTTAATATACGTCCCTCGTTCATTTTAGAGGTGTCATTATATACGAACAGAAAAAGTCTATGTTCACATATATATATATATATATATATATATATATATATATATATATATATATATATATATATACTTTGATCTTAATATTATCCTTTCATGAAGTATTATAAATATTCAGCATAACTAATACTTTTCTTCACTTTTTACTGTCAAGAAAATAACAACAAAAGAAAACGTCCTTTTAATGATAATATTTCATAATTTTAAATATTGCTATTGAACGATATTCCCTAATATTATTACATTTCCCTTAAAATAATTATTACATATCTTTGAAGATATGTGTACTTGTATATATACACTTATGCACACAAAGCGATTAATAATGAATGTAAAAAAAAACTTTACCGTTGAAGAACTTTGTTGGAGGTCATTTCGGGTAAAAAATGTTCTTTGAACATAGGTCTTATTCAATTAACTCTTGTAACAACAAGAGATCAAATTGATAGTAAATTCATAAGAGCAATATCAAATAAATGATCATTTTAATGTCGAATGATATTCAGGTTTTTACTATGAGATGTTAGAAGATTCTTCATTTTGCATTCGACGATGCATGTGGTATCTGAATGAAACACCCACTTCATTAAAGAAGCCAAGCGAATACACACAACTCTTTATTATGGAATGGAGTTTGCATCGTAAGGTCTTCAAAATCTTTAGATTTTGAATTAATTATAAATTAATATTAACTTTTAAATTGATCGTTCTGAGGACAGTTAAATCAACTAGTGCATAATCTTAAAATAAACTCATTCGTGGACAAGTAATTCAAAGAATTATTAACACATAAATTTAAATTTGTGAAAATAATATAATATTACACGTGTATTATTTATTGAATCGTTAGTATTAAATATATACTTGAGCACATGTTCGAGCATTTTTTGTAACAATTAAATAATTTTATTCTAATATATTTTATGTTTTACTGATTCTGTCAAAAGGTAACATAATATTAAGTTTATGAATTTACTATAACACAAAATGATGACACTGAATGTACTAGTATCTAAATTCATATTATATTTTGTACTTAAAATGACTTTCTCAACAACGTTTTCATATTAATTACACATCAATATATAGTGTATATATATACATATATATATATATATATATATATATATATATATATATACATATATATATATATATATATATATATATATATATATACTGTATGTTCTCTAAAACTGATTTCAATTAAAAAAAATAATGTAAAATCCTAAAACAGGCACTAAAAGAATACAAATTATTATAATATTTCCAGGCAGTAATTTTAAACCATTTCATTATATATTATAAAACTGGAATCATGTTTTAATCATTTATTACTGTCAAATTTTAATTATTAAATATATCAATTAGAATAGAATCTTGCTTTACATTAAAAATAGTAAAATAATGAAATATACTTTCGAAAAATCACATTATTTAATAACTTTTGTACTGTATTTTAATTCTTTAATAAAATGTTATTTACTGGAAAACAACAAGAAGAGATATGTTTTTTATTGAAAGTTTATAAAAATAAATAATATCAGGACTGAATTCGAAAAAAACTTTGAATCTTTAGGATATTCTTTGACAAATATTTTAATGTAAAATATATTTTCAAATTATATATATATCAAAATTATAAATGAAATTTATTTCATTTATTAATATAATTATATATATTTTTTACAATTTCAACTCATTTTCTATATTACACATTTCTATATTTTTAATTATAGTTTTTTCTTCATGTAAAAGTATTATTTCATATATATATATATATATATATATATATATATATATATATATATATATATATATATACATATATATATATATATATATATATATATATATATATATACATACATATATATATATATAAATATATATATATATATTGTTCAAATTTATTTTAAAAAATACTCTTTTTCATAGTTTGGGTAGTAATTAAAAGATACTAATAATAAAAAAAATACTTATGAAACTATCCATGGATAAAATGAAAATATAATTTTCGAGTTGAATAGGAACATACACGTATATAGTTTAAATATTGGCAAAAAAAAATACATTCTCGCTGCTAAAAAAAACTTCACAAACAGCACGCAATAAAAATCGCAAAGCACATTATTTTCAGTTCGTTCGTAACGAATCGGATCGGATCGATTTAACGGTTGGCCATCCTTCCACATTATTTTTTAGCCCCGTGCAGATTAATCTGCGGGTCATTTGGGAATTCGCCGAAGCCATAAAAAGCAGATAAAAGCTTATATGTCCGTTCCTCGTATGTACTGTACACATTTACGTTAGATTACAGCCATTATGAGGTCACTGTATTGTCTATACTGGCTCAACGATGCACACAGGGGGGTCACTATTGACCCGTCACCCACCTAAACATATACTCATATGTGCGGTACATGGTTTCCGAACCCGGCACCTGATCACTGTGATCTAAAAGCATGCAAATGGTTTGTATATACATTTATTTACTTCGCGGCATAATGTTTCTATGTCGGATATACATATTATTTGGTAATTATCAAGAAATTAATTTACATTCACAAATAACTTGAAACCATAGTGCTGTTTCTAATTACATATATTTTTTCTTTTAATTAATTATGTTTCAGATTAAATAAAGAAAATGATAATCTTCTTTATAGTAACCTAACAAACTTAGGAGAAATTTCCTAAAAACCTCTTATAAGTTTTATAATTTTTTTTAAAGACCAGCTATAGAAAAATAGTATATTTGTTGAATTCATACATTTTCTTTTTTAAATATCTTCCTTATTTTTATATTGTTAATTTATTCTTCTTTTTGTTTTATTTATAATCTTGTTAAGATTGAAGTTCTTTACATATTTTTTTACCACATCGGTAATTTACATATTAATTCATATCTGCCAGAAGCTTAACATAATAATTATTCATTTCCTTTTTACCTGAAAAATTTGATAAAATTTTTGTATTGGTAAACTTTATTTTTCATCAATTTTATCGACTAATTAAAAATATTTATTCTTTAAATTAACTTATTAACGATTGATTATAATTTTAATTAAAAGTGTAAAAATATGCTAGATGAAATTTCAAAGAAAAATAAAATAAAATGAAAAGCAAGGTAATTCTTTTTTTTATTTTCCATTAAAAACGAGAGTTTATAATCTCATCTTTGAAATTAAATGAAACAATTTCAACGTCTAGTAAGAGGAGTAAATTTTTATGAGTGTATATGTGCAATTTTCAAGTAAATTATATTAGCTCTAAAACTATTCGAGCGGTTAAATAAATTTACTTTTTGTGAATTGAACTAATTAACTAAAAGTCATGTTTTTAAAATATGTAGTAAGTTAATTCGTAAAAAATATATATTTATTATAAAATTCAAATATTTCTAATTAATTTATTACTTAATTTGTAAACGAATTATTCCTATTCTTAAATAGCTACGAAAATATATTAAAAAATATTTCTTAAAAAAACTTCTTTTAATTATTTGCAGTACTTTACTGTATTACTTTTTTTATAAAAATAAATTGTATTACATTATAAGTTTTGATAAAATATTATTAACAGTTCTCTTTACAATATATATATATATATATATATATATATATATATATATATATATATATATATATATATATTAAAATAAATATGCTTTATTAAATATAATACCTTTGAAAATATACTTTTATGTAAGAAATAACATAATATAATGAATAAAAGTGCATGTTCATTATAAAAATAAAAAAAAAATATATCAGAAAAGTAAATCACTGTTCAGTAATATAATTATATCACATTAAGGAAACAAATTGAAAAATAAAACAGGTGAACTATTTGAAAAGTATTATTTTTTGAGTTAGAAAATTAATTTGTACAAAGATCAATCATTGGATATCGCATTGAATGTGCTTCTTATTCATATCAGTTATGAAACTGATTTTCTAAACTCGAAATTAAATGTGAAAGTTTTTTATTATCTTTATATATGAGATAATTCACGTTGAAGTCAAGGAGAAAATTAAAAATTGTTACAGTTTTATCTCTTTTTTATAAGTTGTCTGCTGCAGATAAAGTTTTATGCTATGAAATACGAGATACGATCAAAATATATATCAACTCTTTCAAGTAATCTGGATTATAATCAGTGGCTTATACTAAAGATATGTATCTTTCAATTTAAGGCAAATGCTATAGAATACAATGTAGAATGAAGTTTGCTTGATAAAAATGAAAGAAGAAATTGCTGTAGTTATTATTTAATTTATACATCTTATTATTAGACATATTTGTATAATTTAATATTACAAATGCTAACTTCCTGCTTCTTAATATCTTATCTTAATATAATTGAACTTTTTAGTGTTTGATAAATATTTCAATCTATAAAAATATCGACAATGTATATATATATATATATATACATTGTAAATGTATGTAAATATGTGTAAGCGTATTTTGTGTAACTATAATTCGAAATTTTATTGATAAATTAAAAAAATATTAAAGAAAAAACTATTAACTTAGTAAATTTTATAATAAAAATCAGTTAAATGAAAATTTTAAAAATCTAATAAATAGTCAAGAGGAAAAATATAATAGTATCAATGTTGTTCTAAAATATGTTTATTTACAATTTTATGAATACTATTGTCTTTATTACAGGATAGCGATCACGAAAGTAGTATCGGATCGCCCGAACCAGCATCCACAATGGGAATTGATACATCTTCAAATGGTTTATTTCACCAAAGTCAACAACAGCTGTTAATGATGAACGCAGCATTACAGAATCGTGGCGTAGGAAGTGAACCGGCGACTCCTGATGAAATGGATGCTGGTAAAGTAGCCGCTGCGGCTGCTGCAGCGCATTTAAATGGCACAAGTTAGTATACATTTTAAATGGAAAAAATATTTTTAATTACATTTACATATTATCTTTTTGAACACGAATCAAATTCTTAATCTCTCTTGGAGCAAATATATCATATATGTAAATTATAATCTTCCTAAAATAGTTCTATTTTTCTATGATTTTATGTTTTAACATTTTTTTATATCGTTTATATATTAGAAATTAATTTTTTTCCAATGAAATATTTCAATAAAAAATATTAAAAAAAGTTATATTTATTTTGTCTAAAAACATATTGTTATTTTTAATTTTTTCGCACCAAAATATTTTTTAAAAACTATTAAGAATGAGAAATAAGTTTGAAAGTAAATATTTAAAACAATAAATATAAAAACTATGTATACCCATGTTTTTATTTTCGAATTTATAATATCTGTATACTCATTATAATTAAACTCCCAAGCGACCTTAATATGATAAAGTTTTCCGTTTATAAAAGTATATCTTTCTGTACTCATTAAATTGTTTTTAAGTTATTCTCATTTTTATAATGAAATGTTCTATAAATTTTCAATACTAAAAGTTGTTATGTAAAAAAATCCATCTTAATAGAAATGTCCACATTAAAACTCGTCTTAGTTAAAAATAATGATAATGAGGAATCAAACCCCAAGAAGAGTTAAATTACAAAAAATATTTCGTTTTTATTGTTTTTTGTTTGTTTCTTAAAATATACAAACAACGATTAATAACGATTAATAATTGTTCAAATAATTAATAACTTGGTTGGTACACACATATGTACACCCTATATATGAGAGTGATTTGAAGAATAACTTGGTTCGATATTAGAGACAACAGCTTTAGTTTCAAAGTGTACTTTATTTTTCGAAATAATACTTGTGAAACTCAATGCACTTACCCCAACGTTTCTCCAGCTTCGCAATTCGCTCTCGGAAGTAGGTTTCTTCGAAGTCCTCAAAATAGTCGTTTGCGGTCTCTATCGCCTCTTCATTCGACTCAAATCGCTTTTCAACCAGGGAAATTTCGAGTTTCGGGAACAGATGGAAGTCTAAGTGAACCAAATCAAGTGAATACGGTGAATGCGGAAGGATTTCAAACTTCAATTTGACCAATTTTTGCCGAGCGACAACGCTTGAATGAACCAGTGCATTATTATAGTGAAACAACATTTTTTCTTGGTCATTTCGGGTCGTTTTTCCTCGATCGCTGCCTTCAACTTCTCCAAAAGCGCTGCGTAGTGTTAACCAGTAATTGTTTTTCTATTCTGAAGATAGTCGATCAAAAAAATTCCTTTTGCATTTCAGAAACTTGCTACCATCACTTTTCCAGCTGAGTGAAGAGTGAAGATTCTTTTGAGCCATTTCACGTAATTTAGTCCACTGTTTTGATTCAGTTTTCGATTCTGGTGTGTAATGGTGAATACAAGTATTATCCATGGTCACAATACACTGTACGAAATTCGTTGAATTCTTCTTAAACAGTTCCAAGAAGTTGGTTGATGTTCGCGTACGAACTTGTTTTTGCTCTGAAGTGACCAAACGCGGCACCCATCTTGTGAAAAGTTTTTCCATACGCAATTCATTATGCAAAATGTAATGCGTTTATCTTTACCTATGATTTCTGGTGTAACAGCTGTTCTCGGGCCTTCTGAGTCTGCTGTATCTACGATATTCGTTCTGCCACATTTAAATTCATCCACTCAAAGTCGAGTGGTTTCATAGGAAGACAAGATTTACCCAATATAGAACATATCTTCATATGGACTTATTTTATTGTATTCCCTTCCAAAAAAAGAATTGAATTACTGCACGAATTCCTATTTTATCCATTTTGCATTACCAGATTTCTAAAAACTGTTCGATCATCATAAGAATTAAGATGTTAATCAACATATACATTTTTTCTTTTCAATGAAAAACATCAATACTGTGTATATATTAGAAAAGTAACATTTTTTTAATGCGTGACTTGAAGGAAATAAAATTTATAAATCTTTATACGAGATTAAATACGGTAATGACTTCAAATTGAGGATCTTAAATTAACCGCCTTTAAAATGCATTATGAAGCAAAAAGTTCCTACATATTTTGAAATTCAAATTTTTTTGGTTTTCGCATTGTTTTAAGTTGATATAATTATATTATATCATATATATATATATATATATATATATATATATATATATATATATATATATATATAGAGAGAGAGAGAGAGAGAGAGATTCAAATCAAAAGATAAAGTAATTTCATGGATTAGAAAGTAAATGTATGTATAACTTGATAGGTATAACTTTAGATTCGAAATTAAATTTTCTGAACTTTATGTTTATAAATTTCTCATATGGTCGTTTATGAATTGCTATAGTGAAATGAGATCCCCTGAAAAGAAACAATTTTACTCATTCATTTCAAACTTGTTTTTTAATAATACATCACTTTTGCGTATACTACAGTAACTCTTATTGTTCCAGTGGCTAGTATGGTAACGCTTCAGAACCTGCAGAACCTAGCCTCGTTACAGCAGAACCTGCCACAAGTAACAGCATCTTTGGCAGCCGCTGCTAGTTTGCAAGGTATTTCTCGATTGCAACAACCCTCGTCCAGCCCTACTACCATCAATGCACCGTTGAATCTCAGCGTTAGTGCATCAGGTATGTGATTTATTAATATTGTAAAATCAAATGATGTAAACTATTTCAATTTAATAACATAGTTTCTTTTTATCGTTAATCAAAGACTTTTAATTCTTTACGGGAATTTTATTGCTTGATCGTTTAGTAAACGATTTTCTATAAATTGTTTAATTATAATTATTATATATCGCTTATGTGGTTTATTATTATTAATTCACGCTATTATATTTAAAAAATAATTTAACAATAATTGAGTGATAATTATTTTGCAAGAAAAAGTTTAATAATTTAGAAATCATATTAAAAATATTTTAATTCGTATATTTTTTATTTCTGAAAATAAATTTATTGCATTTTTAATTAACATTCATGATTACAATTATATTCATTTTTAAATTATTTATGTGCATTATTAATATATAACACGCAATTAGAGACAAACAAATGTAATGTTATGTAAATTATTATTTTTTTTAAAGAATGAAAACGAATATTGATTAAAATATGTTTCTGTTTTTGTTATTATAAATTATTCTATTTTTCAATTTATGCTTTTACCCTATTCAAACATTTTTATATGTCGTAAAACGTCTGTATAACGAGTAAAATTCTAATCTATTGATCTTAAAAAGTATATATGTATATATATATATATCTTGTTTATTTGATTAATTATTTTAGCAACAATTCCCACAACAAGTACAAATACCGCAGCAACAAATCCTACTGGATTATTAGCACCTGGAATTAGTGCACAACCACCAACAACAGTGTCTCCACTTCTTGCAAACCAGCAACCTGCTGCTATGCCACAATTTATACTTGCATCTGGACAACTTGTCCAAGGAATTCAGGGTGCCCAGTTACTGATTCCTACATCTCAGGGTATAGCAACACAAACAATTCTGACAATCCCTGTGAATCATGTTAACAGTGCTGATCAGATGGTGAACCTGGCTTTGAATAATGGGCAAGTTGTAACAACATCATTAGCAAATCTACAAGCAATGGCACAACCTCATCATTTATTGACATCTGTTGCAAATACAGGTATAGTTTCATGCTGTTTATATATTAGTTATATATTTTTTTATTGATTATAATGAAAAAATAGTAATTTCTTATTATTTATGAAATATACTAATTGTTCATTTTTTTTTTAGTACCCACCTCAAACACAAGTATAAGTAATAGTTTACTAAATCCATCAACATTACCACACCTTCTGTCTAATGGAATAACACCATCAAGTGCTCAGCAGTTAATATCGGCATTACAACAACAACCACAGTTAATTCCAACAACTCCACAACCTCCACTCCTTAGTACAGTCCCTCCTCCATCACTTTTATCTAGTCAACAACAGGAATCACAAAATTCTACACCACAAAATTTATCTCATAGGTCAAATCAGCATTCACATAATCAAAATAATCATCATTATCCAATGGAGCCAAAAATTAATCATCAAACAAATGGTGTACCGAGTAGTAGTTCTTCAACAGCTGTCACAGCAGCTCTTAATAGTCTTAGTAGACTTACAGCAAATAATAGTGAAATTACTATTACTACTACACATGGTCCTACTTCAAGTCAACATTCAAAAATGTCACCTGGATCTCTAAATCATTCACCTACTTGTACAGATAATTCTACTGCTGATTTACTTGTTGATTCACCAAGTATGCATTTTTTTAATGTTTTTTTCTAGTTAATTTTTCTGATCTCGAGTAACGAAAGCATGAAATGTAATGAATTAAGTGTAATTAAATGTAATAATCATACAAGTAAACAATATTAGTCAAAAATATTTAAGAAATATACTAAGGAAATATAACTCATGAAAAACATATGAGAAATATATTTAACAGCAATATAATTTTCACATATACTTTTTAAATGAATTAATCAAATTAGAGTAGACAAATTAAGATAAGTGAATAACACATAAATGTTTGATACAAAAACAGCAAATTCTTGTTGTTCCAATTAAAACTGCATTGGAACTAATTAAAAAGAATTGAAGAAATGTAGCCAAAATTTATTTGATTGATGTTGTTCTTAATTTCATGCTATTAAATATAATGTATCACAATTACAAACCCCAACTTATATGGTATTTTTCCATTCATGTTAGCAACTTAAGAATGTTTAATTACTCTTAATTATGACCATTGTTCTCATAAATGATCTAATTATTGGATAATTGTAGAACTTAATTGGCAGTAATTAGATATCATAAAGCAAACACAGTATACAGTAGTGAAAAAGATTAATTTTAGTTTATCTCAGATATCATTGTAGATAATTTTTGATTTATGTGTTGCAGATCAGCCAACCATTAATCAAGCCAACACTAATGTAGTGGATGGAATAAATTTGGATGAGATTAAAGAATTTGCTAAAGCATTTAAATTGAGAAGGTTATCATTAGGGTTAACACAAACACAAGTTGGGCAGGCGCTTAGTATCACTGAAGGACCAGCATACAGTCAAAGTGCCATATGCAGGTAAATTAAAGCAAAATGCATTTATCAGTGGGAGTTAATTTTATAATTCATTTTATCAGAATATGCTCCTGACGTTAAAAAATATATTCAAATTTTATTATCGTTTGCAAGTGTATTAATAAAAATATTGATTTGAAATTTGAACGATAAATGAAAAGAATGTTACGAAAAAATAAAGTAATTTTTAAATAACCAAATTATTTTAATAACCATTATAAAGGACTGTATATATACCTAAAGACAGTTCAGTAAAATTAAATATGTATATTTTTTGTAATTATTTTAAAATAAATTAATAACATTTTAAATGATTTGAATGTAATTAATTTCAAAAATGTTCTGTTTAGTAAAAAAAATGATTTTTTAATTCGATAAATAAATTAATTCACAAATATATTTAAACAGCTCTTATTTCAAGATGGAAACAATTAAAATACATATATTTAACAATTTATCTGGCATAGATAGTATTTAAAAAAAGGAAATTATAGGAATTAGTCGTTAATAAATATCTATCATCTTATGAATTAATACTTATGTTACGTAAAAATTATCATAAGAAATGCTTGAAGGGATTACTAGATATCGTTACAATGTCTGAAATATTTGCAAATAGAAAATGTATCACATAATTGAAACATTAAATGTACATCAATATTTTTAAATACAATATTCAATTTTATAATCTGCAACTATATATTTGCAAACAATAATAATTTATATCAGTTCAAACATAATAGTTACGCCAGGACATTGGACATGCAATAAAATTATTAGCGCTTAAAAAAATGTACACACCAGGAATTTAATAGTAATAAAAATTTTAAAATTTTGTCTTCAGTGCCCTGGCTACTCAGATGTACTGTGCCGCGCAGATATCCTCTCAACAGCAAGCAATGTACGTGATCAATATTTTATTTTTTATTTAATAACACGTTAAGAAACCGCTAATAATAAAAGAATATCATTTCATGGAGCACTTTTTCTATTTGTTTTATTAACATTTATTCTAGGCAGCCAGGGCATTGGCAAATATTATTTTTTTAAATAAGTATTGTAAATATAACACCTTTCAAGTAATTTGCATGTTTATCAATGTTAATATTATTATGCTTGTAAATGTGTCGATGTCCTGTGCTGTTAACACTGTTATTTTTAAATTATTACCATTTGCTTGATGAAAGTGCTCCCTGTAGACACTACATTAATTTATTGTTTAACTAATATATTGGAATAGATCATTATTTACAAAGTTATTTTTTGCTAGGTTTGAAAAATTGGATATAACACCTAAGAGTGCTCAGAAAATAAAACCAGTACTTGAACGTTGGATGAAAGAAGCTGAGGAAAGGTTAGTACCTATTTTTAATAGACTTTTTTAAATTAAATATTTTCTGAAATTAACATGAACTTGGATTTCACTTAGTTAAAAAAAAAACTTTTTATCATTTAGAAAATTAGTAATTGATAAAAATAGTTTTCTAGATATTAATTTAATCAATAATATGTTTTATTTATCTACAATAAAAACATATCTCAAAATAATGGAAAAAAGTGCTTTGTATTCTAGATACAAGAGTGGGCAAAATCATCTAACTGATTTTATTGGAGTCGAACCTTCAAAGAAAAGAAAACGAAGAACATCATTTACACCACAAGCGCTTGAACTCCTCAATGCACATTTTGAAAGAAATACTCATCCATCAGGTATGCACATAGGACTAGAATACATTATATGTTTTTGTAAAAAACGATAATTTTATAATTATTTTCAAGGTACTGAAATAACAGGTCTAGCTCATCAACTAGGCTACGAACGTGAGGTTATAAGAATATGGTTCTGTAATAAACGTCAGGCTCTTAAAAATACCGTCCGTATGATGTCGAAAGGGATGGTATAGACCATGTGGACTCACAGTTAAATTTCATCTTGAACGGATCAGTTTTAGTGGTTTACATCATACTCAAGTATAACGACGTTCCACTAAAATGATAGACATACAGTTCTGTTGTGAAGTTTAACCAGTGATGAAATTATTGAACAGTTTATTTTAATCATTGAACTATTAAAAAAAATTAAACTCTCATGATAACTTAAGAAAGAGATGTATATATTATTTATTATATTTTCTCGGTTATAATAATTGACCAAGAAATGTGTGTGATTAACGAAAACTATAATCGTTCACCATAAATTATTTGCACAATTAATTTTTTTAGCTGATAGACATTCCTTTGAAATACATTTTTTGAAGAATGTTTAAAAGTAGTTTCTAAGTCGAATAAAATGTTATTTTAACGTGAATGTAATTCACTTTAGTCATTGTTCATAAAGTACTGATTATGTTTATGTAGATTTTTTTAATGTCATTATTTATTTTACTTTATATAGATTTAAGGCAAAGAGAATATATTATTCTCTGATTGAAACCAAAGTTCCTATTAACTTTTATAATGTATCTTATAAAACAAATATGTACATATATAAATATATATATATATAAATATAAATAATTATATAAAGAATCCTTAGATTTTAAATATTTGTGTTGAAATACTAGATCTATAGAAACAAAACCATTGAAAAAAAAATAAATGTGTGTAGATATGTGAAAATGGAATGTAAAATGTTGGTATTGTAGATGTATTTCAAGAATAAAATATTTACTATGATTGTGTTTATTTTTTATTTTGTTTCAGGTTTAAAACCAGATAAATGAAATGAAAATATTATAAACAGATCATAAAGAAAAAAAATATAATTTTAGATTATTACTGTGTAGATAAGTAAGTATTGAATTGAAATGTTATTTTTTTTAAAAAAAAAGAATCAAACATTAATAAAGGACAATTCATTGAATTGAAATAAAAAATATCCATAAAGTAAATGTATGGTATTAAATTATAATATTTTATCAAATATTTGTTTGATATTTGTATATCTTAATAGTATTTAATCATTCAAAAGAATATGATAAATTTTATCTTCCATTAAAACAGTTTCAGTCTGGTAATAATGGTGATTGATGATGATTGTTTGACATTTTAAAATTCGATTAAGTCGATGATAAAAATTATTATATATTGATTTTTAGATAAAATAAAAGTAAGCATGAAAAATGTTTTAAATAAATGCATTTAATATTTTTACTATGATAATATTTTTACTGTTTAATATTTTTAATCGCCAAAACTATTTTGAGGTTCATTTTTGTTTTCATGTATAAACAATGATATATTTAACTATAAAATGTGTATATATTTATATACTTTTATAGATAAAAATATGCATATTATTAAATAAATAGTTTTTAATAAGGCTGATACAAATGCGAAAAATTACTAATTTTCATGCATGTATATTATATAATTAATATATAAGTTATTTCAATAAACTCACTTTTCATATTTCATGTTTCAAAACTGTTTTAATGTATTTTAAAATGAGGAAAATACTTATATAAATAAAATCTTATTTTATTTTTATATTACGTTTTTAATAGACTATTACTAATAATATGTAAATTGTCATAATAATCATATTTACTTTGTATTTTTTTTCTACTTGCTATTAATTTATTTACTTTAATTTTATTTTGTCTGTTTTTTTATATGTAGTTTTTTCATTCATTTTAGATTATATTTGCTGTAATCATTCGTATATTTCCGTCGTCATTTTATGGAATTTATAATGTTATGAAGAATAATTTTTTTTTGTAAGTATATTTTCAAAATATTTTTTTCAACATTAATATTTCATGAAAGAGTATTTGATAGTAAACAAATGAAATAATAGTTTTAAAAATATTTGCATTAATAAAATACGGGGTTTGAATTATTGTAACGTAAAGATTTATGTTGTTGAATTAATTATTTTCATTTGATTTCAATTTTTTGAATACTTTCATTCCTATCTTTTTAGTATTACGAAAACAGCATGTAAATTTTTATACTGACACAGTAGATTGATGGTAGTTTTACCATTCAATAACTTGAGATATCTTGTACTTTGATATAACTTTCATTTCAATAATTTCTTCTGTAGTTTGAACGCTACAACCGGTATTTTGACATCACATTTAAACTTTGATTTAATCATCAAATTACTTCATAAATTGCAACAAAAACATATTAAATAATTAATGTACGTTTAAAATATATTACATCTGACGAAATAAAATATAAAAGTGATTGGTACTTAATGCTATTTTTTTAAAGTACATACTTTTTTATTTTGAAAACTAATCAGTTTTTTAAATTAAGACAAGATATTCTTTCGTATTTCTTTAATTTGCCATTCTATTTACTAGGTTGGTAGAAAAATAATTGCGGTTTATGGCCTTTAAATTCATTTACATTTTTTAATTTAAGTGATTTTGAATGGTCCTGAATTGTTGGATGACTAACGCCTAACTTTTGTGCAAGTTCTAGAATGGTTGTGCATGTTTCTGATTCAAATAACGCTTTCAGTCGATCGTTATGAACTGAAGAAAGACGCCCGCGACCCTCTCGTTCTCAATATGACATTTTTGGAACCACCATTTGTACGTTCCTTAACAGTACTCACACAAAAAGCATCGTTTAGTATACGAACCGTTTTTGCTGCTTTACCATCCGTTTTAAACTCATACAAATTTTTTTTATCTTATTTGCTTCTTTTCTGTCTTTAATTCAATAGCCCAATTTGAAGCAAAATTAGTAATAAAACCAAAGTCAATGTTACTAAAATACAGACCGAAAAATGTACTTTAAAATAATATTAACATGAACACAATGAAATGACACTTTAATTGAAAAAATTAAGGTTAGCATTCAGAAAACAAAAATCGCAATTATTTTCCTATCAACTTTATTCTTTGAAAAAACAGTATTCTAGTGCGAAATTAAAAAAGTAAACTATCGCGAACTTACTACATTCACGAATTTAAAGTATATTCTTATAAACTACTATTGAAAAACAAAGCTTTATTTTTTTCATTGTAATTTAACCATATATATATATATATATATATATATATATATATATATTTATATATATATATATATATATATATATATAATATATATATGGTATACATTTACTTATACATACTCAGTTGTTAAGTTAATTTGCAATTTTGGAACATATATATATATATATATATATATATATATATATATATATATATATATATATATATATATATATATGTATCGGTATATAAGCATAAATCACTCTAATGCATGTTAGATTAGGCAAGAGAATATACATAATTACTAAGTATTTCCTAAATGTACTGGTGTACATTAATATACCGATATTATATGTTAATGTGTAATGATTAATTATATATTCTGTTTAGGACATCAAACTACGTTTTTAATATTAAAAAAACATTAGTAGTTTATAATTTATTTTAGTGAATAGCGAGAAAGAAATGGAAATTTTTATATTAATTTGATTTATTAAGTTTTTTACGATCTTCATGTATATATATATATATAATCAAAAAGGAAATTTTTTATTATTTTATAGAGAAAAGAAATAATAAGGATATTTAATTTTCATAAATTCTATAGTAAACATTTCTAGAATTTTGATAATCAGTAATTATTGTAAAATTTGTAGTCAAATAATAGTTATGTACTGTTGATTTATTTTAAATATGAAAACAATTTTTTTAGGGCTGTATAGATTTTTAACGAAAAAATAAATGTTTATATATGTAGATTCATAAATAAATTATTTTCTCATCGCAAAAAACACAAAAAAATTGTGATCAAGATTTTTCAATTAATGATTATTTCTTACGTGTATTTCGAAGGCGTTGTCATTGTAATCACAGCGCCAAGATACAGAAAAATGTAATGTTTTCTTAAAAATATATAAAGAAGGTATTAATAAATATATTGCAACACGTACAGGTATACTTTGTTATTTTACAAAAAAAAATAATTTGAATACTAATTACAGTTTTAAACCCGTTAAGACGAATTTTAAATTAATCAAGAAAACTTTTGAGAAGTTGATCTTTAAAAGCCTCTAAAAAAATAAACGTGGAGAATGTGACAGATAAATATATTTAAAAAATCTATAAGTTCTGAAAACTGTTAAAGAAATATTGATTTTAATTGTTTATTCTATATAAGTTATTTTTTTTTTTTTAATATTAGGTAGTCAGTTAATTATATGTTTAGGTTGTCTATTATATCTAAAAAGTTTATTTTAATTATTAAACCTATATTCAAATTTCATGTCAATCGATATTTTGAAAAAATCATATGATAGGAAACTGAAATTATGTATTGGGATATATATATATATATATATATATATATATATATTTATATATATATATATTTATATATATATATATATATATATATATATATATATATATATATATATATATATGAAAGTAAATAAAAAATTAGAATTTTTTGAAAATTGATTAAGGAAATGACAGTTAAAAATAAATAATTTAGAATCTTAAATTACACAAATATTAACACCGTATAATAAAAATTGTATTTTACTTTTCATATTTTAAAAATATTTTTATTTTGAATTGTATTGAAATATTTTTAGTTCTTTTTGTGTACTCTTTTAGATTACGACAGAAAGATGAGTTGATATATACATATATATATATATATATATATATATATATATATATATATATATATATATATATGCTATATAATGTATAATTAGCTTTCTTTCCTATGGGGTTTAATATTAAACAGATTTAATATAAAAATATTGTCACAAATATTATTTGCTTTGTACGAAAGAAAACATAATTAAATTATAAAAGAAAATAAACATAAATACAAGAAATGAACACAGTCACAAATGTTTTCGGATTATAGAAATAACAAATCTTTTGTGTTATCGCACTTTATTAGAATCAAAAACAAAACCAATGTGGCAGACAAAGAATCTCGCTTTTATGTAAGAAAGTTCAAATTAATTAAATTATTTTTTTTCCAGTGTGACATCGGAGAAGCAATAGAATATATTCTGTTAAATTAATTGATTTATGCTGTAATGTTTATCTCTCTCACACTCGTTCTTACATAAATGAATATATTTTTATTTTAACATTCGATTCATGTTTTTATTTATTTTTATCAGAAATTCAATTAGATTTTCAGGCAGTTTAGATGTCTTAAAAGGAATTCATAAAAATTGAATTACGACGTAAAATCATTTACGTCTTTTGAAGTACTTTTTCTTATATCTTTTAGTTTAAATTTTTATTACCGGGTAATTTTTTTATAACTAATACTAGCAATAAAGACGTTTATGATAAAATTGAATTTTTTATAACTAAATTTGTGTGTGTAAAACATGAATGTAATTAAGTAACATGAATAAGATTATGTTACATCATACAAATAAATTATCTACATATATATATATATATATATATATATATATATATATATATATATATATATACATTCGTGTTTGTTATTTTATTTTTGAATAAATTAAATACATGTTATATTAATTAATTGAAAATGTTTATTATTTCAGAGGTTTGAAAATAAAAAAGTACTAAAAATGTATGATTTCTAGTGTAGAAATACATTTAAAGAATATCTATATTTAAAAAAAATGCCGATTAATTAAAAGAAAAATCAATATAATTACACGTATTAAAAAATATTTTTGAATGTAAATTGGGTTAATGATGGGTTGTGTAGGAGGTTTGTTGGTAGTATTTATATTATTTATCGATTAAAAACGACTAATAGATTTGATTTCATTGGTGAAATTTGATTTGTGCGTTTTATGTTTTTATGATGTTGATCGTATTTTAATTGGTGTAATTGGATGGTTAGCTGAAAAATTACATTTCACATTTGATTTTTAACAAGTGGGTATTTAGTAGTTACTTTTTTGCTTGTTATTGTACTAAAAGATTGGATTAATTTATATTAAACAGTAGAACGCTGCTACATTAAGCACTGAGGGGTGACTATATTTCTTCTTCATAATCGTTACTTATAATATTAGTGACAAAAGACATTTTTATTTATAAATCATAAATTCTGTTAGACAACAATATACATATATATATATATATATATATATATATATATATATATAAATAACAAATAAATACAACATTTAAATAAATATAAAAAAAATAAACATATTCATTACTTTATTTGCTTTGTACATTTTTTAGGGTTTAATTAACAAATGGCTTTTATGAAAATCTTAATAATATAGATAGACAAATAATCAATTTTATATTCGCGGATTCGCAAAACAGTTATTTTCTAAAAAAAAATTCCGATAATTAGACAAAAATATAGTTCTAAAAGAAGACCGATTTTTTGCTTTATATCTGCGAAAAGAACCTATAAGTATATTTTTTTATGTAAATATAAATAAACCAACAATCATGTGAATATTTGCATGTTGTAGCAGTAAACTCGGTATATGTTTATAACCGAATTCGATTTTATATAGCGATATAAAAATAGATATGGTTTCATTTCATTATTTCTTTGTTTGAATTATTCGATCTTACAAAATGATTTCTAATAAAATATGCACCAGAAAAAATTTTAAATAGAAAATAAATTAATGAAAATTTATATGTATTCTTACAGATCTTATACATACATACATATGAAATATTTTTATTCTTTTTAATAATCTATTTTTATGAAATTTTCTTCGTCAATTTGAAACTTGTTATTTATTTCCGAGAATTATAGAATCTTTTATTTTTTTTACAGTATTGTTATTTAATAACACGTTAATAAAAACGTTAACGTTAATAAAAATAAATATGTGATCTTTTTCAATAATTTTTTTTGTATTTTATTTAATTTTTCTAACAAGTCTAGTAACCTAACGTTATTTGTATCAAATAGTGATCGATAGTTCTCGAGTTTCAATCCACTTTCAGATAATCACTTCTTGGAAGACAGTTGTAAATCTCATTGCTGAAAGACATACATTGTATGCATTCTAAATAAAAACATTATAAATTAATTAAAAAAACAAATGTTTTCTGTATTTATTTGAAACAAAATACATGTTTATATACAAACATAAATCCGACAACATTTACAAAAAGATATTTTTTATGTTAACATTAACAGAAAATGTATTCAAATTTATTTAATTTTACAACAAATCTATTGATACGTAATTATTTAATAATTTGATATCTAATATAAAAATTAATAAATTCAATAAAAAATCAAATGCGATTTCTACGAAGAGATCGAAATTAAAAAAAATATTTATTATTGAAGTGAATTAGACATCTTAATGTCTATTCTAAACTTTTAATAAAAAAATATTATATAATTCTTTGTTTACCTAGCCAGATAAATTTTTTATAAGTTTATCCGCTAAAGTGTAAAAAATACATACATACGAGTACATATATGTATAAATGTTAACATACTGTACCTAGAGTATATGTACTTATAAAGAAATACAAGGATTCTTTTTAAATAATCAGTTACCATGTAAAAATTAAAATTAACAGTAACTAAATACGACATCTATTTAAATAGACAGAAGGAACTTTGTTTGAATATCAATACAAAGTAAATAAGACATCACAAAAGTTTTCAATCAAATATTTAATATTCTATACACAGTATAGAGTTAGTTTTCATTCAATGACATTTCCATTCTTTTCGATTTTCGTCGGAACCAATTCGAATTCTCTCATATCAACGTTTTTGTTCTTTTGACGACGCTCCAAAAGCTCAATTGTCGAATACCCAGATACACCTACAAGCAGCAATCCCATCAGAATATAAATCTTGACAGATGTGCACAGGTAAGGGCTGTAAGCGTACGCTATCACAGACCCAGTCGATTCGAATAAGCGGAAATTACTGTACGCTGCTTCTTCTTTACCGGGGAACAAAATACCGCTTAATGCTGTAAAAGTATTTTTCTTTTTGATAAGTTTTGTATGCACATTTCTCTGTTTACATTTTCGTCTCTGTGTTATGCTCATTTATTTATGAACTTAATTTAAAATAAAAGAAGTATTATGCTAAGTAACGAGTAGACAAAAAAGATGTACAATACATTAATAAAAATATTAATGAACTCAAATGTTTACTTATATACATACATACATACACACACACACACATATATATATATATATATATATATATGTATATATATATATATATATATATATATATATATATATATATATATATATGTATATATACACTCACATCAAATGGATTTATAATATAGATGTTTGAAATATTAATCGTACTGAATTATATCATAATTACATAATTTGAGATAGTTTTAAATAGAAATTACTAAAAAGAAAAAATAACAAGTTCATTTATTATAGTGATCGTCTTTTGTTTGAAAATGACTTTATTTATTACCTTCAATACTTTTAATTATCTCGGATACTATTTTCATTCAGTAATATTTTATATTATTGATGGAAAATTCAACTTTTTATTTAATTATTATGAACATTTTTGTAATTGTAATATTTAGTATTAGAATTATAAATATGTTATTATGTTTTTTAAAATATAATATTTATATAGATTAATTTTATTTTTGATATTACATTGTTGACATTTAAATTATGTATATATACGAGTATGTATATATATATATATATATATATATATATATATATATATATCATCATCAAGTGCACAATATTGTTTTACAGGATCGACGATGAAAGATCTCTGAAATTGATAAGGTTGTGGATACCTCAAATGAACAGGTATTTCGTATCTTAACCGAATAATTAAGCATGAATAAGTTATGGGAAAGATGTATGTCGCGTTTGCTGATAACTGAGCAACAATGTAATTAAATACAAATTTGAATTCGAATATGATTTTCTGTCACAACTGCAGTATTCACTTTATTTATCGCCTTGTAATTTCCGTCTATTCTCAAATCTCAAAAAAGTTTATAGTAACAAGC
>CM068314.1:27435607-27438107 GCA_034766995.1 Acanthacorydalis orientalis | reverse complement strand
AATTAATATTGAAAAATAAATATAGATAAACAGCTTTCTTGGAAACACTTCTGACAAAATGTAAATGATAAAAATATTCCATAGTGAAAGTAAAATTTAATTTTTTTGATAGAATTTTCTTAATTAAATAATTTGTTCTATGTATTTTAATTTAATTTATTCTTAGTTTGAAAAGAATAAGCTTACATTTGAAAATGTACACTTTATAACATTTTCTTTATATTGTATTTGATAAAAAAAATCTATTAACTTACTATTAAATGTAACATAATGAATAATTCAACATATATTATGGTTCAGATAGTATTTTAAATTTATAAAACTTTCGACTTGGATAACCTACAATTGTATTTTTCAAGTTTTGACATTGACAAGGATCAAACTTGACTTTCGAACATTTTGTTATGACGAAACAATGAAGTAGTATGTCAATAAATAATCATATTAAATATTTCAAATAAAAGTATTACAAAAATATAAAACCATATTTTAAGACAGGGCATTTTTTTATGTTTATTTAACTGTATTTTATGAATTAATATTAGATGTAACCTTTGATATTTAGGAATATATAAAGAAGGTTTATATTTGTCAAAAATGTTTTTAATGTAAGTAAATATTCCATATTTTTTACTTTAATATATACTTTGTTGATATTTTACTCCCAGAATTTAAATTTTAAAGGAAAAACAACATTTAAATAACTTTAGTATTTTAAGGATATTCTTTTGAAAATTATATTAGGTTTATGTTCCATTTATTATTTGAAATATTTTACGCAAGATTAAAATTATATAATAAATTGTTTATTAAAATTTTAATTCCACATAGCAGATTAATAGTTTCGTTTGGAAAGTATATTTTTAATATATATATATATATATATATATATATATATATATATATGCGTGTGTGTGTATGTAAAAAGGTATAAAATATATACACGTGAAAATGTTTAAAATATTTTAAGCTGTCTTGTGTCTTCGCTCGAAATAAATCTCAGATAATAGATGTTCAATTTATTTAATTAACTTTAAAGTGCATTTATATTTATTGTTATTTTAAATCAAGCTAAAAACAACTGAAAAGATTAAATATACATAAAGAATAAATAAGAAGCTTTGCGATTTAACCGATGTTTTTATACTGGCGTAATGCCAAATTCTATTGCTTATATTTTATCCAAGTCTTTACTTCCTCTTCCTGTTGAGTTGTTTTCGGTTCTGGTGTTCGAATTTTCTCTGTTTATAAACTTTGAAAATAATCATATATAATAATTCACTGGCTTGTATCAATTGATATTTGTTTGATTAAATGATTCTAATTCATAACAAGTAATAATATATCATTAAAATATAATTATATTTGTAACATTTATCTAGTTTTTGTCTAGTATATTTCAAGCTGTTATCACGTTAATAAAAGTTTTAAGCAGTGAATTTTGTTATTAAGTAATTAATAATAAGAGAGAATGACATTTAACGATTTTTTTAACATTTCATTTTAACTTTCTAACATCAATTTCTCATTATGTTTGCATTAAATTACATGTAAATAGTATACAATATATAATAGTAATAATATGTTGATTTCTTACCGCTGTAAAGTCAGCTGCTAAAAATGCTTGTTCCATGCCTATAAACATAGTAATAGGGAGTAAGAGTATTTGGTAAGGTTGTTTTAAATGTTTTACTGTTACTGCGAGTAAACGAAATCCGGTTAATCCCGAACCACTGCCTTTTCTATTTTTATTGTATCTGAAATGATAAAAAAGAAAGATTTAAGTTGTAATTAAATAAATTAAATTTTACATTTCTTGTATAAATAATTGTATTTAAAGAACAGAATTTAATTATATATATATATATATATATACTGTAAGGCAGACAGGGAGAGAGAAAGAGTAAAAACTTAAACGAATTTTCAGTTTTGTACATAAAATACCCGCCTCACACAAACACACTTCTATAAACTTGGAAGTGTATTTTCACTAACTTTTTTCTTTGCTTCTTTGTTAAATAAATCATAATTTGCAAGTTAAAACTACAAAGAAGTACATAATTTGGTTGGCATACAAGTCACACTTCATAAAATTTGTCAGTTAAGCAGTATGAATGAATCTTTATTTTCTAATAGTACAAATGAACAAAATTTAATCTCATTGTAATATATTTCTTTAGAAAACGTTTGGTTTTGTTAACTAATATTATTTTATAAGATAATTATTACTTGATTATTTAAATGCGGAAATATTTTAATTAATGTCGAAAAAAACATTAGATGAGTTACTTTTTTAAACAAGTTTATATTGATTTTTTCCTTTCTAGTGGGTTTTAAAATTATGGTACAAATTATTATTAAAAATGAGATATAGTGCATTCTTATTTATAAATAATGTTTAAATTTATTAGTTCCTTTTCAAATATTGTGATTTACTTCTCACAAATAAATTTTAATTTATCATAAATCACAAAAAAAATTATGATTGAAATGTATCATA
>CM068314.1:27408107-27433107 GCA_034766995.1 Acanthacorydalis orientalis | reverse complement strand
TCTTTTTGCACTAAACAAAGTTGAAATACGAGTATATGTAAATATTTACTTTTTATATACGTTTTCTAATTTACTTGATCCGTAATTTGTATTTATTTTCCTCCCGTTGCATATATTTAAAGCAAAAAATTCACGAATCAAGTAAGTACATCTTACATATGACATGCGGTATCATGTATCAGAAATACACCAAGGCCCGGTGTGTAAGATAAAAAATCTCAGTATCATTCCGTCTAAAGTAACTCAAGAGATCGTACGATAAATAATTCACCTTGTGAGAGAGTCGACACCGAATGCGGTGATAAGACACGCCGCTATCATGCAACAGAGGTAGATGCTTGAGATGAGGTATATTTTTTGTTCACTAGGAGGCTTCAGATTTGGGTTTACGTCCATAGTGATCCCAGGGCAGAAATTTGCGCCACAGATTTCATCCACATCGCGAAATGATGCTGTGAAGTTGGCAGCCATTGATGTCGTGTTGTCGTCGTCAACCGTCGAGAGAACTTGAAAATGGTAAGAGAAAACATTTTCTTAATGAATTTTTTAAAGCGAATGGGTCAATTTGGTGTTTATGTAAATGTTACTGAAGTTAGATTCTAATAAATCTACAGCATTTTATTAAAAATATATTCATACATATTCATTTATTTTTTTTTATTTTTGCTTGCGTATATATTTTACAACTTTATATTTTCATAAATAGAGCGAAACTTTAGTCTAATATTTTATTATTACTCAGGATTTATATTCATAATAAGGGTTTATATTCATAATATAGTTATTTAGTATTATTCACCTTAAATATTTATTTATAATGCAAGTTTACTATTTAATTGAACAAATTCATTTTTATTATAGTCTAGTATATTAGTAAAATATAGAAGTATTTTATTTTGACCTCAAGACACAACTACATATATATATATATATATATATATATATATATATATATATATATAAAGTTAAATTAGTACAAAAACGTTCTTATTTTATAATAATTTTTTGTAACTACAATTTAAAAAATACTAAACTGTATTAAAAACAATTCTAATGTTTTGGAAGAAAAATTGTTTCTAATTTTTCGATTTTTTAATATTTATAGACTTATATAATCATTCGTGGTATCAGAACGGTAAATCTATGTACATTTTTGCATCTTTTAGAGTAAATTTTGTGGTATATAAATAATTAAGTTACAATATTGTTCAGATAGATACTCTTATATGAACAAGTTTTCTAAAAAGAACTGTACTGTTTTATACGAAATGTCTTACGATTGTTATCTGTTAAATATTTCTAGTTATTCAATTACTAAAGTTAACAGAAAATAATCAGGAAATTAAAATTTTTGCTACAAATTAGAAGAAAATTTATTGATATATTTGAAAACTGTCTTGTTAACTGTTTGTATTTAATTTAATTCTATATAAAAATAATATTATATATATATATATATATATATATTATAAAAGGATATTTGATTATATATTTAAGTTTACTCGTATGTTATGTAAATGTGTGTGTGTTTACTTTTGATTGAAGTAAACAGTATTTTTCGATCGAAGGTCAAGATATGTTATCGAAGAAGAAGATATTTGGAAAGTACATAAAAGTTAAAAAAAAGAGTAAAATAGTATGATAGTATTGATTAGCTATAATTTTTATATCCGACTTTGCTTTACGACCACGTTGAGTGTTATATTACGAGTTTATCTATAAAACAAAGGAAAATAGTAATAATGTCGTAAAACGATGACCTATACTGTTCACAGCGTTCGTCTAGATCTCGCAAAATAGAAAATATAAACAACGAATTTTCGATTCTTTCACTAATGTTTTCGTCGAAAATATCACAATCACGTCCTTTTCTCTTTTCAACAAATATAGCGCGTTAACTCATAACTGACTGTTCGACGTATTGCTGTAACGATTCGGCACTAGTTCCATTGACATAAAAATATTTCATATCGAAAGACCTACTGGAGAAACTGGCGTTCACCGTGCGTCGTGTGTAACATAGCTTCTGCAATTTCATCATTTTTATGTTTGAATCGAACACATGATACTGCGTGAAAAACATGTGACCAAATATGTTTATGTATGAATACATATTTTTTTTTAGAAGTTGCTATTGACCGATGATATATATATATATATATATATATCAGATTTTTTATAGGTATTTTTCAGTTGATAGCATGACATGTAATATTTCATTTTACTACAACATTTTGTCGTTATAAAAAAATAAAAGAACCCTTCTGAATATAAACGTTCGTTTGGTTGAAATGTAAGCGCGAGCTTGAACTTCAGTTATTTAATGAAAGTCCTTATGAAGTTATTATTAAACTCAATTAGATGAATATGTATATACGAATTTGTATATTTATGTATTTGCTTGTGCTCGTATGTGTATTTACTACATTTGTGAATGAAACTAAATGAACATATTCTGTGAAAATATTTTTCCGTTAAATTTGTTTTATGATAATTTGACATTCTCAGATAGTCCAGAATATAAAAGTGCTCATTGAAAGAAGACAGTTCGGCAAGTGAAATATAAACCACATCGTTCTATTTCAACAGAAAAATGATGTTGATGTGTCTGTTATATTGTTCGTTCACACCTAAATATGTAAACGTGTATTTTATAAAATGATCTGATAAAATATACCCACGTCGAAAAATGTACATATGGAAATAATAATCCATTGTATGCTATTGTAAAAAAAATCGTAAGTCGTTAATGTAGAGCATCATAACAGCTTGTTATCGACGTTTGAAACATTTGTGCATTAGACGAACAAAATGTCTGCGCCATCATGAGAAAAACACAAACCACATATTTTGATATATAGCGTGTCTATACAATATTTTACAGTGTTGACACAGAGGTCATATTTTGTAGGCGACGGCGTTTCTGCCGATGAAAAATTTGTATGTATTACAGTGTTACAATTGAATCGATAACGTTGAAGGATTTAACAATAATATTTACGGTGTTGTATTAATCTTGCTCTTTGTTTCGATCTTCATGAATAATGAATACTGGTGCGTTGATGATTTTTATTTGTTCGAATGTAATCTGCAAAATACTATTGTTGAATAGGATTTTCTTTTTTTAATTCTTGTACTCGTAAATTGAATAATTATGAAATAAATTGCATGAAAAATTTTATTTATGTGTGAAAGTATGTTATGATTTTCATAAAAATATTCAAAAGCAGTTTATAAAAAAAATAATACAGCGCATATAAAAAAGTAATAAATTATCGTTTTATGAACATTTTTTTAAATACTAAAAATGTAATTATCTTAATTATTGTAAAATTAGTGAATGCTACTGATAAAAGTATGGAAAAGGTATTAATTTTATATTTTCGATATAATTTTGCCGGATATCATAATGAAAGCGGCTAAATTATATAGATACTAAAAATTATACATAAATAAGATGTATATTATATAAATTTCATCCTGTTTATTTAATTAAATTTGGAAAAAATATCTTACACTTTCAAATATATTAAAATATATTTTCTATAGCTAATAAATAATTAAAGTTACAAGTTATACAAAACAAGAAAAAAATTTTTCATAATAAAGTATGATCTAAGTATAACAGAAAACATGGGATAATTGTGGTTATATTGAGCTGTGGAATAATAAAAATAGTATTTGCGATACGAATTTTATTTTTTTCGGTTTTTTAGAAATAGTAATTAAATCGATTGATACTTTCTTATTTATAAACATCTTTTTCCTGTTAGATTTTCTTTTATTTATTTGTTTGTAAATATTATTTTTTTATAAGAGAACAATAACGAAGAAACGTCGAAACAATTTCGAATTATTTTAACATTTAGAAAATTATAAATTTCGAATCATTTATAAGAAATAAAAAATGAATACATAACATTTTTTTCTAGTTTTTAAAGTTTCATTTTTATTACATTAATTCATTTTTAATCAAGTTACTGATAATTCAGAGAACAGTTTCAATAAAAAATATATTCATAGATATATTTCGGGCACAAAATAAAATTTATATTAACATTAATAAAGATTATTATATGAAGTTATTAGTAATAAAGTTGATATTTCTTAATAATTTTTAGAAGGAATTAAACTTTCGCTAAACAGACTATATTTATTCTAAAATGTATTTTCCCCAAATTGGCAGCAAGAGAACCATCACTTTTTATCATAAATACACTTTTATTTTTTTAAAAAAACATGATATGCTTACATAATGTACTTATACTAGGTTTTTTAATTCAATTTAGAGAATATCTTAAATTTTCTTATAAATTGTTTTGCAAACTACACAAATATTTTCTTATTGTAAATGCATGTTATGTAATGTATGCGAAATAAAAAGTGTATGTTATACGAATATCCAGATATGAAAAATATTCAACTGACTGTTTTGAGAATAATTTCTACAAGCAAAAATGTGTAGTTGTTTTTCATGAGCTACGTCAAATGTAACTATGAAAAAACAAAATAAAAAGTATATAAATTTACTTGAAGTATATATTGTGCTTAAAATTTGCGTACATTTGTTTATGTATATATATATATATATATATATATATATATATATATATATATATATGTTTCGAAATTCTTTTCTAAGAATATTGTTTTTTTAATTATGATACTTACCGCTTGATGAAATCAAATTTCCCCAAACTTGTGAAAATTGATAGAACGTGAAAAAGATTCCAAAAAATCGAACAACAATCATAGATGAATCTTCTCCAGTGATCTGAGAATAAGATTCTGCTGCAATTGATAAATATGTACATTTTGCACACCATAATGGTCCTCCGCCAAATCCAACTGCTAATCCTGCAGGTATCATTGTCCAGAAACGTGGATAGAATTGTGACATAATGAATGGCATATATGTGATGAATGATAAAGCAACAGTCCATTTACAGCCAAAGAAACTGCAACATAAAATGATAGTAATTTATCTAAATTTTAATGCGAATAATTTGTAAGTGTTAAAAATAACTTGTCTGTATTAATTTTTAAAAAGTAAATTTTCGTGATGTTATAAAATATTCCATACTATTATACAATTTTAATTTGATGTGCAGTAAAGCACTTTTAAATATACATAGAATTTTATACAAAGAAAATAATAGAGCAGTTTTTAAGTGAAATTTGAATAAATAAAAAGAAGGATTTATATTTCTAATAGTTTGTAGAATTTACATTTATTTTCATCTTTTAGTGTGAACAGTTCTTGAATTTTTAAGTTTGTAATAAATCTTTAATAAACAGCAATTTTATTTAATATCTGATACAAAACCAAGTATATATTAAGAAGACTTGAATTCGAAGTGTAACTAAGATAATGGCGAAAATATAATTATGTGCACGTGTAAGAATGTAACTGAAGAATTATGCTCGACATATATGGTAATAAGACATAAATTGTTTTAAAATGGAAATATCAAAATACAAGAATATATTCAGATATTAAACTCGTATAGGAAATTAAAAAATCTTTTTTTACATTTTTGAATATGAAAATCTTTTTATATGTTGTATATTTATTAAGGTTAATGTAATATGACTTTCTCTACGTCTTACTAAAGTACTGTACAAATTTTACGGTAGCTAAGATGGTAAACGTTGTGCACATCATGTGACCGCACAAATCTCGTTCACACTAAAATTTGTACCTTGCGCGTACACAACATTTACTTCGGGTGAACGCGTCCATTGTTTATTATGCTCTGGAAGAAAGTCCCTACACTGGGCAATGTAGAAGCAAGAGCAGGATTCGCACTTTATTTGTTTTGCTATTTGATGCATTAAGCACGCGTAGAGAACATATAGTGAATTACAAATTAAGCCACATCAGTTCATAATTTCATTTGTATGCTAGTCATATAGAGCGAATAACGTTTTTGCTATTAATACATTGATATGAAACTTCACTACGTTCTCTTTTCTTCTAAATAAATAAAGATTTATATATATATATATATATATATATATATATATATTTATTAAGGATTGAGTTTTTATGAACAGAAACTACATAATTATCTATCATAAAAAGCATGAATAAAATTCATACTTATCAGAAAAGATAATGTTTTAATATTAGTTATTTACACCAGTATTAGTTATTTTATTAATAATAAAAATATATTTCTATAATGAAATCTAGAATATAAATATTTATGTATTTTAATTTTTTAAACATCAAAAATTATATTTAAAAAAATACAATTCAATACATTCATTTGAATTCATCAAGTGTGTCTTTTGAAACGATTTGTACAAACAACTAAATTGCTTTGATGTGACGAAAAATTGTTCTGCAATAATGTAAAAAATTAAATTTCATTTCTTCAATTTTTTTAAATGTAGATGTGACATTTATGTATGTATGTGTATATATATATATATATATATATATATATATATATATATATATTTCAATTTTTCATCTTTTTCTGTATTACAGTCTTATATAATATTCTTACTATAAATATTCTTTTTTATTATTTTTTAAAAAGTATCAACTTTTAGACAGCTCAATATTAATAACACGAATGTTTTTGTTTATATATATATATATAATTTGTAGGTCTATATACACGTGTATGCACTTTCATTTAAAAAGTATAAATGTCCATTTTTCGTTTCATAGATGACTGACCGTTCGACTTTAACCCAGTATTAAAGGCAATTTTCTCTTAAAAGTATTTTAACAGATTACGAGAGAATGTGTTAAAAAACTTGTAACTACATACTCGGCACTTTATTTAACAAGTTTTCCGGTGATATTTTAGCTGTTTTTCAACTGTTCGAAGTGAGAGCGGAAAGAAAAAAAACAGATTTCGATATCACGGTGTGCGCTTCACGTAATACACGCAATTCGGCTACGCGTTTTCAGTAACACGTACGTGTCGAGTTGTTGAAAGTTTGAGAGGTGAAGGGATGATGCGAACGGTTACAAGAGGGAAGTCTAGTAGAGGATGAAAAAATTCACATCGCACGCGGTACTCTACGTTTTATTGACGCGATAAATCATAAATTGATAGATATCGTTCGTTTAGATATATAACGGCGAGATACACGTTTCGCTATCAGGAATTATTTTGTTATGTGGTTTTCTCTACCTCTTACTATTCTGTGAATGCTGATGTATATCAATATCTATCACTATATATATATATATATATATATATTCTCGGTAGTGCTTACATATACTTTGTAATGGTATGTTTATACACATACCCACACACACTTTCGTATATATATATATATATATATATAATGTGTATGCATGTGTCTGTTATATGTTGTTATTATTGTGGTGAAATGATGATACTGTAAATTTTATTTTATGATGTTATGTTTTAACATTTTTATTCAATTTATTTTATTTGTGGGATAAATTTTCCCTAATGCTTTGTTTTGTACTGTGACAATTTATTGATAACAGGTTTATACTTGCAAATGTTAATAATATGCACATGTTAATACATATGCACTTTATGTACAAAATAATAATTGAATAATTGTAATACATCTGTATATTTATATATAGAAAGTTGCCAACCTAGTATATTGGTGATCTGACATATTCGAAGTCGTTATGTTTATATATATATATCTTTAGTGCATATTAATATTTTGATAGACATGCTAGTTTGCAAGTGACAACCTTCAAAACATTCATATATTGATAAGTTTTAAATAGATAGGTAATGTTTAAATGAAATAGAATTAGTAGTGATTAAATTTCTTACAAAAACAATAAATCGAACTGAATTCATGCAAAGAATGGATTACGTTAGTGATGAGTCTGGTCTGTTGTACAATTATCAAATATCTTTTTGATATTTCGTCTCGGTCGATTCAGTTGTAGATGACCCAATTGAATGATTTATGTTTATAGCTGTAATTTAATAAAATATTTATTTTATTGAAGCTGTATTGAGTGATCGTCAATTAAAAGTCAAACAATTTGCGAAAAGGACTGATCTTTTGAAGTCAAATGCATTGCGTATTATTTATAAGTATCTAGGAATGTCAAAGATGAGTGAATGATAGGTGTCTAGAATTTTTATCCCGTTTAAAACATAAAAGTGTAAAATAATGTAAGACGTTCTTGATCTTTGTAGTATTAATGGGGAAGATGTAGTCTTATTGTTTGACAGGTGATGAAACTAAGGAATTATATGATTAATCAAAAACCAAAAGATATTTCATGAAATGGCATAAAAAAGTAAAACTATTTATAAAAACGAGATGTTATATAAAGCAAGTAAAAGGTGATGGAAATAATTTTTTTAAGATTTATAAGCGATTGTTTCAAAAGAAAGTGATCCTTCCGCGAATGCAGCTTTTAATTCTAATCTACTGTGTCAGTTACCTTAAATTATCTTGAAAAATCGTTAAGAAAAAAACAGTAGAGTAGGTAGTTTGTAATATGATTATGATTCGGTTTATACTGTTTGTGTAATAAATGATACTATTCATAAATATAGCTTTAGAGATATTATAAACACTTCCTACAGTTCGATTGTCACTAGTAATTTTTCTATTTTCAAAATAAGAAATTGATCTTAGTTAAAGAACACTTAACACGGTTGAAAAGATGCATGAATCTGTTTTTGATCATTTTAAAAAAGAGCAATATTTTTGTAACGGTAGTGAAATTGTTATTAAAAGATGCAAAAAAAATTGTTGAAATCAACAATATTATGTTGAAAAATATATTTTTTTCTTTCTAAGCTTCTTTTTTGTATCAAGTTGGAAACTTGTGGACCGAATTACGTGTCTAGAAATATTTATATCTATTACAAATATCGTATTAACTAATTACTATATTATACTAACTAATTACTATATTAAACTGGAAAAGCAATAAAAACATTACCACTATACTGTGGTTAAAACAGTCCTGGTCGAGTGGCTAGCATGTTGTAAATTGATCAATCTGTTAAAAGTTCGAATTCGAGTTTGTGGGCAATGCTATCTTTCATTACGAAAGTGGATGTCTACAAACTTTAATGAGCTTATATCTTGATGAATGAAGTACAAAAGTGAATTATTTTTTTACAATTATTATAAGAATATCTTCAATATTTTAAAATACTTTTGAACATTGAATATAATGAAAATGTCGAGGATTTTAAATTAACGCCATATTAAAAAAAAAATTAAAAATATTTTGATTTTATAACATAAAAAGGTTGTAATTAAACGTAAGTATATTCTATTAAATTTGGAGATCATAAGTTTAATTCAAAAAAATATAAAAAATTATATGAAAATTTTTTAAATTTCGTTTTTAATTTGTGAATTATTTTAGAACTGAATTTTATATATATATATATATATATACATGTGTGTATATATATATAACATTAAAAAATAATGTATTGTCATTTTCATAAAATGGTGTAAAGATCGAAATTCATAAAATATTTGCTATTGATGTTTCTTAAGTGGAAATGACGTACGTCAAAGGCTCCGAATCGGATGTAAACATATTGGTTAACAGTGCAAAGTGAAGAATGTAATCGTAAGCTTTATGTCAAATATAGTTAGTTTATTATTGCTATCGTTAAAAACGAAAATGTGTCATCGTAAGTCATTAATACGTTGAGTCACTAACAATTATATAAGGATTCTATCTTGAGCTTTTGATATACATGTCATCATTCAGTAAAAGAGTAAATGTAATAAATGTTTTTACAGTTTATATTTTAGTGCTATTTTAAGATAATCGCAATTAAACAAAAATGAAAATTGTGTTTGTCTGCTGTTAATATATGTAAATTTTATACATGTTAACTTCATAATACATGCGTTTAATTTATGATAATACGTTTAGTAATGTAAATTCAATTTATATGTCAATAGTATGAGTTGATAACGAACTGTAAATAAATCATACTGATTTTCGTTTTTGAATTGGAATCTAAGTTACATCAATTTATTCAAAAAAGTAATTTTCACAATTTTCAATGAAATTTTGTGCTGGAATTTAAAAATAATATAAATAAAAAATGTATGAAGTAAAAATCTTGTAAAGAACATTTTAGATTAATTTATACTATACTATTTTTTCATAAAATTATTGTTTTCGCTTGGGAAATATCAAAAGTATCTTGCTAAATACATTTTTTTTGAAAATTATTATGCAACTTTTAAAATAAATAAAAATGTGGAAGTTAACTACGTAATTTATTACATTTTTTATATAATTTGATAACAATTAATATTTTACATATGAAATTTGTATTATAGACTAGAAAATTTTGAGTATGGCCATATTTTTTGGAATCATTAATCATTTAAAGGATACATTCAGAGAGTATCGGATATGTGTTTAGTTTCATATTTTTGAAAGTTTAGTAGAAAAATAAATTAATTCAACTATAAAGTTGATGGTAATTATTTGCAACAAAAGAGAATAAATTCTCAAATGACTTTTAATTCATGAAACAAATATATCGCTTTGGTAAAGTTACTAGTTAACTTACAAATACAATTAAATTTTATTTATGATACTTAAAAGAAATAATCAGGTATTTAAAGTTTATTAGAAAATGTTTAAAGTTATTAGTAAGAAAGTTTGTAATAAGTATAAAGAATTAAGACTTAATTTTACATTTTAATTATTTTGAAAATTTTTCAGAAACTAATTGTCATTATTTTTCTTGAATGCTTCACTGTATATGTAATATAGATTTTAATTTAATGTTTCGCAAAAGAAATTGAAAAACACGTATATAAATGTTATTTTTATATATTTCGAGTGTTTGTTATTAACGAATCTATGTAAGTCATTTTAAAATATATATATATATATACATACACACACACACGCACATATATATATATATATATATATATATATATATATATATATAAACGAGTAAATCTATACACATTATCAAAACAGAATCGATCTAATAAAGTAATGCACTTCTATAATAAAATATTTATAAAAAAGGTACAGAGCAATTGTAACTCTTGAAATATACTCGTGTATATAATATATATATATATATATATATATATATATATATATATATATATATATATGGCAAGTTTTCCAAAGAAAATATCTTTATAAACTCAAATCAATACATAAATTTAAGTTCTGTGAATAATAGGAAACCAATAAATGTCAAATATTCAATAAATAATTTCTATTTCCATTATCAAGTTATTATTTTATAACGAATTCGGTATATGTATAAAGTTCGATATCAAAACAAATAAAATTTGAATGAAGGAAAAGCGTTTCAAGATATTTTAGTTTAGATGTTGAGATTATTGTACAGAAAACATTTGGTTTTTATGAGCTTGTTCTTTGCTTTTAATATAACTTCTTTATAGCCACTTAAAGAAACGAACGACGTGTAATTTATGATGGAGACCATGTCAATTTTACGTTTTATAGTTAAGCTTGTATGTATATATATATATATATATATATATATATGTATGTTTACACTTAAACGTAAATTAACTATAAGTGTTTCACTCTTGAATAATTATGGCTGTAAAAATAAATAGTATAGATAATACATTTTATATAAAATTAAATAAATTTATCCAATGACACTGGCAATTCATTAGGAAGTGAAAATATACTTTATTAATATATTCATGTAGTTTAAGTAGAAGATTTTCTTTAGTAATTAAATAAGTGTTGACACTAGACTCCTTGTGAATAAATAATACTTAATGATAAAATGTGACTAATGAAGAATTTAAATCTTTAAATATTTTAACGATTATTTAATTAATACTATTTAAAGTGAATTTAGTAATAAATTTGTCGAGTTTGAAACTAGTATATTACAAAGATTCTACTTAGGGAGTGAGTGTTTTTTGTGTACAAAAGGATTAACTAAAGTGTTTAATATATTTTAAATTTAACGTTTTTCTGAGGAGTTTATAAATTTAAAATAAAATTAACAGTTTTTAATGTAAATATTATATATATTCTAAATTTGCGATTAGAATTCAGGTTTGCTGTATTAATATTTGTAGAACTATGGCTACATAATTAAATTTCAAAAATGATTTTTTTATTTCTTCCAAACAATAAATAAATTCTGATTAAAAATAATGTTATTTAAATGTTTGATCGTTCTTTTATTGTTGTTTACCCGCATTTCGATAGCGATGCTATCTCATTTTCAGTGAGTAAAGGCAGAGATGTATTTTAGAGATCTAGGGATAAAAATACTTCCATGCGCATAATTAATAATTAAAAGGACAAATAATTAATTATTGAAACTTTTGATTAGGATTTATTTTCTTGTTTGTAAGGAAGTGTAAAATTCATTTGTAAAACTTGAGTTTATTTTTTATTTTGATATCGTAACACTACAATATTTATTCTCATCACATATTTATTCACTATGGCAGGAAAAAATATTTTTACTTAAACAGATTCTTAGGTATATACGCGAATTTTGTGTATTGAAAATGTTTGTGAAGAAGTATTTAATGTTTTCTTACTTATAATCCAATTATTGTTTTCCATTAGACTGTTATGTCCTATATTCTTTTACACACTGTATTGATATTTTTCTTATTTTCAGGTAGTTGTTTTTTGTTTCCAAATCAATAACCATTTTTCTAAATTAGTTTTCAATTACTTTTAAAAAAGAATTTTAATATTATTCATTAAATAACAGTTTGCAACTTAGTAATGCTTTTCAGTTAATTGTACATATAATATTTTAATTTATTTTTATCTTTTAAATAAGTTATTTTATGTTAGTATAAAATACAATAACTATTTTAGGGTGGCAGTACTACCAAAATCGTTAAAAATAAAAACAGTTCAAAACATACCACTCGAATGAGGAATAGTAAAATTATTATTAGTAATAGATTTTAGTCCAATGAATCTGGATAAAATTCGGGTCTATCCTTACATTAGAATATACCGTCTAATCCTGGTTGTGGGATGGGGAGAGGGTGTGTAGAGTATAATTACACTTTTGTGAACTGTTAGTTCTTACGCTGTCGCGGCCAGCGCGAAAAAAGGGGTAAAACCATTTCCTGTTGTAGCTACCAAAGAAATTAAAAACCCCTTTTGTAGGGAATTTTATTCTCTACAACTTTGGTTCTTAAATATTTTTTCGTGTGATGAATATTTTTAATTTATTTATTGAAAAAACCCCGGATTTTTTTTTGTATTTTTCTCGTTTTTCATTTATTTGACGTTAAAGATACTCATTAACAAAGTCGTAGAGCGTGAAAAAATCTTCAACTTTCACAATAAACTTTTTTTGTCCGATAAATATTTATTATTTTATACTGCTGCAAATGCCGTGTGTACCGTATGCACGTAATATCAACTGTACAAGTTGACATTACTGTAACTGTATAAGCGACGCAACACAACAGGAAGCCGATATTACAGTTCCGCGCATACGATACACGTGGCCTTTTGTAGCGGTGTACAACAATGAATATTTATCGTACAAGAAAAAGATTAATATAAAAGTTGTAGATTTTTTCATGAGCTGCAACTTTGTTAATGTGCATTTTTAATGTTAAATAACCGAAAAACGAGAAAAATGCAAAAAACTAGCAAAACAATTTTTTATCACTTTTCTTGTAATAAATAAAAAACATTCGCCGCAAGAAAAAAGTATGAGAAACAAATTTATAGAAAATTCTCTACAAAAAAGGTTCTTTATTTTTTTTTGTAGCTATAATAGGAACCGAGATATTATAAATTAGAATTTAACCTTTTTTTCACGCTGAACGCGACAACGTAAGGTCTGACAATTCACAAAAGTATTATTAGTGTATAAGTGTTATTAGACAATTCATAAAAGTGTAATTATACTCTGGCCAACATTCCTCCCATCATCACACAACTAGAATTAAAAAGTTTATTCTAATGAAATATTCCACACCTGGATTCACTGGACTATCTGTAGAAATACAAATAAAATATAACTGCAGTAATTGCATTATTTTTTTTAAAGTCAATTTAATTATTGTATATTACTTAACAATTTTATTTGTTTAAATTTATTAATTATTTTCAAATTTTTAATGATGTGTATTGTTCATTAAATATTTTTATTCATTTTACATGCATACATATATATATATATATATATATATATATATATATATATAAATGTATATACAATGACATATGTTTATATACACATGTATAAATCAAATAATAATTATATCAAATACCATGATACGTAAACTTTTTACCATGAATCTGAAAATATTTTACGGACAATAATATCGTTGGCGTCAAAAATAAATTGCGGATTATTGCGAAGAGGAAATCATAAATAGAAAAACATCTGCAAGGCGAAAGTTTTTATTTTGTATCATGAACACAATCGTTATTTTTACAGGCAATATACTTCACGCTTTTATTTCTGCATTTCTGTGTTGCGCGAATGTGTCGTGTGTATACGCTTTTATTTATTTATTTATGTACGAATTATCAATTTAATATCGTTCTGTTCGAGTTTACAGTCGTATGAAATTGTTATATTTCAACCAGTATTCAAGAAATGTACGGTTTTAATTTTTAAATTTTAATTGCATAGCATATAGTGAATATATATGATTGTGTATAATTTACGTTCAAGCTTTATATATGTATATAATACTTACATACATTCATATATAGAGAGCTTATTGTGATGATAATAATAAGCTTTATATACATAACGAAATGATATTCAAAATTGATCTGGTTGGGATTTATAAATAAAACTTGCTTCCAAAAAATCGAATTTTAAACATTTTCCAAGGTATATATAATAAAAAAAATATTTGAATTCTAATAATAATTAGATTAAAAGCTACTTTAAATTTTAGTGTAAGTTGTTGCATATAAAATGTACAGAAAATTAATATAATTGTTGCTAATTGTTTTTCTAATAATTTTTTTTATATATGTTTTGAAATAAGTAATAATTATTTCTTTAAATATAAAATATTTATTAATAACATCAATAATATTTTTTTATTAAAGTGTAACATTATTTATTTTATATTTATTTTTATAACTTAATTTGGTTATTCACTCTCAGACATTAATACGTTCGTATTTTTCACCTTTTTACGATGTAATTATTTTTTAGCCGGCACACATATTACATATTTTACGTGCGTTAACGTAATGACATTTTTATATGTGTGTATAAATTGAAGTGATTTTATTCTTGATGTAAGAAAATATGTAGTAAATATTGTGTAGAAAGATAAATCCGAAAAGACATTAAGGAGTAGTTTTTGTTTATGTATACATACATACATATATTTTATATATAAATATATATATATATATATATATATATATAATAATTAATACAATCGTACCCAAATACGAAATTAGTATACTAAAAATGTAAAATAATTATTTGACTGATCAGAAATTCATAATTCGAAAATTTACGGTTAAAAAAGTATATGTATTGATTGATTTAATAAATTAAAAATCAGAAAATCACAATAAAATTCTGTACATTTCCAAAAAAATAATGTTCAATAATTGAACTTTATTACGGAGTAGATGTTACTATATGTTGATGTTCAGAGAATGTATTGTTTGATATTCTTTCATATTTGCAAATTTATAATAATATGTAGTTTATTGACTTTTATTATATAATAATCAATAATTTTCCAAAATTTAGTAGTGCTAAATTGTGAAAATTGTAATGTAAGATCTCAAATATAGGAGATCGAGATGAAAAAGAAATGAAATAATTGTAGAATTCAAAGTATTCTTTTCATCATACTTATTTCTCTACATATTTTTTCATTTTAGCTTTTTGCGATTTATTTTGGTAGTCCTATTAAAAATAGCTTTTAGGTTTTTACATTCCTTTATATGTTGTATGTTGTTAACATGTGTGCGTGTTTAAGTAAAAAAGAAGTGGAATTCTATTGACAGATATAAATGACAGGAAATAATGATTATACTAAATTACTTCCTATTTAAATTATTTTGATGTTAGAAAAATAATTGCAGTTGATGATCTTCAAATTTATATACATATTTTAGTTTAAATAGTTTTAAGTGGATCAGAACTGTTGGATGGCTAACGCCTAACTTTGGTGCAAGCTCTCGAATTGTTGTGTGTGGATCTGATTCAACTAACACCATCAGTTGGTCGTTATGAACTGAAAAAACACGTCCGCGATTTTCTACATTTTCAAGACTCTCGTCCTTAGCACGAAATTTTTGAAATTATTGTACCGTACGTTCCTTAACAGTACCCATACCAAAAGCATCGTTTAGTTAACGACCAATTTCTGCTGCTTTACCACCCGCTTTGAACTTATATAAACATTTTCCTGTTATTTGGTGCTTTTCCATCTTTAATTCAATAGTCAAATTTAAAGTAAAATTAATAACAAAACCAAAGTTGATGTTACCAAAATACAGACAGAAAAATGTATTTTAAAATGATATTAACATGAACACGATGAAATGACATTTTCATTGAAAAAAATAAGGTTAGAATTCCAAAAACAAAAACAGCAATCATTTTCCTACCAACGTTATATTACCAAATTGATATTTTTAATTATATAATATTAATTGTGCTTTATATTTTTTTCATACCTCGACAAAAACATCTTGTAAATCGCCGTCTTAATCGTTAGGAGTTAATTTTCAAATGAAAGAAATTTTTTCTAAAATTTTAAATCTAGTTAATAAATAAACAGTAAATAATTATAATAACCATATTAAAATAAACCAATTTGACGTAAATATTCTTACACATCACTCGTTATTTATTTGTATTTTCAAAATAAAATAAGGGTATTAAATTAACTCTTTTAGTATTTAATTCTTATGATTAATTAGATGTCATACTAAAATGTAGATGTAGTCAGTTTGAAGGAATTATTGTGTGAACAATAATTCCATGTTTTATAGTACGTTGTAAATTTTATCGAAAATTTATAATATTTATGTATATATGTATATATCGAATTTGTACGAATAGGTAATTTATTTTATTTGTTAATAATTTCGTCATATATACATACCTACACACATACACACATACACACATAAATATATATATATATAAATGTATATATATATATATATATATATATATATATATATATATATATGTATACTAAAAAGAAAATCTACAATTTTCCAATGATATTTTAATCTTCACATTATTGTAATTAAAATAATGATATGCACATTATATTTAAAACAAAAATACAAAGTACCAGATAATATTACTTCAAAGACAGTAAATCGAAACTCAAGACAAATAAAAGCTGTTTAAAACATTCTTATTTATTTTTCATGAAAGTCGTTAAAATCTGCTTATTTATGCACGAACGAATATTTACTATGCATATATGTGGTTATATATATATATATATATATATATATATGTGTGTGTGTGTGTGTATATAGTATATGTCTATATGTATATTTTATGTTCCGTTCCCTTTTACCTTATCACTAAGACCGGTAGAAAAATATTTGATAGAATGAGTGATCCGTATATAGAAGCCAGGGTGGATGTGCCTAAAGCTTCGTCGGCGTTGACAGAACTCTGTAAATTTGAAGCTCCCAGGAAAGCTGTGAAGTGTAGCATGAACGCGAATCCCAGTACGAGAATATTCTTGACAATTCTCCATTTCTCGCGCGGACCGTACTGTTGATGCGGGATGGATTCTTCCGCAGTACCGGTTTCCGTATCCTTTTCCGATTGCGACTGTGCCGATATTATCTGTGTAGTTTTTCCCTGTGCGTTTAATCTATCTGTGTCCTCGATGGTCATATTGTTTGCAGGTTAAATTAAATTTCGTTTAGTAGAATTGTTAACTGGGGACGATATTTATTGAATTTCGTGAAGAACTGGTATCTGTAAGAATAAATATAAAGGTTTATTATATTTCAAAATTTTGATATAAGCGAAAGATAATGTAATAAATCAACAAAAGTTGATTAAATAAAAATAAAAGATTAAATTGTAAATTTATTACATCTTCTAATTTAATATAACTTTAAATATGGGAAATAATGCAAATATTAATATATCTGTTTAAATATTTTCTTAATATTTCGTTCTTTTTTTATTAAATGATAAATAGTTACGCATAAAAATTTACAAGCAGACAATGTACAGTGCTCGTACAAATTATAAAATTACATACATGCCTTTAATTTAAGTATTAAGTGAGTAATATTCGATCAGATAATTTATAATATTGTCTTATTAACTGATGTAAAAAAATGCAAAAAGTTAATAAAGGTTCTAAAAACGACAATAAAAGTATTGTTCGTGTTATGGTTTAAACTTATCCCATTATAATTAAAGTGAATTTGTCTTATTTAATTTAACTTTAAAAGCAACTTCAGGAGTGCTTTGCACATACACACACATTCGTACAATTATTTCAACGACAACCACAGACGCTCGAAAAACTGTACCGGCTGAACTGCAAACTATCACTATAAACTAGTGGCTTTTAAAATAATGTGACACTTTGTAGTTTCAAACCACTGTTAATTAAAAAAGAAAAATCTTGATTTAAAACAAAATTAAACGTGTGTATATATAACGATTATTATAATAAAAACATAATTTTAATTTTAAGAAATTGGATTATAAAAAAATAGCAATAAGTGATACAGATTAATAATATAAATCAATATACTTTCTTTTAAATAAAATAATACATTTTAATAGTATATCTTCCAATAATGCTCACAATTATACTCGTATATTTTCATTTTATGTAATAATAACTTTTTATTAAACATATATATATATATATATATATATATATGTATATATGTATATGTATGCATGAGTTTGCGTGTAATAAGTGTTACATTATTAAATTGAAGAAATAGTTTTAATTAAAATATTCCTATTTTTAAAGAAAAACATAACAAAAAACAAGAGCGCAGAAAACTACATAAACTTTACGAAACTTAACTTACTTGTTATCAAAGACACTTTTCACATTATTTGAATTTATTATGTAGTTAACAAAGTATACAGGTGTGTCTTCTTCTTATTATTATGATACAGTAAGTTGATGAGGTTCTTCATAAATATTCTTAATATTACTATGACTTTACAGTACATACACATATACAAAATATGTGTAAATAAATGTATGTTTTTCTTTTTTATAATGTTAGAAAATCCATTTCATGCCAGTAAAGCTTTTTCTTCACTGAATTTTATCCTTTTTTGGTTAGGATGGACAAATATTTCTTTCAAACACTTTATATAGATTCTAGAGATTTTTCTTGTTTACATTTATATATGAGACGCTTTGTGCGTTATTCTATATTTCGGAGATATATATATATATATATATATATATATATATATATATATATATTCATGCATATAAAAAAAACACTATATTTGTATTAAAAGGTCGAATAATACTCGTATAGTATATTTCATATATGTACATATCAAAAATACATTAGTTTGTTATTGACAGTTTTGTAAATAACAATATTGTCAGAATTTTCTGACAATTTATTTTTGAAATTGTTGTGATTGTATATACGAGTATATCCTATATAATTATAGAATACTTTATTTAAGAAAAATGTTTGTTTAGAACAATAAATTAGCTTTGTTTTTAATAACAAATTCAACTATTTTAAGCATTGTTTTTTAACTTATGAAAAAATATTATTAGAGAAATGTTTCAGTTAAATTTTTAGGAAACATTTTATGTATGTATATAAAAACAATGATTTCTTTGTGTGTGTGTATATATATATATATACATATATATATATATGTATATGTATATATATATATATGTATGTATATGTGAATGTACTCACGGATTGTCTTGAATACAATCTAGATTGAAGATGGTGCACTTAAAATAATTGTTTCTACGATATATTCAAGTGTAACGTTTGTAAATAATGCATAGATGTAATTAACTTTCTATCAGGGACAAATTATAATCTCCTGCGTTGTATACAATGTCAGATTCGACATTTCCATTATCTGTTAGATTAAATTTTAACCCTTAAGACAGACACGGTTCCGCTGCATCTGACGCGCGACCGCATATTCACCAACCCTCGGGTCAGATCGATCTCGGTTTTATCCTGTTCGTGGCAATATTTCGCGTGAGGAAACTAGTCCACTCGATTTTTTTACAGTCGCCCACTTGCTCGACGGCTATTTGTCTTTTTGAAAGATACAAACCGTCCTCATGATATTTCTTTTTGACCATCGTACGTACGAGAAGAAAATCAGCTCGTGTTTGAATGTCGATATTCATGAAACTTTTTCTCTTTCTTAAAACACATATTTTATATTTTTTTTATGTATTGAAAATATGTTTTCCTATTTTATCGTTTTTCTTTAAAAAATCTACTTTGTTTTCAAAATACTTTTACAAGTGAAACATATGTAAATGTTTCAGATATTTTTTCTATGTAAAAGTATCGATATAATATTCTACATTTGGAATAAAAATTTTTCTTATTTCTGAAAAATGCAAAAATTAATGTAATTTTGAGAATTTTTTTAATACAAATTTAATATATAAATATATATGTATGTATGTATATATGTATATATATGTATATATATATAGAGAGAGAGAGAAAGAGAAGGGTGGGAGGGTAAAGAGAATTCAAAATATAATTTTGAATATACATTTTGACAGTGATATCGATAAATAGAAAGATAGAAGTATGAATGAAATAATATTAGACATTATTTATCGATTTCAAAAAGCTTTTACATACACTAAATTTAAAAGATGCTATCATCTATTATGACAAGTACATTACCCAAACTAAATAACAGCTCCATCGTATTGTTTTCAGTCAAACACTCCTATTAAAATATGAACGTGTCATTAGCGTTCAAACATAAGGGTCTTAACTTAAAATTCAATTAATTGTAATAGCTACAATGTTTTAGTATGATACTGGAGACAGTTCACCTTGTTCTCGTGAATATATCAGTAACGTTAATAGGACACGTACTAAGTATATAATTTTCTCATCGGCTGGTAAACATTATGAAGTTATTTCAATATTGGAAATATATTGCACGCTTGGGAAAACTAGTAATGCTTAGTTTGATTCTATGTGAGCGAAACTTTACTAGAGAATGCGTGTTATATTCTATACACAAGATATTCACGTGAATGTTTTAGTATACAAACGATTTGAACAAGTTTGAACAAGTAGATCGTTTCAGGAATCTCGTTTGTGACAAGTTCCATTAGACAATTATAATTATTAAGGATCGATGACGGATTTGTTACGGTACATTAAATGCGTTTCTCAATAATAAATTGAAAGTGTAATAATTTTAAATAGGCTCAGTTTCTTGTTTGAAATCATATTTTTCATACAATAATATATATAATAATATTCAATTTTCAATAACGAATAATATTTTGCACATTAATTAATTACATAAATATTGAATATTAAATACTTATGAAAGTCATTTCAATTATTTTAATTGTTTAATTTTCATACTAAATGTTATTTAAAATATGAATTATTAGTTAATTATTTTATTAAGATATTATTAATTTATAAAAATATTTAATTTCTTTTTTATATTCAGTTCAATGTTCCATTTTTAATGAAATATTTTTTTCAAAAATGTTTCATTTAACATAAGATATCAACTTCAAAATTATTCATGGTATTTTAAAATTGTCATGAAATGTAGACTGTAAAAGCTGCATAAAAACATACAATTTATGTTGTTTACAATCTAGCATACTTATCAAGAAGTGCGCTCCATTTCGTTCAATTATTTTTTATGTATGTATTAAATTTTCTGATTGACCCTGTGAACATAAAAATATTTCAACATCAATGCATTATCTTTCCGGAAACATAAAGAAGAATAAATATGGATCGTCTCAAAAAGAATGAGCTGAAATAGAGAGTGACAGTAGTAACCGTTTTCTTGTTGCAAACAAAGTATTGTTTGTGCAGTCGTGCCATTTTACGTGACCCTGTCAAGGAAAAAAGCACGCGCGGACACACAGGCAGAAAAATGTAACAGCTAACGGCGAACGGGTAAAAAGACAACATAGCCCTTGGCACTACGTGGACATGTTGGCGCCAACAAAGGCCACAGATCATACGGATAAAGCACAGCCGGTTGGAACTCTAGCGCCTTCCAATGAATACTGACTTGACTTGTGTAAAATAAGATTCGGCGCTTACTTTCTTTTCTGTGTATTCATATAATATATTGAGTGCTGGAAAATAAATAGATTTTTCACAGTGTTAAATAAAGTTCTTTAAAAAGTAACCCTATTTTAAGATATTGTAACGGCTTTGAATTATTTATATATTTTTAACTGAATTATAAATCACATGACCTGTTATGAAATTATGTTCAAAATTACTAATCTCTTAACTATTTTATTAAATGAAAACTTTAGTTATTTTCTTACTGACATTTATAATGATTTTTAAGATGTATTCTGAATTTCTTTTATAAACAAAATAAGATATTGCTTGAAAAAATAATTTAAAAATTATTTATGGATAGTTTCTATAATAAGTGTTGACAGTTTTATTATATTACTTTACCACTGTTTGAATTGATTTTAAAAAAAAACATATTCATTCGCACGTAAAGCCACATACGCGCACACACATACAACTTTATGTATATATGCATATGTGTGCGTTTGTATAAAAATACGTTATCAAATTATTATAGAATTGACTGAATGAAATCATATATCTGTAAAAAATATTAGAAATAATGCAATTCATTTCTTCAATTTATAATTATAATAAATTATTTATAATAATTTATGGTATTCTATATATCATTATTTTAATGTAATTGTAAAAATGCAAGTAATTAAAATTCTTTAACTGCTATAATTTACAAGAAAAAATATATATAGTATGAAATGAAAAAAACGAGAAATCAAAACTCTATTTATTATAAAGTTAACTATAATATTATGCTGTTTAAATTTAAAATTATTGTAAAAATCCCGTATAAAACTCGTAATAACTCGTTAAATAAAATAGGTAGAGGAAAACATGCTTAGAATAATATTTTAATAACACGCTTATCTCTTATAGTTAATAAAAAATGTATAATTAATAATAGCACATGTGAGCTTTTAATAAAATGTAGAGAGCTGGAAAGAAAATTTGATTACATGATTCAATGGTTTATGAGTTCAACGTGCTAACTACTCGGTTGCAACTATGTCTGTAAAATGTTGTTTTTCATCTGGAATACATAATTAGCAGAATGTACTTTTTAGTAGTCAACTGAATAATCAACTGTTTACTTTTTTTGTTAACAGTATAAAAATACCTTTATTCTACCGTGAATCTTAGTATTTCGAGTATTTTTTTCGTTGGTAAAAAGTTAATTAATATTTTTATAGATATTTATTATTTATTTGTAATTGATTATATATATATATATATATATATATATATATATATATATATATATATATATATATATATATATATATATATATATATGTGTGTATGTGTGTATGTGTGTATGTGTGTATGTGTGTATGTGTATATATATATATATATTTACCCATATATGTATACATGCATATACGCTCTTGATTTCTATAAGTAAGAGTATTATTAATACATTAAAATAAAATTCATTATTGAAAAATACAATACAGTTATAATAGAACAGAAATGTGTTTGTTGATATTTGGAAATATAAAAAGACAATGAAATGCTAAAATAAGAAAATGAAATTCAAAAATTTGAATATGTAATATAGAACTATCCAAGTACATCAAATCAATGAAAAAGTTCTGTTCGTGGTGTTTGCAGAGATCTGAACTAAAGTATATATTTTAGAAAATTGACGATATCAGAGAACAATGAATTTGTATTTTTTTATCATTTGAATTGAATTCATATTCTTTATGATATACTACTTCCGAATTTTACTTAATTATAATACATGTAGAAATACAAATGATTTGTAGATTACATATTTATTAAGTATACTTTTAATAGAATTATATTTCATTTGTAGTCGAAGATTTTTTTTATATTTTATTTATTAGAGGGTACCTTAACTATAAACTTACTAGAATCAATAAAAAGTTTTATAATGCATGTAAAGAAACTATAAATAGTCCTCTTTTTTTTAAAAAAATATATTATTTTCTTATTTACTCGTATAAAATTTGTAATTTTTATTTCAACAAAAATTAAATGAATTCTCATTCGATTTTTTTAAAATTGAGGTCTCAGTTTATTGATATTGAACTGACAAATCGTTTATTATTATATGCTTAAAATGATACTGCTTATAGTTTATGTAATGAGAATGTGGTTATTTTTTTATGAAGTGTTTGTGATAGTATGGTCGAGACTCAATCTTATTAGAGTAATGTCATCTTGGCGCTGATGTTTTGTATTTTAAAATGTTTAATTCTAGTTTTTATTAGTATAAGTTAGTTTTCTTTTAAAATTTATTATAAAATTTAAATATTTTTGAATGTCTATAAAAATTAGTACTTGAATAATGAAAAAAAATTTAAAAAGCAATAAAAAAATTTAAAAATTAATGTACACAATTTATAAGGGTATCGTTTGATAAAACATATATTATTATTTTATTTTAGGTCAAATTAAATACAATAACTTCTTTGGAGGAAAGATATAAAATTTTAAATTTATGAAACAATTTATAAAGTACATAAGTTTTTTATCACACAAATCCAGACAATTTATATATATATATATATATATATATATATATATATATATATGTGTGTATGTATATAAACATACGGAAAATAATGAGTATTTATTGAATTAAAACTTTCTTTGCTAGCTAATATTTTTTGCGAATTTTAGAACGGAATTAATGGTAAATAATTATTAAACGTCTTCTGCAGATTTTTAAATCAAGTATTGTAATTTATTTGGTTATTACAGTAATTTGTTCAATTTTCG
>CM068314.1:27368107-27403107 GCA_034766995.1 Acanthacorydalis orientalis | reverse complement strand
ATAAAAGATTACATTTTTAATATATTTCATTGAATGCGGTTCGAAAGTTTGTTTATATAATTAGCATTAAGCAATTAAAAGATTAATATTTCCGGCTTTTATATAATATTCACTATCAATTCTTCTTCAAAGATATTTTTTATAGTTTACATTTTTTAATATTAAATAACTGATAATGTATATATATATATATATATTTATAATTATCATTGTTATATAACTTCATTTCAATAAATTTACTTTTACTGCATTTTTCAAATTAAGTGAGTTGTTTAGAAACTTGAATTTATAATGTAGTATTTTATGAATATATTATATTTTTACCATAGAACATGAATTTTTGTATATAAAAGAGTTTATAATGAATTAAACTTTTCTGAAAAAATAGAAAATTAGAATAATAATACATTTACTCAATTTAAATAAGTATATACGGATATTAACGTGGATTTAAATTATGTATTAACATTTAAAAGTCGATGAAGGTCAATGCAACTAAAACAAGTATTTAAAAACATAATTTATAGGAAATGTTCATGGAATGTATAGTTTCACAAAAATGTTTTTCTTATCAAATATATAGAGTTTAAATGTCATGCTAAAATTAGTTATATATATATTTATTTATTTATTAAATAATACGTCACTGTAACTCAGGGCACAAAAAAATTAGAAATGCTCTTTTATAATTCCTCCTTTTATAAATATATAACAAAATTAGCTGCGACTTTGTTACATGCAAGTTCGATTGATGTAAAAAATCTACTTGTTTTAAAACAATTTAAAGTTAAACAAGTAATGTTCCACAAGGATTCATGTTCATTAAACACAAAGTTTATGTACTGCAGTGTGGCACTACGCATGTGTGTTGTTTGCCACTGCTGTTAATAAGATGCTGATCTTTTCAGACAACAAAGAATGTTACTGCCAATTTACATGTTAACAGTTCTATTGTATACAATGTTATTAATGGCTTCAAAGGTTTCCGATTTAAATAATTACGCGTTAAATACTTTTACAGATAGTAATGAACGTTTTACGGGTATTTCTACAAGCTATTTGTTTTAATACACACATACGTACACACACAAACACACACACACACATATATATATATATATATAAATGTGTGTGTATGTATGCGTACGTACAGACACATTGACTAGGAATACATGGTTATCTTTCAGGAGTCATTTGTAGTTGGATTAATGATAAATGAGCGGTGAGTTGGAATTAACTAATATGGTCGTAATTCAATTCAATTAAATCAAAGTACTTAGGACTAATGACTCTTGGAATAAAGGATTGAATCTTACTAGGTACAGTTAATTTTCATTAGGTAAACGATGCGTCACGAGTACTAAATTACCAAATAAGTTTCAGTTAAAAACAAACATTTCGTTTGAAATCGTAGCATGAAAGAGTTTATCATTTTTATATTTTCTCTAAAATATTATTCTTTGCCTCGTTTGTTCTTTTATATCCGTGAATAAATGAATATATATATATATATATATATATATATATATATATATGTATATGTATATATATATATATATATATAATGTATAAATCGTACTTAATATCTAAGCATACTATAGATTAACAAACATTCATTAAAGAAAATTGATAGTAAACATTTATTTTGTTCTTTATAAAAAAAATATTTATAAATATTGTATTCTAAAAAAGATATAATAATTTTGTGCGGAAGTATTTGGACATATATATATATATATATACATATAATGCATATATATATATATATATACATACATATGCATGTATGTATATATATATATATATATATGTGTGTGTATATATATATATATATATATATATATATATATATATATATATATATATGTAGATATACATTTTAATGATTTTATTTTTCTGCAAGATCATTGTTTGTTTATATATTTGAAATGATTTTTTTGTTAAATATTTGAATTACTCATGATACATAATGATATAAAAAGATAATTAAATGGTTATTTTTGTACAACTTCTTAAACTGCGACTCTTAGAAAAAAAAGCATGTATAATATTTAAATTAGAATACACTGTTGTTACTAAAACAATCTTATGACTAAATGTTGTATTTTGTATGTTCAGAGTACAGAAAATGAAATGGCTGAAAGGGTTCTCTTATTTCTTTAAACAGTTTTTATATCGTTATTAATAGTAAAAGTCATGTTTAGCCTTTGGTCCTTTTCTATGAAAGACATTAGTGTTTCAAGTTCATATTTTTAATAACTCATTGTGAAATCCATTTGAATAAAGAATCCTTTTGTGTATGTATGTGCATATATATGTGTGTTTGTATATATATATATACATATATATATATATATATGATTGTATATATATACATATATATATATATAAAAAAAATTATATGTACATTTTGTACATCTCAATTAATGACTAATATTTTTTTATCTTTAAACATGCATGCAATTTACTCGTAAACGTTTTAGATTTAAAAAATTCATTAACTTATATTTTATATGTTCTATTCTTATTTTTGTATTTTGCTTATATATATATATATGCACGCACATATATTAAAGGTCATTCTATAATGATAGTCGTATTAAATGTGTGCATATTTAAAAATGCGTAGTGAATAGTACTGACAAAAATTCATTAATACATACAAAAGAATTTTGAAAATTGATTTTTTGAATTTATTTAACAATCAAAATTTCTTTAAAGAAGCATCATCGTTTTAAAATAAAATAAACAGTGTATTAGGAAAAAATTGTCAAAAAAAATTTTTGTTTCTCTATAAGAAAAACAACTAGATTTTGCTTAAACGTGTGAGATGATATATCAATATAACATTCCTTTATTCTTTTTTGTTCTGAAATCTGCATATACATTTATGGAACATTGTGAGATACCTTTATATATATATATATATGTACATGTGTATATATATATATATATATATGTGTGTGTGTGTAAATTATATGCAAATAGATAATTCCTTATTTCTCGAAATAAAAAAGCAGAGTTTTTATATTATTTACGGATATTGACTTGAATTTTATTTGTATGTTCGCCATTCAGTCGTTTTTTTATTATTTATACATATACAAGTTTTTTTGTAAATGCCACTTATTGATCTTCTATTTCTTTAATGTCTGTAACTATCTTTCAGTTATTTACTTAAATATCTTGAAGTACATGCATAAACTAGAAAATCAGGTTTTTCTCATTTTTAATTCGATTAATCTGGTTTACTTCAGATTAACCTTAATTTACATTTATATATATATATATATATATATATATATATATATATATATATATACATTTCAATAGCCTTCATTAATATATTTTTCTATTATTGGTTACTTTGAAATCACTTTTATTGCAAAATAACTAATTGTGTTTTTAGTTCATTACAATATATTAAATATTTTCATGTGATCTGTCTATCTGTAATATATATATATATATATATATATATATATATATTTATACTTCTTTATAGATATTAAAAAAACCTTTTATGATTATTTTAGTAAATAATGAATACAGACTAACATGTAAGCTATCTAAGAAGATACAGATTCACAAACTATTACAATATTTCAATTTTGATCTACACTTGTTCACAATAATACCGAATTCAGTGTAATATTACTTACTGTTTGATCAAAATCCATCCTTTGACAGGCAATATTGATTTATTCGCGGGTAAATTAATAGTTGCACAAAAGAGTTTTAAGGGTCAAGTTCGGTTTAGTCCCTTCTTGGCTAGATTTGATGATGTAAAGTCTGACAAATCCTATAGACGTGAGGATTTAATACAAACTTGTGGCCTATAAACTCGCTAGATAAATCACGAAGTTATTTACCTCAGTGTTGGGACGGTTTATAACTTTAATAAACTTGAAAATTTGTATTCGTGTACGCGAAAATGGAATGATGCTAATGAAATTCGCTTTCGTTTCAGTGTATTTTTTTTATACATTTCAAATAATTGTATCTTATTAATATAATTACGAATAGAATATTCCATTTAAAAGTTTTAATCTTAATACATTGTAACTCTGTAGGAAATATTTGTGAAATATGTTTTAAAAAAATTTATGGAGTAAAAGTTTAATAAAATTTATTACAATTGCTGAAGTTTTCTAAACAATAAACAAACATGCCATTGAGTAATTATACTTTAATTTGATGGTTTGTCGATAATTAAGGATTAATTTTAATTATTAACATTTTTTTCTGCCCAAATAAGTATTTGGAATATATAAATATAAAAAAACCATGGAGATACCTTAAAAGAATTAAAGATATTGCATTTTTGGAATACTTCTCATTTATTAATTTATTAAGCTCCTCCTAATTTTTATATTTTTTTCAGTAATACGATTATAAATATATGATCGTATATAAATCATATTTAGTGGAAATTAATTCTAATGAAGAATAGTATTTACATTTGTTACTAAGGTTTATTTTTGAGATATTTTTACATTTGAAACCAATTCTTTAAATCCTGTACAAGTAAACAAATCAATAAATTTGGCATTTTTTGAGAAATTTCTTGAAAAATCTTCGATAAAAATGAATGAATTATTTCAATTATAATAAGTTAATATTAAAATTTTTTCATGGAAAACTATATTTTAAAATATGTAGTATATACATTTTATAAATGTTTGATGGTATACGCGTCTGAGAATTACTAATCTAATGCACTAAATAAATCCTTTATCTTTGATTATTTTACTAAAACTTTCATGATCACTTGTTTTAATCGAGTTAGACTTAAAAGCCGCATTTAGTTATATAAATTCTTTTTCCGAGTTCTGCTCTACTTTACTGAAAAAGACAACTATTAATCAATTTTAAAATAAATATTTTCAATTATTTACTAAGTACATTATTTATTCATTATTTGTGTTTCTTAGTCTAACTCTCCGTTTGTCAGTATACAGTATAGTGCAATATAGTTAAATACTGCACTAAAGAGAAATACTAGAAAAACTCTTATATATAGAATATTTAAACTTTCTAGGATATTATTTAGGTTAACTCGCAGTTGAATATTGGATTTAATAAGGGAGCAGGGTTTTACAATAAGACAAACACAGAACGTTTTTTTTTAAATTTAAAATATTCGGAATCGCCATTTTTTCTGATTTAAATTGATTTATTTTAATTTTCAGAAAAGCTATAAAAAATATATAGTGGTAATCACAATATATAAAAATTTTCATCTAAAATTAAAAAAATCAGTGTCAGCGCACAGTAATTGTTCAATGAAAAATGTGCGAAATAGGGTTATTTCATAAGAAAATAATTAAAATTTATATAAAAAGCAAAACCGATCAGTGAATTTCACCAAGTATAAAATACCCTAAAAATTACTTATGAGAATTCTAAAAATAGAAGAGAAAACACACAGCCTTGATACTGGGACTTATTACTTCTAAGTATTTATTAATAATGTTTCATTAAAACAACGCTCACATAATGCAAGAATTAAAAGCGAACATAGATACTGAATTTTCCAAAATATACGGTAAAACATTGCGTGCTGTTCCGATAGACACGAGAAAAATTCTTGTGTTTTCAAGAGAAGAAAGGATCATTTCAACATCTATTAGAACAATTAGTTAATAATTTATAAACGTGCATTGAATAAAAATTTAATTTTCTGAAAAAGATAGTTCAAATTTTGAGTCAACTCTAATATTTGATAATATAATCTAGAAAATTGTAAATAATAATTAAAAATTATATTTTATTATATTTTCAGTTATTCAACTTAATTTAACAGTTTGTCTTAGATAGTTATAATCAGCCTTATATTTTAATTACAAACTAAGTATTTTGAATTATATGTATTATCAAGTTTTGATAACTGAATGTAATTAAACAAATGAGATTAAAATAGCTGAATTAATTTATTTAGTTCGTGCAAAGCACATAGAGAGTTTTTAATCAAATAGTAAAATCATATAGGTGGATTTTATTGTCTAGTACAATTTAACATCTCGAATACGAATGACACATTTTACTTGTGTACTAATTTATGTGCTTTATATACAAAGAATGAATTAAATTCTTCTATTTCACGATATACAGTACTCGTTTAATCATATATTTTGATAAGAGTTGTATAAATTAAATTAATTAGTAGTATTATTTTGAAATTTAAATACTTACGAAAAATTATTTGTAGATGTTTTGAGATATAGGCTCAATGTTTATATTGAGATAAATTGAAAGTTTTACAATAAATGAATTTGTTTAATAATTATAACAATATGAAAACACTTTTAGAAAATTTTTGAAAAAACAAATTAAAAGTAAATAAAATAAGAGATTTTAAATAATTTCTAGCTTTTTAAGTAAACATTGAAGACGAAGAAGACTACATATACATATACATATATATATATATATATATATATATATATATATATATATATATGTATATATGTATATATGTATATATGTATGTATGAGTTATTAAAAACAAGAAAATAGTACAAAATATCACTATTGGGAAATTTATCGACATAAAATTTATTTCAGAATAATTTAAAAAAGACCATTATCAACTAATCTAAGTACTTTATAAGTATTTAAAAAGTACCGTTTAAATTATATTGGTATTTGATGTACAACTTATGTACTTTTTAAGTTATTGTATATGAAACTATTAAAGGGCTTTAGTTAAAACTGATACGAAAAGTTTACATGATGTACTAAATAGAATAGTTGCACATAGTTAAAATTAAAATGTTAAAAGGATCATAAAAATTATCCGTAACGGAAAGTGCATTTGAGATTTAAACTTGTGAATCGTAAATACACAAGTTGTGTGTGAACATAAAACTTTTAGCAGTTAAACGAAAAAAAATTTAGTACCGTTTTAAAAGCTTTTTTGATTAAAAATGGTACTTTTCCAAACTGATAACACTCTTTAAATAAAATTGTGGCTAATTTCGTGGTTTTAATGTCGTTGAAACAATTTAACCAAATATGTATTTTAATTGAATGCAAAATGTATTGAGTGGAAGGAAAGAGTAAAAATAGAAAATTCACTTTTAATTGATTATTTTAAATATTAAGAATAAGTTTCCTTTCCTTTGTTCCTTTTTAATTCTATTATTTAAAATGGTCAAATAAGCCATTTAAGATTATTATTTTTGTAATTTTCTAAAATAGCTCCTTTGTATATTTTTCAGTAATTTGTATGACTCTAATAAACGACTAAAAAGATTATTTATGGAAATAAAAATACTACTTTTATTTTATTCTATATACTAAAACAAATTATCTTGAAGAGCAATAGAATTTGTGTAAAAAAATGTATATAGATTTGAAAACGTATAATGAATATAAAAAGTTTATGTTTTAAAGATAAATAGTTTGAGATTTGTAGATAAAAGAATTTTCTAACACATTGTTGTAATATGCACATTGTGAAAAATTTCTATATATTGAATATACTTTCTATACAAATTCAATTCGAATTCAACACAGCTATAAAATTTAATTGTAAAAAAACAAACAGTACAATGATTTGTTTTTATTTACTTCCGTTAGTCATTGTTATAAAAAAGCCGAAATAAATACATCCACGAAAATGTATTGTATGTATATATCTGTGTAAATGTATATATCTATAAAAAAGCATCTTAAGACCTGTTTTGATCTATACAAAAACATAAAATAAAATCTTATTATTCTAAATGTCGTTTGACAATAACGTTTCTAGATTTCAAATAATCGAATCTTTTATTGTATATTCGCGTTTTATTTATATAGTAATATATTTTTTTATATTTACATATTAAACGGTTCCGGTTTGTTAGATGCTATTTTTTACCGAGGAAAATTTTCTTTTATTATTAAATAGATAATTATGAGATAGTTATAAATAAAAATGAACAATGTCAAAATTGAATGAAAATAAAAATATAACAATAATTTACCATTTTATATGAATATTATAATATTAAAATTAATGTAAATATTCTCTAAAAAAATTATTAAATAAAAAATAGTTAAAAGTATAGCGTTCTCAATGATATTACTTCTATTATAGATTGAAGAGAAATATTTATTGAAAAAACAATTACAATGGATATTTGAAAACTTTATATCCCAAATCAGTTGAATAAATGTGATTGAAAAATAGGAAACAGAAAGCCATTTAAAATTAAATTATTGACGCACAAAAATGTTCGTATATATATAACATATTTATATATATATATATATATATATATATATATATATATATATATATATATATGTGTGTGTGTGTTGTGTATATATGTATACAGGCATGTGTGTTCAATGAATGTGTATTAGTATATATTATCGAATTATCATTGTTTATTAAAAAGAACATTTTTAATCGATATGAAAAAGTGATCAGTGAGTATATTAACCTTGTTTTGTGTTAAGATAAAGTTACAAGGTGCATCCAAAAAGTATGGTTAGAAATATAACGCACTGTTTCAGATTATGGTTTAAATTTAGGTTCGTGAGACTTGTAGATCAAAAGTACAAAGAAAAACCGGGTAGTTAGCAGCAAAGATCATTGCCTTGTTTTTTTCACTTCTGTGGATCACTGCCTTAGTATTTAAACTCTAAGATTTATTAGATTTCTCATCAGTTACTATACTGTAATATTTTTAAGCTCAGTGCAGTTTCGACTCAAAATAAATAAAAATAAAATATTCGGCCACCGTCCAGTACAACTATAATTTGTTACTTCTGAAAAATTATCACCTCATGAGTTGAAGCATTTGCCTTGTAAGCTCTAAAACTTTCGTATTTCTTTATAGATGGCGTTTACTGTCAATATTTTGATCCAGACTGACTGTTTTTAATTTATTACATTTAATCACTATCTCGAGAAAACTTCTTCAAATGTAGAAAGAGATGGAAGTTTTTAATGATTTGATTAGAGTTGTAGGATTGAAGTTCAGACTTATAGATTCTTATAAATATTGATCTGTCTAAAATATAAACGAAATTTTACGAAAAGTAAGGTAGAGTATTCGAATATCAGTAGTAGGGTATTTGAACACTTGAGTATTGAGGTTCAAAATAATTCCAAACATGAGCAGGTCATATCTTTTGTTTTCAATTATTTGCTTCAACTTGATTAGAAATTTATAAAAGTTTCATAAAATTTCCAATAAATTTTTAACAAGAAAAGTGATTGTTATTCAAAATTTTATTATCAACTGATTTCATAATTAGCAACATTTTTAATTATCGAGCTCACTTTAAGACAAGACGATGAACATATAAAAAGTATTTTTCTCGAAATGACATCTAATGGGTTTTTATTATATTCTAAAACATCATTGCATTGAGGCATTTCTATTTTATTTGTTTATAGTGGTTGTAAGAGATCAAAACTTATTTTCTGACAAAGCTTTGAATATTAAATTTGAATTAGAAAAACTTAGTGTTCTTTATGTTCAATCGAAATAAAAAATGTTCAATATCATTTTTTCCACTGTGGTTAAGTTATCGTTAAAATATAATTTATTTACTCTCTCACAAATTAAACATTTTTTTCTGATTAAAAATGTTCAATAATCGATTATAAATAAATTTTGATTATTGTTTATGTATATTTAAATAGCGATATTTTCATCCTCAAAGTAATAAGGTACAGAAAAATGTACCGTTAGATTTTCCTGTTTTTTTTGGATTTTGAGGATGGTGCTATTGTCATTAAGTAAGTATAAGAAACAATAACAAAACATTAATAATTAATTATTGAACATTCTTGATCATATATTTTTTTGTGATTTGTGGAGGAGAAAGGTTTCATAGTAAACGGATGTTTAAATGAATGTTTACTTTAAGTAAGATTATCGAAAAGAGATTATAAAAAAATGTTAATGTGAAAAGTTAACGATGATATAAAAATAACACTTAAATTTCAAATAATTTAAAATTAGTTAATCGATGTTTGGTAATAATTTCAATTTGAGTTTCAAAATTTAAATAAGGTGGACTGAAACGAAAAGGAAGTTATGGTAAAATGAAACACATTTCGACGAAACGAAAGTTAAACACAAGACAAAAGATTCGTAAATCATTTAAAGGTTTATTTAAGTTGGAGTCACAAACGAATGACGTTTTAAACTTAGTGACTGTAATGAAGAGTTCTGCCAATTATCGACCCAACACTAGTTAGTTAGCCCACCCAACGGCATCTGTCACCGCTTGTAATGCTAACTTATTTATTCGTTAAGCGATCCGCCGACCCGAACGGTAATTCGAGAACGCATCGGCATTAATAAATGTGCGTTCGTTTTCAATTAACGGCGATGCCTCGCTCCTCGAATATAATATGTCGCGTGAACGCTTTTACACGATGACGTTAGACAGTTTTATTATTTTGTTTAAGAAGTTCATCAAAATTATATGCTGGCAATAATTAACATATTTAACAACATCTAAGATAATGTTATTGCTGTATTTTGATAGTTACAATCACAATTAATTAACATTTTAATTAATGATAACATAAATATTATAAAAAGATATATATATATATATATATATATATATATATATATATATATATATAGTTATTACATATTGAAACGTGTTTGTTGTAAATTACATGTTATATATTTTTTCTTTTCTCATTTCCGAAAATATCGTAACTTTTTCAATTTAAATTTAACCTTATCTTCATTTATTCGAATAAAGATATTATAGCAGTGTGAATTCATTATTGAAAAAAATGTCAGCAAGTGTATATGTTTTGTTTACATTAGTTCAAGTTCAATCTCGTGACATTTCCAGATAACATGTTTGCTTACGAACTATTACTAACTCTCCAATCGTACTTTGATTTATTGTTTCTCTTGAACGAATAATTTGATTTAACGTGCTATAAGAACTTGTTGATTGTCTCAGTCTTGTGTTATTTGGAACTTTTGTAATCTTATATAAATTATTATACTGTTAATAATTATTTAATTGGTTTTATATTTTTTTAAATGACAATTTATTTGGTATTTTTATGAAATTAATATAGTGTGTTACTAAATGAATGTTTTATTCGGGTTAAAACTTTTTGTAAAAAAAACTCATTAACAAACTTCCTTGTTTACTTTTTAAACAAAAATTGTTCAGGGATAAAGAATAATATTAATACATGAATTTTTATTTAGACATTGCTTAATAACTAGGTAATTATCTTCTTTACAAATAATTCATATTCAAGATCCATATTTTTAAATAAAATAGAAAAAAAAACAAACTCTCATTGAAAGTGAGTTTGAGCACTAGTTTTGATCACTCGATTTCGATTGGTGAGCACGACTTTTTGCTGTCTAGAAATGTTGTCAGTGAATTTCAATGAATGTAGTGGAAAGAAATATGTGTATTTGATAAGAGTTTCAAAGCACGAACATAATGATCTTTTTTAGTAAATTATTTTTTTTTCTTTAAGTAATATTATTTCTTAAAATGTAATTATGTTTCAAACTTCTCTTAATTAAAACTGTACTTTCAGTCCTAGTAGATTAGAATGCTAGTCAATATGTCATAAATATTAATTTAACCTTGTATCAAGACTTAAGAATTAATTAAAAATGTCTTACTATATAAATATGTTATTGTTTTTTTAATACTTAGATATAATCAGTGAAACGATTTATTTCATTGTTTCTGTTTTAAAAATATGAAAACTTCTTTAACATGTAAAAATGAATTTTAAAAATTAAAATTACTTAACTGTGTTATTCTAACAAAATTTATTTATTAATAATATTTACTTTTTCCCAATTTGTGAATGTTATTCATTATTAAAATAGGTTTTTACATATATATAAAGTTAAAATATTTCTAGCTTACACATTTATATATAACATTATTACATTTTCCATTTTTAATAAAAATAACATAATTAATCAAATATGACGGTAAAATTTAGCATTTTTTTAAATAACTTCAAAAGGTATTTTATTGAATAAAAAATTTGCGTTTTCTTATTTACTACTGTAAAATATTGAGTTATTATTAAGTACTCTTATTTTAAGATATTTGAATACATTTATTAATTCATAACACTATAAAAAAGTATATTATAATTTTTTCATTCTTTGTCGATACTTATTTGATAATTATTCATTTTATTTATTTTAAATAGGGAGATAAATTAAAAAAGTTAAAAATGATTTAGAATTGTACTTACCGAAAAAAAAACAATTACTATTTTATTATAGAAGTAACACGCACAAAACTAATTATTGTTCATAATTAAACGCAGAACTGTTTTGTTCGGCAAAATAATTGTTTTCACTAGATTACTAAATCACTTTTATTCTATTATCGTATCCTTTGTGGTCTCCTTATAAAATAAGAACACTTACTATTCACTGACACGAAACGAACCAAGGATTTTAATCCCTTTCACTATATCTACAAATAATAACAAGAATCTCGATTGCAACAATAACTTAAGTAATGTTACACCTACTGTACACACGACAATATATTACCACCGTATATTTGAAATGGAATACAAATGCTGATTGTAAAATCTCGGTTCGTGGTTATATACGTATATTATTTGTAAACCTGTTTACTGTTGCATATGTTTCAACCCAATATCGATTAATAAATATTCGTGTTCACTGATGCTGTAATATGGAAATCGAGGGAATTCCTGACATATGCTAATATTTTCATTTTATCGGTAAATTTCTATTCTTGTTTATAAAAAATAAGATGAATTTATTAATATATATGTATATAATGAAATCTAAACATGAGCAATACATTCTTAAACTTTGGATTTTGTCTAATAAAATTTTTCAAATTATTATTAAAACTTGTGTCATTGTAATTTCCAGCATAGAAAAATGTTTATTTTTAATAGTTAATACATAATTAAAAATAATATTTCTTTCTTTCATCGTATTAAAATACTAACAAAATTGTTTATATTTAAAAATGTTAGAGATAATTGATTTTTAATTAAGAAATAATAGTCTATAAAGGTGTATGTGAATTTGTGTCTGAATGTTTGTGTGTGTGCATATATATATATATATATATATATTTATTGAAATTTATATGACAAGAAGTAATATATAAATAAGTAATAATAATATAAAAGTCATATATTAACTTAGCCATTATGAAATTAAAAATAAAATATATTTTTGATTACAGTTTTGGCACTCAGAATAAATGTAATTTTTAAAAATGAATTAATCTACATAAATCATGTCTTCTTTTATTGAAATTAAAAGTCAAATTCCTTATTGTTCATTTTGATTTACCTTCTGTATCATTTATCACTCATTGTATTATTCATGATTTTTCTCTGATTTCGTATTTTAAAGATGACCGAATTATTATCAAAATGCATATAAACTAAATCAAAATGAACATCAAGTAATTATTAAATATTTTAATAAGAGTGTGAAACTCATTTGTGAAAAACTAATAGTTGGTTATAACGGTTAATTTTTCATAGAATATTTTGAGTTTGTGTTTTAAAGACATATTATTATTCATTGAAATAAAGATGAATTGAATATATATATATATATATATATACATACATATATATATATATATATATATATATATATATATATGAATATATGGAGAGAGACAAATATAAAAATTTGTCTTTATAAGAAGAAAATGTACAGTATTAGCATATACATATCTCTAGTCTACAAATTTCATATAATTTACAAATCCTGTAGAAAATTACATTGTATTAACTAATGTCTTGATAGTTTCTGTTCATTTCGGTCATCTAAATATTTGATATCCATTATTAGTTTCGGTGCCTGGACTAACTTCAGGTAGATATTCAGAAAGTTTAGTATCTCTCAGAAAATTGTACGTGCATCGAAACTAATATTGGTGGATAGGGATTCCGATGATATAAAGGATGTAGAACATAAAGATAATTTATCAGTTTGGTCTCAAGTATAAAAACATGATTATAAAATATATGGAATTGGACTTAATAAAACTGTATAGTTTTATGCCTCGACTCTTGTCTCTGACTGATTATTGTATTTACACATCTATTTACGGGAATAGTAAATACCATGTATGAGTAAATGTCAATATTCATTTCTGTTGATATGAATACATTCAATATAGTATACGAAAGCCAAGCAGAGATGATAATAGAAGCATAAAATTGCTCAAGTGCCTAAAAGGAAATACTGTTTACTATACTATGGTATTTACTAAAAGTACAAACATCATAAATTATACGCTCATATATAATTGTTGTGTGACTATTTTTAAGCTGTTAATTTTTGGAAATTACTACAAATTCCAAATTGTATAAGAAATGTTTCTAGCTATAAATGTGCTTCAAATTATAACTATTCGTATTATATATTTTTTGAAGATTTTTTAAACTGATTTTATTTAGTAATTAATGTAATAAGTATGTGATGAATATTATACTTTTTTTGCTTGGAATATATATATATATATGTATAGATAGATTGATACTGATAATGTTAACTGTTTATATTTATAGTTTAAATTGGTAACTATATAAAATAACTTTTTATTTCCATTTAAAAGTTTTGAAATAAATGATTCTAAATAATTAAATTTACGTTAGTAAAAATATGAATCTTTCCTTTCAGACACAAAGTATAGTCATAATTTAAAAATTTTTGTTAAAATTTTCTAAAAGTAATTAATTTACTCAAAAATAATATTTTTTGATAAATTAATTATATTTAAAATTGAGTCCAATGTTATTAAATATAATATAGTTACCAATTTGTAATGTTAAAAAATTCAAATTGAAATTTAATTTTCGGTTACTTTTTTTAATTTGTAGCTGCCTGCATGATAGATTCGAAAACTTCCATTTATTTCTCCCTCTCTCCCTCTCTCTCTCTCCGTTTCCTTCTTGCTATATATATATATATATATATATATATATATATATATATATATAGTGCATATATAATTGATTCTAGGTAAGTTTATTATAAATTTGATTTAAATGAGTTGTTTAACATGTAAATTGAATTATAAGGTTTGTCAACAAAATATTTTATTAACAAAGTTATGCGAAATTGATGAATTGTTTGAATAACGCTATGAGTATGAAAAAGTACTTTTTGACTTATTCTCCAGTTGTAAACAGTTTTATATTAATTACTTGCCAAGCGTTGACGTTCACAAATTAATGAATGAATGTGTTACCTCCAAAAAAAGTTACGATGACACATATATGTTAGTAGAATTTGTGCGTTAATTTAATTACGCTTTTTAATGGAATGTGACACATCGTCTCACTTTTTCAAGGAAGAATACGTTTCCGTATTGTTTTATATTGCATGTTAAAAAAGCATTATTTTAAATTTTCGAAAGAAATATTTTTTTTGTAATTCAGATTGATAAAAATAATTCTGAAATTTTAATATATAAATAATTTGTGTCATTTTATTTACTTTAAAGAAATGAAAAATTACAGTAGCCATTAAATATATTTTTAATAACATGATTGAAAGTGATAATTTTTAATTTTTTTATTAGTATAATGAGCAAATTTGATTCAATTTGATTAAATATTTACACAATAAACTTAAATTATAATCTTATGTATATAAAGATAGATTTTGTTGAATAATTTGGATATTTTCTCTTTACCATAGTTCTTTCTTTTTTGTTTCACATTGGTATTTGTCAATGTTATGTCAAGTGAATAATTTATATATGTCACTTAATACTACAGTTTCTCTTTAAATGTGATATCTTCGGAAATAAAACAAATGTGTCTACTAAAGGATGATCATGTTTATATCTTATACGCACACACACACACACATATATATATATATAACTAAACATATATAAACACACACATTATTTATATATATATATATATATATATATATATATAGTACTTTTCGGTACGTAATTTCGTGATTTTAAGTTTTTATTGTTTAAAGAAATCTATTGAGATTTAAAGCGATTATGTTAAAAAATAAACTGAATGTTGTGTACATTTCTTTCTATACTTCTTAAGATTTACATTTCTTCGCAATATTGCTTCCCATTGTTAATCATGTTTCTTATTTTTATTTAAATTGTAAATCTTTTTCAAAATGTGTTTTATATTCGTTGACGAGATTCAGAAATAAGAAATACGTTTAATGACATTTGAGTATACACCGATTTTATTGTACTCTTTTTAGAAAAAATGTTTTTATGAAAGTGTTATTATATATATATATATATATATATATGTATACAGTAAAACTTTATAATAACAAATTCAGTTCTATTAGAAAAATTTGTCCTAATAGAAAAATTCGTTATATTATTTGTTTTGTAATATAAGATAAAAGTACTCTAATAATTTAATAACTCATTTAAAAAAATGTACAAAAATCAATAAAATTTTTGAAAATAATTTTTATTTGAATTTTTTATAGAAAAATTAATTTGATTTTGATATAAGGTAGTGTTTTTAGATGTCGTCGTGCCCGCAAACTTCCCATTACTTTGATATATTATAGCAAAAATGTATCTTAAGAGTGTCTTGACAAATTAAAATTGCAAAAAATGGGGCATCCTCATTATTGTTCTGGTATTGTATTGATAGTTAATCACTCTCTAGTTTGCTAAAGACGTTTAAGTAGAAGGGAGTTTCCTTATAATGATACACTAAAAAAATGATGATAGATTAGTTTTAATTCATTTAATGGCAGTAACTTTTTAGAAACAATGAATTTCTTCTTTTTGATTAATTTAGATTTTGTTAATAATTAATCAAAGTTTGTAGTTACAAAAATTATTTATAATTCATAGTTATCATTTATTGTTTTTGTGTTTAATTGTCTCTTATTTTGGTGTTATTTATTAAATGAAATACATATCAAAATAAGAAGCCCCCATTCAATTTAGTTTTCTTAACTAAAATAATGTATGAGGTGGAAAAGTACTCATGATATTTATTTCAATATTTTATATATATATATATATATAATATGTAACAGTTTTATATTTGTTACATTTAATTTAGTTCAGGTTAATAGTATTTATTTATTAATAAAAATTAAAGGTCTTAATTTTTGAGCTTAAATATAATGCGAATAATAAATATAATTTATTGTATCTAAATTTGTAATCAAAATTCATTGTTTGTTAAAAAGTTAATAATTAAAAAAAATTCTATCCCAAATTAATACTTAAAATTTAGTTTATCTAACTATATTAGTTTTTAATACAAGAAAACATTAATTTCAGAGAACTGATTTTTTTTAAAGACTTTCGATTGAAAAAAACTGACCTTTATAATTAACTTGAAATATGTTAAAATAAATGTTCATTTAATGTTCAACAAACGATGCGAAATATGTATTTTTTCAGTACCTGTTATTTACTATGATAATACGAAATTGGGAAAACACAAAAACTATACAGGTTGATTCATTAACTTGTTTTCTAGCACAGCCAAAACATGTTCATTACACATACAAGTTACGTATTTCGTGCGTAAATCATTCAACATACTAATGTTGTATATATACATACATATAAAAACAGGTTTTTCGGCGTTTCCTCGAGCTAATTGAAATGATATTGTACGGTCAACATTGAAATATTATTGTAACACTAGTAAATGCTATCACATTGTCATTAATAGCGGAACTGTTACTTTCACTGACTTTTTACCTTTACTACTATTAATATTATGCGTCATATTACATGCCTACAAATGGATTGTTTATACAAATGTAAATATATGTTTAATACATATATAAATACATGATTTATGAATTATATATATATATATATATATATATATATATATATATAAAGTACGTTTAAATCTTATTTTATCATTATACAGAAAATTACATACTTGCATTGAATAAAATTAATTCTAAAAGAATCAAAAATTGAAAATATAATTTAATACATATTTTTAAAACTTTTCAAAAAATATTAGCCATTTCAATTTTCTAGTGTTTTCTTAAGTAATCTTTATTTGTAGATCTGAAATAAGACATTGTTTCGGAAATATATTTTATATTGAAATATGAGGTAATACAATTTTCTATTTGTACAGTAATATTATCGTTATATGATTACTTGTATAATATATAAACTGTCTTTAGTAAAAAACACTTTTTTAAGTTTGACAATTATAATATTTTTTATCTCAATATCATTAAAAGTTGAATGTTAAGTTACGAGTTGATTCAGTTTGGAAATTTTTGCTAAACAAATTAAATAATATTTTTTAAAGTCTTAGAAGAGTTATTCAGATTTAGACAAAATATTTAATTGTTTATAAATTGCATGATTTGTTTTCCTTATTCATTCAATCACTTATTCATATCGGTTATTTCAATTATTTGGAGTAAAAATAAACATTTATTAAAATCTTAATATCGATTTTTATTAATTAGAATAAAATTGAGAAATTCTCGAAAATGTTTAATTGGAAAAAAGTATTGTGCATGTGTAGAATGTGTATGTATTTGTATTATATATATATATATATATATATATATATATATATATATATATATATATATATGTTAGATACTATGCAAATAGATAGATGAAAGATAGATAGAAGGATAGGTATGTAGTTAGGTAGGTAGATAGAGAGATGGTTAGAAGGGTCTATTTTTGATATTAAATATGTTGTATAGATTTATATTGTAAGAAAGTTGAAATGTATTATTTTTATTATAAATAATTCATTTCAATTTTCATTGCACTTCAATGTATGTATTCTCTTTACATTTAGACTCGAAATATGTTTTAATACATATTTCTTTAAGAAATAAATTTTATCTTCTATTATAAAAGTTAACATGAAATTAAGTAATTGGTATTATTTTATATTTTTTATAAAAAGTTTATATTTAAGAACTAGTGTGTTAGTAATGTCAAATTTAAAATTTCTAAATCAATATTAATTAAAAAATAAATTGCTTCAAACAAGCGCCGGGATAGAATTGCAGTTTTTTAAAAAATATATTTGTTTTTATGTAATAAAATTAATAATTTTTTTAATATTTAAATTGTGATACATTTATTAATCAACAAAAAAATTTAAACATTAAAATATCTATCTATCTAAATATATATATATATATATACACGTATATGTTTAATGTTGCAAAATTTTAAAATAGAAAAAAGGTGATCATAAATATTATAAATGATATTAGGACATTAATAATTATAGTCTTCAGATACGTTTGTTTACAACATAAAAGATTTAAATAATTATCGGCATATCCGTTCAGCAATATTTTTTTTATGTAATAGGCAATAAAATAAAATTTAATAAATCTTAATTTTAGAATGGGAAAGGTATTTTTTATTCGATTAACCTTTAAAACTTATTTTAAAATTTGAATGCGAAATCAAATGACATTACGTGACTGTTTTCAAAATTTTTAAATAAATAGTTCTTTTGAAACAAAGGTTTTGACTTTTAGAAATTTCAATGTTGGGAAAGTTTTTGGCAGAGTTTTTATGTTATAAAAGTGTTTTACACTAGATTAATATACATATACATATATATATATATATATATATATATATATATATATAAACACACGTACGTATATATATTCATTCGTACGTATATATAGACACTTAAACAAAAAATAGGAAAAACATTTTTTTTTAAATTGCGTTTATTAAAGATTTTAAATTATTAAATAATGTAATACTTGTATTGTAATTTCGTATAAGAGTGCATTTTTATTTTGTTTAAAACGAAAATGATATTTGAAATATAAATATTATCAATAATGAAACTTATATGTATCATGAACGTTTCTTTTTGTTACATTATCGAATATGTGATTTTATATTCTGATTTTATGATATGTTATTATGTATGTATATATATATATATATATATATATATATATATATATATATATAAATAAATTTGAGTGATTATAAAGGAAAGCAAAAAATAAAACCTTAGTTTGTGCATTTTTATTATTTGAGAGAATTCAGCTTAGATGAATGTAATTAAAAATTAACCATATTATAATACTATTATTGAGAATTAAAGTTATTTGTGAATATACCTTGTTAAGAAAACTAAACCACTAAAAAGGGTCAGTTTTTGTCACAAATAGGTCTAAAAATTAATATGTAAAAACAATATCCTCATGACAATATTATGTTTGACTATTCGCTTATTAATTTTTACAAATTGTCCTATATTATAATTTTTTAAACTAAAAATTCATTAATCGGGACTTATGTTTCATTTAAGTGCTGACAAAATATTTAAGAACATACACATGGTATCAATACGTTTATTGATTTTTATTAGAATTGATAGGATAACATTTTCAAACACTATAAGTGAAAATGGAAACTTTTGCTGTAATAAAAATGTTTGCTACGGTGATGCCACCAGTCAAAACTTTATTATATTTATTTCCTTAGTGACCTATTCTTTAAACTTTAAGAAAATATTTTTTTTTTTATAAAAATATTCATAAGTTGTAATAAGTAATATTATATATATATATAAACTAAAATATGTTTATTTATTAATATTTAAAATACTTTTTTTAGAAAAGTGTGTATAATACGTTTTTAATAATAAGAATGCTTCTTAATATATTTTTCGAAAAGGGACTTTTATTGTAACTTAGAGATATAACTATTAATTAGAATATGTATGTCTTTTATTGCTTATTTCTAAATTTGGAAGGTGTTAAGGTATTTTTATCTAATGATATAAAATAGATTATAGAAAAATTATCCATAAAACAATATAATATATATATATATATATATATATATATTATAGTACTATTGAAACTTAACACTCATATTTTCTATATATTTTTATTCGTAATTGTGCATAATATCCCATTAAAAGTTACAAAATATTTGGAAAATCACAGGCTGCTGTATTTAATAGCTTTATTTCTTAGACATTTTTCAAAGTACTGGTGAATGGGTTAATTATGTATTATAAGCAAAAAATAGGTTTAGAAGCTATTGAGAAAAGAAAAAGATTTTTAGGGAGGACCCAATGTAGTTTATTGATCTGAAAATGAGTATTTATAAAACAAGTTAATAAAAATAAAAAAGTTAAAATAAGTTAGAATAAGTTAGTTATATAATAAAAGTGAGTGTTTATATAGAGATATGCGCGGACCCAAACTTACATGAACATTTCTTCATTACAATTGTAAACTCTATATTTGTGATTGTTATAATCGAGTTAAAGAGTGCATGTGTGTTTCTATACATGTGTGTATATATATATATACACACACATACATATACACACACATATGTCTAGATATACATACATACATATATATATATATATACACATGTCTAGATATACATACATATATATATATATATATATATATATATATATATATAGACACCCATGTATACACACATGTATGTGTAGGTATGTAATTAAAGGCATGTAGATGTAGAAACAGGAATTGAATAAATTTTTGTATAAAAAAGTCTATTTAATCAACACTAGTTGCTATAAATTCATAAATTAGTTACGAAAACTTCATTTTGATATTTACAATATTATGTAGAAGATCCTATATAATATTGTAAATATGTACAATATTATTATATACAGAAGTGTAATGGGTATAAACAGAAATTTATAAAATTCCAGTTTATATAAAATATTTTGGTTTGAAATACAGGAAATGTATAAAATATTTTGAATGTTTCAGTTGTGTTTATTGGTAAAGTTTATTAAATAAATAGTAATATTCGATTGTATTTCACTTAATATTCAAATTTTATTTCATTTTGTTCATTTATAGTAATTATTAATTTTAAACTATTTAATTATTAGTATTTTTTACTGAAACAATTTATACTAGTATATATAAGAATTTGAAAATGAAATAAAAATACATTATATTTGATTTTGGAAAATTATTTTTTATTATTAATCTTCGTATATATCTTAAAAAAATCATTGACAATACTTTTTTTAAAAACAATGTCCTCGTGGTATCTTTTTTATTTTTATACAATACTATTTTTTAAATGCAATTCTTGCAATAAATTTACCATTGACTTTAATTCTTATAGGGTTGATTACACACGAAGAATTGTATTGAAAGTTTTGATTAAAATTTTGTAAAAATTCGGGAAAAACATAAATTTCTAAGTTGTAAGTACAAACGTTATTTAATTCATCAATCATTATCGACTGTTTTTTAAGACTGTTTCAATGAAAAATGATGGTCTCTATTTTAATTCTATAAATGAAATATAAAGTTATTAAAATTCATGAAAATGTGTTCGTATCTGCTTTCTACAATTTTGAAAATGATTTTTTTTTGTTCGTAACTGTTTTTGAGAAAAAATACAATGGATTTTTTTCTAACAACTTTTGTATGTTTATTATGTATGTATATATATATATATATATATATGTGTGTGTGTGTGTATATACATATATGTATATACATATATGTATATACATATATGTATATGTATTTATATGTGTATATATATATGTACACACACACACACACATATATATATATATATATATATACACATCATATTTGTATGTTTTCAGTGTGAGATTTATAGTTTGAATTGCAATATTATTTCAAGTAAGTAGAATGGAATAATGAACATCTCATTTCATAATTACTATTAAAAACGATTTACTAATTTTTATACATGCACACTGAATGATAATTTTGTTTAAACCACGTACATGTTATAATTGAAGAGTGTAGTGAATATAAATTAAATTTCCGTATGACATAAATTTATTATGCATTGCAATAAAATGAATTTAAATGCATAATAGAGACTTTCTACGTGAATAATGAATTCCGTTTACACTTACATCAGTGTTGACGGTAAAGTATTTTTCATCTTGACTATGTGTAAGATAAAAAGAATGCCTTAATGGACTCGTAGAAATTGCAATATTATGCGTGTGTAAACATTTATTTTTTCGCATGTGCAGATCGTTCGTACTTTTCATCATATGTTTGTGTAGTTAAAAGCTGCTTTTTATTATTCGAAAAGACGACGAGAGAATTCGAATTGGATTTTTGGAATAAATGAAAACAAACTTTTAAAGATATTTAAAAATTCTCATTTTTGTATACCCATACACGCATACATACATATTATATATATATATATATATATATATATATATATAATGTGTGTGTTATTCTGAAAATGTTTTTTACATTTATAAATGTTAACTAATACCATAGTAAATGAATTTTATCTATACATATGTATATCTTTTACTCTGTATGTGGAACACAATTTTAAATAAAAATAATAATAAAATTCTAGTTAATTTCAAAACATAAACATTGGTATTTTCAAAAAATTTAAGCGTGCTTACTGAACGTGTGTATTCAACTTTCTAATAATTAATTATTGAATAGCTTAAAAGAATAACGTTGAAATTGAAAAATTTTACAATTTAATTACTTATTAAAAAAGTATTATTGTTGAAATTTAACAAAACAATATACACGCTCAGGTATAGTATTTAATTTCTTCAATAAGTTATGAATAAAGATATAAACTAAAATAAAATTACAAAGGTGAAAAATTTGACCGTCAAGTAGAACCCTACAGTAAGTGTATGTAAATTTTAGGTGTTGTCAGTTGAGTCGGTAAACCATTGTCTCCATTAATAAAACCACACACTTCTTAAGTGCAACACGAGTAATGTATAATATAAGAGAGTAGATGCTATTGCGGTTTTCTGTTCACTTAACAAACGATTGGAATTTATTTTCAGTAAGAATCGTTTTCTTCTATAATAAATTCATTAAAGTGAATTGAATGTGTACGAGAATACGCTTAAGTATTTATATTGGCAATCAATAACATTGTTTTTAGTCACATTTCTGATAATTTATTAACGACATATATTTGTAATAAAACTGCGTTTTAAATAAGAGCAGGTTCAAAAAATTTTAATATCAAAGGTCAAAAATGTATTAAAAACTAAGATACTGGCATTGAAACGAACAACTCAATTTCTTTTGTCTGTGTTAATAATATTTGTATAAAAACACTTTTTAAATTTTATTTCTTTATTTCAGTATTATATTAAATTGTAGGTGTGCCAGTAAATATACGAGTACATTTCATAGGTTATTTTAAATGATAGAAAGTAAATTTTATTTTAAATTGTATAACATTTTTTATCCCTAATATCCATAGCTGTCATTTTAATTTTTATTTCAAATAAATCTTAATTTAAAAAATTATTTAATTATTTATAATTAAAATTTAATCCGTTTAATTACTTCGTCTGTTTCACCTTTAAATTAATAACGTCAAATGATTATATTTTAAGAATATATTTAATTACATGTTTAAGTTCAAATTATACATAAAAGTATCGATAAATTTAAAAAACTCAATCGTAAGCATATTTAGAAATAATATTTAACTTGACACTTTTAAAGAAATTTTAAATATTTAAATTTTTCAAAAGGTTTGCCACCTAGTCAAAAAATACAGAAATATTTTTCTGTTCAAGATTGTTCAATAATTGATCAGAGAAAACATGCGGTTTGTTAGGAAGTGAAAATTCATTTGTGAAAGTGAATTGAGCTATAGTGCCAACAACTGTAACTGTGATGCATGTTTTATTCATCAGAAGGTACTTTAACTATTTATAATTATATATAAATTTTATTTGATTTATTGTATGTCAGTATTTATTATAAATTGAGTATACTCTTGTAACATTTTAGGGCAAGTGCATAATCATTTTCTAATAAGTTATAGTTCGTTCTGAAGTACTCTCTATCGTACCGCAACTTGCGGTAGTGTAACGATGTCTTCTACACTCTACCTTTACTCTACATAGTACACATAAAATAACGCACCAAAAAAGAGGCACCGAATAACGAATTGCTGTGCTCTTTCCTGAGTGCTTTAAATAAGTATTTTTATTCTATAAATCGTTCCCTTTCACACCGCAATAGGGCTCCCGAGGTGTTGTAGAACGACACTGTGGGTGCACTGTGTTCTTTATATTGTGGACAGTCAATTATTACATATTTTATAAGAGTAGTGTTCGTTTTATTAGTTTTATCATTAGGGATACTTTTGGGCGTTCCATTTTAAAAACGTGTGTTTGTGAAGAGAGCCGTCTTGTCAATTTGTAATCTCTTAATATTTTGTATTTTCTATTTTAATGTAAAACATCTTTACCGACAGTATCACAAATTTTGTATCCACGTAAATTTTATTTTGGAATATAACGGAAATAATGTTATCCTGTCACCGACTGAGTTTAGTACTGGATAGAAAGCCTAAAGCTCGAAACGGTTACGCAGTGTTATTTCAATTTATAAGACATGATTTTGGACATTTAAACGTTTTTGATAATATTTTCATATTAAACTAAATATCTATTATAATTTTTAAATCAAATCAATTGTAACATGAAACTGAATGTCATTTAAAATAGTATTTCCTAGCACTGTGAGTGTCCCACTTTTTAATTAATAACTTTTATAAATTAAATTAATTAGTAATAACAATATACATTTCCAATAAAAATAATTTATTTTAAAACTAACATTTTAATATTTATAAAATATACGTGTAGGTATGTTGTAAAATACACATGATAACCTAATAAATGTTTAGAACATGTTCAGATGTAAACCATTTTCTTGAAGAAGAAATATATAAATTGTTGACAAAAATTAAAACTCAAATTTAACTTTTCGAAAATATGTCAGTATTTTGTACAACATATTTTATAATCTTTCATTGTGTACAAATAGATATTTTTTACGACGGAATTGTTTACTTTTGGAATACCGCCAATTTTATTTTAAATATAGTTATGTGCACTATTATTATGAAGTTAATCGAATTGTTTTCTCTGAACTGAGTTTTCAACGAAATACATTCAGTGTTTATTTTCAGTTTCCATTTATCATAAAATAATTTTGTATATTTCATGTGTATTTTGCCTTCATAAAACGAAGAATATAATTTGTTTCATTCACATACAGTATAAAGAACTAGTGTTGTTTTTCTGTAAGCTTTTATTACATAGAATGTATTGTTTTAATATATATATATATATACGAATTAATATACGAGTACATGATACGTATTGTGGATTTATTTTTATATTATGCAACATTATTCACAAAAAAATGCTAATTCAGTCCATAGAATAACATATTATAATTAAAACAATACAAAAAGAAAGTATTTAATTTATAAAAAATGCTTAATTATTTTTAATTCTCTTGTGAATAATATTAAATTCTTTATCGTTTTGAAATTCGATAATAATATTTTTATCGACAATGATACTTTTTAAAGTTTTATTGTAGTACACAACATGAATTTTGTTTATAAATTTAACTTAATTGTACTCTAACGTTAGAGATATGGACATAATATATCGAATATGGACGATACTACAAATTTCATGACATAATGTGTTCATTAAAAAAATCAAACAAGAAACTTGTACTCGAATTTATATTTCCTAAGCCATGATGTTGAAAATAGTATTTATCTTTCAAGGATGATACGTTTTTTCAAAGAAAATTTTAATAGTTTAACATATAAGAAATTACACAATTTTTCCAAATATACAATTGAAACTTGACATTTAAGCTGATACCTTTTTTCAAGAAAATTAATCCCGAGCTATTAAAATTTTGATTATTGTCTAATCACTAAAATTTTTTTATCACATATGTTTATTTATTCGTTTACTAATAAAAAATACTCAAGTTCTAAGAATGTTTGAAAATCATATTTTTTTTAATTTGACTGAAATGATAAAAAATTAATTGATTGAATAATTTTCGTATTTTTAAGTTACTCACATTTCATATTTCAAAATATTAATACACACTTCTATAATAGATTTATTAATTGATTAATAGCTGAGGTGTATTTTGATGAAAATATCTTCGTGATAAAATCGATTATATTCAAATTATCTCTTAATAATATTATTATTTTCTGAGGTAAAAATAAGTATATTTTGTTTCCGTAAAAAATAATTTTAATGTGCAATAACTGTGAAATTAATTTAAAACAAAAAATCTGCTCATTACTATTACTATCAAGATATAGTAATACTGATAACAATGAATAATCTTGTAATAACTTATAAATTATTGAATACATATTATGTGGAAAAAAATTAAATAAATTGAAATAAAAGTTAATTTATATATATATATATATATATATATATATGCATATTAAATTAAATAGATATTAATTGCTCAAAGATAGTTATTTCATATAAAAAACTAATGATTTATTATTTTATGTGAATTATATTGAAGCAATAATGAAGTACTCTTGTTTTCCCTTGAGAAATTTATTATTTATTGTTGCGACTTACGTAGGAAACTACAAGCAATCATGACCTCGAGGTGAATTAAGATTGCATCAATTACCATGAATTGCAGGAAATAACATACACCTGTATATTTGTACTAATTAGTATCCATTAATAAAATAGGAAAAAACATCGACTTTTAATTTTTGTGCGTATATAAGTATGCATATATATATATATATATATATATATATATATATATATATATATATATATATATATATATATATATATATTAGAAACATTCACTAAAGCTTTCCTATTTGTTTTATTTCGTTAAATATTCTTTTATTATTGATTTACTGAACTTACAATTTTTAATATCTTTGAACATAAATCTAAAGAAGTTTAGTTCAGTAATTATTATTATTTATTAATATTGAAATCCACAGAATAAAAAATATAGGAATAATGTAAAAATATAAAAAATTAAATAATATTCAAAGTTCTTTTTATCTACTTAAAATAATTTCAGTTGAAAATCATTTTAGTTTCATGATTGCAGTAATATTTTTTTATATTCTATACAAATTCTGACTGAAAAGTAATTGACTATATAATATTTTTAAGTAATAATTACTATTTTAGGCAATTACATTTAATTTAGAAAGCTTTCTTATAAATTATTTAAAATTTAATTTTAAAATAATGACATATTCTTAGGTTGTAATTTTTCATTTTTGTTCATTTATAATATTAAAGTACCTAAATTTTCATAAAAAAAATGTTATTGAAAACTGATATAATTTTATAGAATTAAGATTATTTATTACTTGATTATTATTAATACAAAAAAAGAATTCTTAGAATACAATGAACATTTTTACTAATATTAAAAAAAATAATCATTCGATTCAGAAACAACCATTCTTATTGTACTAATTATTGATGTAAAAATAAATGGTATAAAGTGAAATACGATATAAGGTGGATATGTGATTTAAAAAAAATATTTATATTATAAACTACTTATAAAATATATCTGATATAATAGACTTTTAACGGGACTAGTTAAATTTAAAAACAATAACTTCAAACAAAAAATTTGAACAAAATTCTAAATCTTTAATATTTTATTAAAATACATATATGACTTCTTTCTTTGTTGTACTTTGACTTATTTTTCTTTACGGTTGCTATGACCCACTTCAACACATGTCATTTTCAGATAACTTCGAATTTAATCCGATATTGAACTGATTTTATTTTCTAAGATCATCTATTGACATTCGTGTCGAATTGATCGCGGAGGTCATAAAGAACTGCTGTTTCTAAAGAAATAATAAAAATTATAATAAAAATAGTAGTACAGATACAAAAAAACTATTTTAACAAGAATCAAGCAAGAACCAGAACCCAAGAAAATATATTTGAAAATATATAATATTTCGAATATCTATCTATCTATCTACCTATATATATATATATATGTATATATATATATATATATATATATATATATATATATATATATATATATATATATATTCATTAACAGTTAAAGAGATAAAATAGAGTTCTAGAAAATTGTAATGAAAAAAAATTTTTAAAATAGTTTTTGAAGAGAAAAATGTATGTTTGATGTTTGGATATTTATTTTAAATTACAAATGAAAATTTAAATTACAGAAAAATAAAATTATAAAAGTGGATTTATCATAAAGATTGAAAAAAGCAAACAATAATTTTAAATATAATACTTTAATACGGAAAAGAAATAAATCTAGGTCATATTTGTTTAATACTCTATGGAAATCATACTTGAGTATAAATAGAAAGCAGGGTGTATAATGCTATATAAAATAAAAACAGTTTACTGTTCTTAATTAAAAATACACCTAAACGTACTGTTTTTAATCAAAACGTAGAACAAAATATCTTACCACAAGAAAATGCATTCTCGAAATACAAATGTTTAAATTTTTCATAAAAATTTATTAGTTTCAACATGAAAAAACGAATGAATTAATTTAAGTTTACATTTAGAAACTTTTCAATGATAATTTTAAAATATTTCAACGAATAAAATTTTTATCATACTCGTACATATTCATAGAATGTTCTTATTTTTTTGAGATTTTTAATTAATATATCTCTAGTCTGTATAATATATAAATATATATATATATATATATATATATATATATATATATATATATATATATAAAGTACATATATCATAAAATACCCTTGATATTATTTATGATGATTTAGACAAATAATTTTCTTTTTTCATTTAGTAAATATTTCGTTCATTTTGTAAAATTTCAGTTTTAAATGAACGCAAGTACAGATGTATGTAGTAGTGTATATAAATGTTTGTATTTATTTATTTAATAATGATATCTGCAATCGAATTAAAAAATTAAACTATATCACATAAAATGTAATTATACAAAGTGCATGTTTGAAATTCTAAACTGTTTATAGTATATTCGTGATAATATGTGTGTAATAACGTTATGTGAGTGATGATCATAATTAATCAAAAGGATATATGGACGAACGAAATAAAAGAACAGTACATATTATTGCACTTTTCATTTACTGATTGATATTGTCATCGACAAGGCATGGATTTTCAATCAGTCTTATGCGTTCAACTACAATTTTCATTTAATTGCTTTTTGCAATACGTAATCATTTATCAATTGATTTATTTTGTAATATAAATTTCTATAATTAATGTTAATTATGTATGATTCTATTGTTTTGATGAAACGAATATAATGATTAATATTTATATTTAAAACATATTTACATCAATTCCATTATAATATAAAATATACATTTTTGGTGTTTTAAATATAAACATTAATATTTTTTGTTCGTTCTCATTTTTTTTAATATAAATGATCAAAAAATTAATCAGAGAAACATGTAATATATGGATAGATTTATTGAACGTGATTTTAATTGATTATATTATAAAATATCATTAATTCAGAATAAATTTCTTTCTTTATTCGGAAATTTTCATTTATTTGTCCTGTGAAATAATTCTGCTACACTTCACAGCTACTTGAGTCACAATTTATCATTCTTTCATTAGGGTGAATTTTTCGCTTCTTGAAATTTATTTAAGAATTAATTACAAATTGGGTAAAATCACAAAGCGACAAGATTTTTCATTATGAAATTTCAAATTATAGCTTTTTTAATTATTTTATTTTTTAAGAAAGAATACATTTTATTTTACTTATTTATCTTATTTGAAAATGTATTTCTTGTATAAAAAATTGTATGGGTATAAACATTATAATTTTCGATTAAAAAATTACTTTTGTAAAACAGTCAAACTTTTAAATGAAAGCAAATCAAATATATTATTTTCTTACAAAATACCTATAATTCAATGAAATAACACAAAGAATATTAATTCAACAAAACAAAGTTAAATTATGTAAAAGTATATTATTTTGTTATAACCACACATTTATGATTGAGTATTAAAATATTATGTATGACAATAAATATCTTTATTATAAAAATTTATTTAAAAATATAAAACGAAACAAATAAATAAAAATGTCACATTAAAAATAATAATGTAAAATAAAGTTAAAAATTTGGTTTTATTTTTCAAGATCATATTACTACATGAATTAACATATATACATAAATAATGATTCGAGAGTTATATACAAAAAAATATATGTAAGATTATGTTAAATCTATATACAAAAAATATGTAATTTTATACGGATTTCTCTTTTCCTTATTAACATTTTGATTTTTTGTTAGAACTATGAACTAATATATGATTTTATTATTATACAGGAAAAGATAAAAAAATATATTTCTTGAAAATAAGTTTTTACAAAATTCACATTTACAAATAAATTGTTTTATTTGTAAATGTGAATGTGTGTCCCATAAATTATAAAAAAATATTCTAATTTGGTAATTTTTAATCGTAGCTCACGCGAATTTCGATAGAGATGTATTTTCAAAACTGCAAAGTAAATAAAATCTCTACCTTAGCGCAAAAAATTCTGTTTTTCGATGCTATGAAGATAATGGTATCTCCATCGAAATGATCAATAATAATTTATTGAATATTTCTGACCAGAAATGTTTTTTTCTGGATAATGAGGTGAAAAACGAATTCATTTGAGTAAATTAGATTAACTTTTAACATTTCGCGCGAAAAGTACTTCTATACTTCTAGTATAGATCAAAATATTATAAGGATAATAAAAGCATAAATAATTATTTTTGGAACTAATTAGAAGAAATATTTAAAAAAATATTTAGTTTGTTGCTTGTCTTCAAATTTTTGTAAATACTGAGAAAATATATGTTTAATTATTGTATTCAATATAATAAGAAGGACAAATTTTCTCTTTCATTGTCAATGATTTTTGTAAAATTAAATCATTTTTTTCATGGAATAAGTTCTTTTTGTTTGATGACCGTATATATGACAAAATTCTGCGGATACTTATAAATATTTTCATTTTTTTTTACATAGTAATATTTTTATCGTATTCTTTGTTAGGAAATAGTTTTATCATCTGACGTATTAAACTTTTCAGTTATTCTTTTGTATTACTGACGAATTTTAATATATGAAGCGTTATGTAAATTTTGTGCAATGATAATAGCTATAGTTACAGTTGCAAAAATCAAATTTTCCATTATTTCCGCAAAGAAAACATATGGAAATCTTTCACTAGTTGTTGGTAAATATTTGTTGAATTCATTTTATAATTATGAATCACTTAATTGTATTTTCTATTCAAAATATGCTTTTTTCTGAGTCATCTTCGCCATTTCTAACGTTTTCTTTGATCATTCTTCTAACATACGCATTATTTTTTTTAGCAATTAAATATATGATCTTGAATTTGTGTAAAAAGAATTTTTACACAAATTTATATATTTTCTTAAAAAAATACGATAGATTAAAAAAATGGTAATTTAATTATAACAGCAAATTAAATCGTGAAAATTTTCTACCTAAAATATGTAGAAACATAATTCTTTTAATTATCATATTGTTTTCATTATATTTTATTAACTTTCAATTCACAAAAAGTTAATGCATTTCAATAAAAGTAACAAAGAAATAATCAGTACTAATAATAAAATACATTAAGTACTTGTGTAATTATATGCAAAACTTACTACTATGTGGAAGTTGAGTACATTAAAATAGTTTACAAAACTTCAATGAAAACAAAAAAATATAAATAAGAAAATGACTTATCAGAAAGAAATATGAAAGTATACTGACAGAGAATAAAAGAAATATTGTAATTTTGACATATAATCAGCGAAAATTATACTTTTGATTTATAATTGAGTGCACCATACAAGAAAATAAAGATTAAAAGAATTATTTTGTTTCATAAGACAAAGATAATCTAAAAGTTCTTGCATATTTTTATATATCTCAGTATTTTTAATATACATTTCAGTTCCGGTTGGATAATAGATGTTCAATAGTTTTTTTTTAAATTTTTTGCTTATAAATACGTGACTTTAATTATATATTGTTTTCTATAAAAAACAGTATATCCATTAAATGCTGTTCTACAAAGTGCATTTGATAGCATCCATCGATTGAGTAAAAAAAAAACATGAAAGATTTGTATGAAAATACTTCAATGCAGCAATGTGCTGTCTGAAAACTCGCAGACATATTCTCATATATCAGAAGCAAGAAAAAACTAGCATTGAACATATCTGTGAGAGTTTTGAATGTCTGCTGTGATCCAATTTCCTACGTTTGTGACGAAAGTTGAATTTTTGCGTGTCGTGATGCGAGTCTACTAATGAATCCGATGGGAAAAAATTGGAACCCAACAATATATCTTCTGTGTGAAACAGAGAAAGACAGCTGATTGTCTGTTAAGATGGTTGCTAGTTTGTTGTGTACTGACGGAACAATAAATATGTTGTATGATTCGGTTTAGTGAAATGAACAATTTTGCACGTTTTTATATATTTTTTTCTTGCAAATTAAGTATGAATTGGTGTTAGCATTAAACTCTTTTTTTAGAAGTTTTATTTCCCTTATAACATTTAATGAGGGTGAATATTATTATACATACTATATTTTAATAAATATATGAAGGAAAATTTCAGAAATATAGTCTGATTAAATTATAAAATGTTATAAAATAGGTAACTGAATGGATAGAGTAACCAATATAATATTATTTAAAAAGAAGTATCACTTTTTTCATGCAAATTCGAAATAAATGTACCTTAATTTAAAAATTAATATTAAAAAATGTATTTAAAAAATATTTATTTATTAATGTTTTCATCCATTATATTTCATAGTCATTATTTATATTGTATACTTAATTCATTTTACTGTAAATAAAAAATAAAATATTTTAAAATTATTCAAAATAAAATTATGGAAAGAAAATTAAACTTTATTAGGAAAAACATCAAAAAATAACCTAAACAGATTCATTATTTAAAATGCATATATAAATAGAGAACCAGTTAGCCTAATGAGTGTTTTACAATAAAAAAATTATTCCTGAATAATTTAATTACTTATATCTCGATACTAACTGTATGCTGATAAGATAATTCTGATTAAAAAGATTCATATATTTTTGCAGGTAAAAAGAAATGATTATAGAGAGACTGTGTTTGAAATATGAAAAATTGATAAACTAATTTTTAAACTTAAATTAAATTATAACTTGTACATTGATTTGAGAATGATATTTTGAAATACTTTTTTAATTTACTCTACATAAACAACATAGATTAATAATATTCATGTCATATTAATCTTCATTAAATAATAAATGGAAATGAAACTATTCAGAGTTCTTTAACTGAAATAATTTAAAAAAAAGCTTATTTACGAATACTCAATAATAATAATTACTTCTAATTATAAGAAACTTTCGAGCAATATATTACAAGTGAGATAGTGGTTTTATAATATTCGACATGTTTTATTAACAACTCGATTGTCTAGAACATTTAATGAGCTTCGATTTCGTCAGAGTTTCTAAACTTAAAAGAAACATTTCAAGTGCTTTGTTATAACACATAAAACTAGTTGATAGGCTCTGTTTTGTATCTTAATAAGTCATTATTGAAAATGGTGATGATATTACATTAATAACTATATTCAAATAAATGCACACACACACACATACATATATATATATATATATATATATATGTATATATATATTTATATATATATATATATATATATATATATATGTGTTTCTATATGTATATGATCACTAGACTTTGTAATTAAAAAGTCACCTAATTCATTCGATCACCTTGAATATGTCCATTCAAAAAGTCCACCAGAAACTATAATGCTTAATTATGCTATTAGCTATTTTACCTGCTCTCAGATCTACGTCATATTATTCAAATTCTTGATTTATTGTTTGTTGTCTGTGTGCAACATACAGTATGTAAATATTTATTTTGAAAAAAAAACTGGCGGAATTTATATCATGTAATAATTAATCAATAGGCAAATTAGAGAAGTAGTGTGATACTCATATGGAGTTTTTTATATAATTTATTATAAAGATGTATACGTTCGTACGTTCAATGTAATTAGTCTGTATGAATTT
>CM068314.1:27350607-27363107 GCA_034766995.1 Acanthacorydalis orientalis | reverse complement strand
AAAAAACAAAGGAATTGAAAACTTATATAATTATATATGCACACAAACCCACACACATTCACACACTCTCTCTCTCTCTCTCTCTATATATATATATATATAATATATATATTACGGGGAATAAAACTCTAAACATAAGTTAAAATGTAAAATAAATTTAATTTATATGAAACAATAATATATAAATTTAAAGATGAAAAAATAAAATAAATTGAATAAAAGAACAAAGTTATGATTTAAAGAATAAAATAACATTCATTTATATATAACACATGATTTAAGTTAAATATGTATTATACTACGAGCTTTAAATCAGATTTATTGAATTTCAGTAGAGAATCATTGAAGCATTTTTTAAGAACCTGGACGTGTTTAAAAGGTAAACATTATACTCTGGCAACTCGAGATCAAATTTAAATTAATGACGTTGTTATTATTTAAAATGAAAACGATTAATACCAATGTTTAACAAAAATATTGGTGTTGTATTGTATGATATTAGTTTTGGTATTGTATGATATTTTTTAATTAAAGAAGTGATAATTTTGAATAAGAGACGAGGTTCAATCTTGATATTTTTTAATAAGGTTAAATAAAAAATATTTTCAATATAATTAAAAATGCTTTAGGTGTATTAATATTTGTATTGTTAAATACACTCACAGATATTAATGTTGTTTTGTATGAACTATTTGAACTGTTACGTACAACAATGTATTTTAGGAAGCAAAATAGAACAATGTTAAATAACAACTTCCGAATAGTTTGTATAGTTTCGTTTTGTAATTAACATCAGGCGTAAATAAAGCGTTACTTTATAATCATAGTTTATTTCCATTGAAGAGAACAATAAACGAACGAACTGTAATGTTAGTGATTGGTGAAAAAGAAATGAACTACTTTTTTTAGCTGTATTTGCATTTGTGTGGTTCGGTTTGTGTCAATACCAAAAAGATATAACTCGTCAAGTGTTGATATTGAATCGTGTGAAATTTTTCTATTTGACCCAACAGCTTAAGGGGCGTTAGATTTTTAGTTGTTGGCTATGATCCAGACGACGGTACGAAATGTGTACCGCTCGCGATTTTTATTCGACCGCGATGTAGTAAATTTTACAGACGGCTGTTATAAAAAGTGGTCGTAAATTGTTAATGTCCCTTTTTTACTGATCGTTTATGAACGCCCAATACTTATTTCTCGTAATACGAACGTGAAAAGGTCGCTCCCTTTTCTTTTGAATAAAAGTATATTTTTATCAAAAATGTTAAATCCGGTTTTATATAAAATTATTTATGTTGGAGGAGATTTAACTGCAAACAGTGTGCGCGTGGAATAATAATTTATATACAGAAGTATATTTGATGCTATACATATATATATATATATATATATATATATATATATATATATATATATATAAAATTCTTTATAATGTTTGAATATGTAAAGTTTTTAAAAACAGAAGAGTTTTATTTTTACGGCAAATAAAAGTGAAAACTATCGATTTAAAAAATATTTGGATTATTATTACTTGAAAATATAGAAATATTTTACTCATGAATTATTATTAGAAACTTAATATGAAAAAAACAATCTGAAATCATGGTTACAAATCAGGGAACAATTTTTTTTTATATTTTTTATTATTAATTGTGAAAATTGTTGACGTTAAGAGTATAAAATAATTAAATTTAGTTAAGAACCAAGCTGTATGTTTAATATTAATTTTCAATAATTATAATTTTATAACTCTTAAAATATGTCTTCAAAACGTTAATGTAATTTCAAATAAGTTATTGGTTGGCCCAGAGCGAATTCAATAAACACGTATTGAACTCACTGAATTTTTTATGAAGGTTTATTTTGAATGATTTATAATATCTGTGGGTTTTTGTTGGAATTGAGATTTATTTTTTAATAAAAAATGATTTGTTCTTTGCGTTTTCTGCTTCTACCATACTTTGTTTGATTATCAGCTAACATAAAAACTATTGTAGAATATGTTACTGGTATTAACTTTCATATTTGTTTTCCTATCATTTCTATTATTTTGTATTGAGTAAATAAATTTGAATTTAAAGGAAAAAAATGATTAAGATACATTTTATCAGTTTATATATATATATTATTTTGTATGTTTTATATTTAAACATTTATCTATTATAATGAAAATAAAATGCATTATACCTCATTTCACTCTTTTGAAATCGTTTTAGTTACCAGAACTATAGTAAGAATACCTATTATCTAATAAATGCGTTAATGTTCACCAACTTATAAAGTAAATACATGCTAAATATTATAGTAAGAAATAAAATAATAACTATGCAGGTGCTACTTTTGAAGTATAAGAAAATAATTTTGATGGTTCACTTCGTGACCATAGAAAATAGTAGCTCATTATGAAAATTAAAAAAAAAACTTTTATTACGATGAGTGGTTAGCTTTTTTTCAAATAAGCTGCAATATCATAAAAAGAATTAGGGATAAACATATCTTAATAAATCAAAAATTATAACTTTCTACATTTCATATCATTTATCTCACTTAAAAAAGGCAATTTTTTAGATTATTTAATGAATTCTAGTTTTATATATATATGTTTAAAAAAGTGAAATGAATAAATTTAGATTTGATTCGATAGTACATATGTAGAATTTTTAGATTAAATCGAGAAAAAATCTAGATAAATATATTTTTTTAAATTTTTATTTATAAAGATTGATCGTATATATTTACATGAGTAAAAGTACAAAAATATAAAAATGTGATTAATTCTTTGTAAGGAAACTTTATTGTTTATACTAAAATGTATTCGTTTTATGGTTCGTTTGAGAAAACCATAAAATTTTATTTTTTATATCTTCTTTTTTAATTCAATTAAATTGTTTGTATTAAAACAACTTTTTCGGTAAATAATTTAAAAAATCGATACACATAACTCGTAGTGCTTTACAAATACTTTAAACTTCAACTTAATGAAACATTAAATATATGATAACTTTGCAATACAATATACTAGAAACACATGTTAAAATATTATTTATTTACTGTATCACGCTATCATTTTAAAACCAATTGTAAAATGGTTCATTAAATTAGCTTATAAAATAGTATATAATATATCAATACATTTTGATACAAGTACCATGTGTTGTAAATTAATAATAAAGATAATTAATAATAACTTATTGTTGCAATACATTGAATAATTATTAACATGGAAGCTTCGTAATATTCATAACAATTGATCACTTGAATTAATATTTGACAGATATTTTATCAAACCGTATTGAATTATTGAAGTATTGAATGGAGGTAATTCAATAAATTAATATAATTAAAAACATATTCGTCTTTTTTTAAATATGACACAAATCAATAGACATCTGTTGAAAATTATATTTTTGTTTAAGTTTAATTAAATGATAACAAGTTTTAGTCATATTTATTATACATAAAACTCTTTATATAATCTAATACAAAATTTATTAATAACAGTATTTTCATTCTTTATCAACGAAACATTTCAATCATTGCAGAAATGAATATATATATATATATATATGTTAATTATTATTTATTAATAAATCGTTCGCATGTTATATATATATATATATATATATATATATATATATAATTAAATAATAATTATTATTTTTGGAACAAATCTGAAAATCTGAACTATTTGTGAATATTTAAAAATATAAATTAAATAATTGTACTTTTTATGTAAATTATTATAAAAAAAAGTGAGTATTAGTTGAATCGTTTATGTAACTGATTATTCTATAATGTAATTAGGTTCCATACAAAGCTCTAGTGACATTTTATCATTAATTAAAGAAATGTTTGACTGAATAGCCTCATTAACTTTGAACTTTATGTAACGAAGATTGAATGCCTGTCAGTTTATTTGAAATAATACTAGTAACTATGTATTTTTTTATAAATAATTTGATTTTTTATTAAATTTTGCTCAGAAATTATCATTTTCAATTAAAAATTCCGTTGATTAAAATTAAGAAAATATCAAAAAATTTTCATAAATATTAAATTTTTATAAAAATTTTAAGAAAAATTAATTTTCCGGATTATTATCAAATATAAATTGAAGAAGTTTTTAATATTCTCGAGTAAGTTAAAACAAATGGAACATACCTATTTTTTGTGAGTAAATGGATACAGTATATATAACCGCGATGGTCTGTATGGTTATTTCATAAAATTTTAATTGAAAACATGTATACAAAGAATTACATATTATGTTTCCTTAATTACTTCTAATGATATTATTAACGTGAATAAATAATTATATTTTGTTCCCCTGAATTATACATATATATATATATATATATATATATATATATATATACGTTTTCATTTTTATCTATATTATTAGAATGGAAACACTTTTAGTGTATTAATTGTTGTAAATAATTTGTATAAAATTAAGTTTATTTCAATAAGTTGTATTGAGAGAATTTATTCACAATTTGATTAATTGTGGACATTTTTTAACATTATATAATATTATTTTTTTAGAAAATATTACATATTAGTCTCGCTGTATATTTGAAATAATACAATCGTTTACTTCATGCAATCAGTATATATTTTAAATTTAATATTTAATCCTTAATTCAATATCAGAAATTTAATATTTTGTGATAAAGTATGTAGTATCATTCTAATTTACTTTTAATTATTAAAATATTTTTAAATTATAAAAAATATGATAATGATAAGTCTGTAGTTTATTTGATCATACGTATATTGAAATATTTCTGTACATTTATTTTATAACAGGAAACGAATAAAGTTATTTTTAACTTGGAAATAAAATTAAGTATTCACGATATTATCAAATCAGATAGATCTGGTAATTGATGAACTGGAAATAACCTATTATGCATTGTACGTTAAAGGATATAAATTAATTTTAGAAATGTCTCTCTTATTTTATTTCGATTTAATTTGAGTATATTTGCTTTATATTGAACATAAGACGATAACGAGTAAGTGATTTCTGTTAATAGCATATTTTTTCGATCTTAAATTCACTTCTTGTTCATATATATATATATATATATATATATATATATATATATATACACATATATGAAATAAAAATAACGTTAGTTCAAAATTATAATACTATATTAAAAATGCTTATATATATACGTATATATATATATATATACACATAAGTACATGACAACAAAGATTTATATAAGTATATATGTGTATATATATATATATATATATATATATATATATATATAAGTATATGACAACAAAGATTTAATTATCATTTAGTGACCTTAAATTATTTTTAAATATCAAAAATGTTTGAATGAATTAATTTTTTTCGGGAAGATATTTAAATGAATGCAATATATTAAAAAAATGTGTTTTTTTCAAAAATTAACATCGAGTACATACATTGTAATTAGACTCAAAAAGGTCGTTTTCATGTTTATATAGAAAGGAAATATGCAAAACAGCAAATTCTGTTTGAATGAAATTTTTTTCTGTGTAATTCCAGTGATTGCATAAATAAAGTTAGTTAATTATCTTTTATATACTTTGAATTTATTTCAGTGATTTAAATATCATAATGGTTTATATACACATGTTTATATTCTGTGTAAAATTCTAATTCCGTATTCAAATTTGCGAATTTATTTTTTGAAATTTTAATTATGCTTAATAATAGCACTTACATTATTGTTTCGTTCGCTTATTTCAAAGAAATTTAAAATGAATTTATGTAAGTCTAATTAAATTCTTAACTATTTAATCTAATAGATAAGTTTTTTTTTGTTTTCTAACTACACAAGTAAAAAAAAATAAACTTTTATCAGTGAATCGAATTTTATTTTATTTAATTTAGCATGATATAGAAATCGTTTTTGAAATTGCATTTAATGGGTTTATAGATAAAAATGCATAAAATATAATCATGCACTTTTGCTTTTAGTAAAATATTTGAATATTTTATTGATTGTAAAATAAAAAACATTGTTTGAAAATATTGAAATATTAGAAAACAAACTGATGGATATAAATAAAGAAAAAAAATATTTTGTTCTCTGGTTATGATATTAAGATTCTAATTTTCATCTATTTTTTTAAGTCAAAGGAAGATAAATAAAATATTATATTAAATATCGTCAATTTAAAGAACTCGTGCGAATATAAAGATTTTAACTTAATGTTGTAAACAATTTTGTTCTTCTAATGCAATAAAATATATAAATTTATTTTCCAAGCACTTTAAATTGATCAACTGAAACAGTATAATAATAAAAAAATGTGTTTATTATAATTCTAAAAAAAATTAAATTACATTATCATTAATTGAAATTATAAAATTGTGATATTTGTCAAAAGTTTACACAAAATAATACACTCATATATAGGTATATAATTATATTAGAATTGTCTTCCTTTTGAAAATAAAATTTTCTTCAGATATATACATTTAAATACATGTATACACACACATGTATATATATATATATATATATATATTTGAGGTTCATTTTCAACTTCTACTTTATCAGTAAGATTTTAATTTTAAATGAATGTGACAATAGAGAAATTTGATTAGATTGGCATGTGTTAATTAAATTACTTATAGCAACTTAATTATGGCATACTAGTCTCCTCAGTTATCTTAGTTATCTCAGTTATTTACGTACGTAAAATTTAGAGATATAACATATGTCAATGAATACGAGTAGAACAATTACCAAACTATTTCGTTTCAATAAACGTGAAAAGTAAATCTGGTTTATAATGCTTAAAATGTGTAACTAAAGTAATATTAATCTTAAGTTCTAAATATTTTTTATTTAAATATTTGCAAATTAGTTTTACTGTTAGCTACTATTATTAAACATGTCATTATTACTTTTGAACAATACATCTCACTAAACTAACATTTAATTTGCTTTTATAAATATAATAGTTAATAAATTAGTCCAGTAAAAATGTGAAATAAAATCAAGACACCTTTTTAAAATATTAGTAAATCAATGTTAACTTATCTAATGTATTTATGAATAAATTATAAGATTTTTATATAAATTATGTCATAGGAATAAAACCACTCGGAGATTATAAACAACAAACGTTTATTTTAATTAGATTTCAATTTTTTTCAAAAGCGGACTATAAATTACTTTTTAAATTTAGAAAAAATTGTATCAAAGAGATGTCAATTTGAAATTAGTCAATAAAGATTAAATATAAAGAACATATTTTTATTTTTAGATTTCAATCTGTTGTTAATTTGAAGAATTTCTGGATTAATAATTTTAATTAACATTATATACTCCTACATACACACACACAAACATATATATATATATATATATATATATATATATATAAATGTATGTATATATGTGAAAAAGGGAAGATGGTTGGTTGGTTAATTGGTTTGTTAATGTATCTATTTATATACACACTTAATAAAGAATAATTAAAAAAATAATTCCATAAAAAATTTATTTAAATTATTTCTAATATTCTAACTAATATAATATAAGCGACTGTAAATGTTTTCCATGACAGATGTATGAGAATAGTTAAAAAAACATTTAAAAAAATCTTTAGAAGTACTAGTAAATATTTAAAAAGTCATGAAAGGAAATTCAATTTCACGCCAGAGATATCAATTTAACATAAATAGATGTTGTTCGGGTAATAACGCTTAATTCATGCTAGTTTCAAAATCTAAGAAGATAATCTAAATTGAAATACGTACGAATGATAATTTCGACTGAATCTTTCAATTGAGCGTATTGAATATCATTTATATACGATTCATTGAATATTACTCTTTTATTTATACTTTTTTTTGCAGAAAATGCCTAGATAATATATGACTGTTTATAGTAAGCTAAATTTATTGAAAATTTATTTATTTATAAGTGTACGCATTTTATAAAATATTTGATATGTATTTTTAAATATATTGATTTAAAATAACATTCATTTATATATATATATATATATATGTATATATATATATATATTATATGTATGTATATATATATACATGTGTATATAAATATATATATATATATATATATATATAAGAGTACTTTTAAAAATAGTATAATACAAATATTATACTATTTTTAAAAGTACTCTTATATACATATATACATAATAATTTAAACAAATTTAAATTAATATTTTTTGGATTTGAATGAATTTTATAGATACCTATTAGAAAAATAAAGAATCCTAATTTATATACTGTTTAATAATGTAATAATTAATTTTTAATAATGAATTTTCATAATTCCATTTAAAATATAAATCATTTACTTCTATCAACCTGTATGATTGCATATATATATATATATATATATATATATTAGGTGTAAAAATAATTCGGTGCCTTTTTTATAAAGAGAATACATGTGAATCCTCAAAATATTTTTGTTTATTTTGTATAACTTTCCTCCATCTGTCCGTTAACTGACGAATCCTTTGTCGAAAAAAGATTATGGCTTTGAATCGAGGACGTCGTAATGCATTTTTGGAGCTCTTCCACAGTTTAAGAACTTTTTGTATGTTTTATGCATTACAATATCTTTCACTAAATCTGAACAAATCGTTTCTATGACATTGGTAGCTTTTTCAACTCAAATCTGAAAAGAATGCAATGTCTAACATACTTCTTTTTAGATGCCATCGTGTTCACGTCAGTTTTCTGAGATTATGCCAACCAGTGTATCAAGATATGCGTTTTTAAATATTGCAGTTAGTACTTGAAAACCCCCCAAACAACGAGAATATATTTTAATTTAAAACAGAGTTATGCTTTATTAAGTTTAAAAGCTACGAATTAATTTTATACTTAAGATATGTATAAATTTCACCATATAATATATATGTATATATATATATATATATATATATATATATATATATATATATATATAATATACATATAATTAAATTAAAGTAAACGTAAAAATTGAAAATACAAAAAAACTATGACAAAAATTGTAAAAAACTAAAAAAAATATTTATTATTCAATGATAAGAATTATTATTAAGTAAATAAAAACGAATTAATTTTTATACTTAATATATGTATGAATTTTACCATATAATTAAAATATATATATATATATATATATAATTAAATTAAGCTTAATGTAAAAATCAAAAATACAAAGTAACTACGACAAAAATGGTTAAAAACCAAAAAAAATGATTTTTACTATTAAATGATAAAATTATTATAAAGTAAATAATAATAATATACTTATGTTTTAAAAATGATAATTTAATTTTATAAATTGTAATTAAGACACGTATAAAGTACATAATGTAAATAGAATAATTTATCTAACTAGTAATTAAATAACTTATAACAATATTTATTCAACACTTAATAAATAAATATGATTGTTTTCTGCACAAAAAATATACTAAATATCTTGATCAAATAAAATATTCAAATATATTATATATTTTCATTAAATTTTTAATATCAATTTGTATCATAGTACAAAATGAAATATACCATTTTATTCTTTGTAAAAATAGAATAATTTCAAACAAGAAAATGCATTTATTCTATGTACTTATTAAAATTCTAAAGTTAATTAATAAAATAAAAAACAGTTGAAAATATTTCTTATTTCAGCAACAATAATTAAATATTTCGTTTCTAAACGGACAAATCTGTTTATGTTAATATATGAAAAATTCATATATAATATATAACGTATTCAAAAATGCTGAAATAGAATAAAAAAATGATTTCATTTTATAAAATTTATAGAAAACTCAAAAATTATCTTTTTAATATAACAAACAAATTGTCTTTCAAATGTAACAAAAACCAAAGAATTAATAATCAGTTTTACTAACATATATTCAGACATATATATATATATATATATATATATATATATATATATATATAATAAATTGAAAGTAATAAACGCAATTTAATTATATCCAAGAGTAACAAACGGAGTCTGAATATTTATTTATACACAAACCTTTTTAAAATTTGTTTAATTATTATCAATTTCATGTTAAACACAATTTAGAGTAAACATTTAACCTTAATTCTATAATACATCAAATACAGACTGATATAGAAATAGAATCAACTATCACTGAGAACATTATATCCTTCTATTGAAATCTAATATTACCCTGCGCTTCCACCATACACGTGTTGTACTCAAATTTGAAACCAGTTAATCTCCATCACGCAATAGTACGTGCTTCTTTAACCACATCGTCCAGGGAATAAACACAATGTTGGAATCATTGTCTGTACACATGAACTGTTTTATGTATAGACGTTCTTTACATAACAATAAGGCAACACAACATTAAGCTGAAACTAGATACGGTTCCACATGAACATGACACGTCCAGAAATGGAACAGTTTCGTAATTTTTTTTAGAATGTAAAACATGTCTGTAATATTATTCTAAAAAACCTGACAAAGAATCTCTAAATCGTGGAAAAAATTTTGAAAAACCGATGACAATGGTATTAAGATTTTAAGAACGTCACTTAAATATAGTGATTTGTTTTTGTTGAAATTAAAATGCAAATAATTATATTTAACAATTATTACATCGATAATATTCATAAATAATATATATATATATACACACACTTTCTTATTTTGAATTAAATCTCGAATAGAGAAATGTAATTAAATTATAAAGAAATATAATTTAATTATAACTGTATTTTACAATTTTCATTGTATTACTTAAATATAAATACAAAAAAATCTAGTTTTAATTTCAAATTGTTATTCATTAGTTAGCAATAATGATAATACTGTGAATAATGACAATTACAATTTATTTTAGTGTTGACCAAAGCAAACTATTTTATTAAAAAACTTATCTATAATTTTTCATTTTTAATTCTTCATAGAATGATTTTTCTTAATGCAAATAATTTTGTTAGATTTCAAATAAAAATGGGTTATATATGTTAAAAATTCCGAACTCATAGAATTTCATTTGTCGTTATACGTAGTCTCTAAAATAACATATATATATATATATATATATATATATATATATATATATATATATATATGTGTGTATGATTTAGAGACATTATTCTGATTACGATCTTTGGATAATAACTATATTTGCATATTTGCAATTAAATGCATATTTAATACCTATGATATATATTGTTTCAATTCCTTAAGGAACATAAATATCTATCTTTCTATAGCATGTTTAAGTGAATGTATGCTAAACGTCTTGTTTTTCTTAAACCTGTTCTAGGTCTTCTACTGATTGTTTTCTATTCAGCATTTCTAGTACTAATTTTAGAAAGTTTTAATAAGTTATGTGTAATTGTCTTAAACACTGACAAAAAATTTTTTCAAATAGAATCTAGATTATTTATATGTTTTGATTGACGATATCTCAGTTCCACTTCTTCATTTATAAGTATCTTTTAGGTTCTAAGAGTCTACTTCATTTGACATTTTTGGATGTCAGATGTTCGAATATCTGATGTTGAAATATAAATAATAAATCTAGTTATGTTTTGGTTTTATGTTTTCATTCTCGTAGCACAACACAGTAGTTCTGTAGAACCGGGGTGGTTTTACAGTTGAGGTTACGTTCTAGAAAGTTGATTTATTTAAAATTAAATTTTTACTTTTTTTATTTGAGATATTTTTCATTGAATAATTTGCACGTATATTTTAATTAAATGTTGTTTGCAAATAACCGCAGAGAATTTTATTTATTTCAACACACATTACCTAATTTGCAACAATTTATTTCAAAATGAATCTTAACAGCTTGAGTGTTCGGTATCCACCCGAAAAACCACGCATTACGAAGATACCTTAGAATTTAATTTATATAAAAGTGTTATTATTTGATTAGAAATTTTTTGGAACTCTCATCATACCTTAAAATGAAAAAAAAATAATTTCTAATGGTAATTCTAGGAAGACTGATCAAAACTTTGAAATTTGTGCGTAAGGTGATTATTATCAGTAAGTTAGGTATAGTGATTTTATGTCTGTGTAAACCAATGAACTGAGATAGTGTTGTTATAGACCAAGAGACCTAAACAATTTTTGGAATTCTCAGGGTTCTGAGCAAATATTGATAAACATGACGGAGCTAAGGTACCTTCAGTATATTCCGAAAATCGGTTATATAAAACATGTATTGGCATCATACAAGATTATAAATATAGCTCTTATAATCGGAGCTATATTCCATACAGCCCCGTAACGCCGAATGTTACAAAATAAAGCTCAAAAAATTCGATGATTTATAATGCAAATTCGCCAAACGGAGGACTCGTGTTTTCAAAAATAAAATTTCTGAAAATTACGATTTTTTTCGATATTATCAAAATATACGCCAGTCAAAATCATGTTTAAATAATTGTTCGGCCATATTATGCACAGGGCCGGCTCAGTGGCTCTTAAAAAGTTCACATTTCTAGG
>CM068314.1:27303107-27345607 GCA_034766995.1 Acanthacorydalis orientalis | reverse complement strand
ATTACATAAAATACCGTTTCTTATATAGAACTAAAAATATTATAGAATCTACTTGATATACGATAAAAACCACCTGTCTAGATTTTTGAAATAAATAATAATTATAGCATCCATTATGAAAATGTCATTTGTCATTTAGTGGACAATGAAAATTCTATACAAAATTGTTTCGTACAAATATATTAACATTGTTCTTACAACGTAATATTATTGTGATTGTTATGACATTATAATCCGTAAGATTGTTAAAATTGTTTGTGCATCCTGTTTTCTTACTGAAAACGTGCTAGACCGTTTAAGTACTTTGGGCTTAATTTAATATCCACTATAACGCTTTAGTTGCCACGAACCGAAATGTCAACATTGATAATTTTAAGATAATATATATACTTAACTTAATTTCAGTTTAATAAATAATATATTTTCATTTCTATATCTTCATTTTAAGTTTCATATTAATTGTGGGTAAACAATTACGAAAAAGTACATTTTAAACTTATTTCAATTTCATCTCTTAAAGAGCTATTAAGAAACTTGTATTAAAAATAGATTTTTTACTGATATTTATTGAAATATTTTGAGATTACGTAGTATTTTATTTGTTTTATATACATACATTTTATATATATATATATATATATATATATATTGGTTTACGTGTGTGTTTGCGTATGTTTTTATTACATATATATTATCTTTAATTTCATATATGAGAAATCAATGCCGTCAATAAAATAAAGACAGCAAGTTGAATTTAAATATTGGTCAAAGATAAACAACCTCATTTATTGAAATAAATGATGCTTGAAGACAGATTTTAATAAAATTGAATTATTTAAATTTTTGAACCATATATTTATTATTAGAAGAAAACTGTGCTTTTTTATTTTCATTATTTCGAAATTGTTTATTTATTCATATACATTTTCTATTCTTTCATGGCAAACATACGTACGTACATATACATATGTATATATATATATATATATATATATATATATATATATATACATATATATAAGAATGAGGACGATTTCAACACTAACTTAGTTCGTGTACTCGCAAAGGAAGAGTGAACAATGGTATATGTTATAATATAGGTCTTTCTCTTTTAGTACAGCATGCGAAGTTGCAAGTTAATCCGCTATTAATTCTTTGTTTGACAGTTGTTTCAATACAATCGTCTCGTGCGAAAGTGCAAAATGGATAAAATCGAAATTCGAAGTGTGCTTCAGTTCTTTTTTTTTGGAAAGGAAACAGCGAAGAAAATTCATGAGAAGATATTTCCTACATTGAATGAATCATCCCCTTACTACAAAACCGTTTGATTTTCGGCGAATGAATTTAAACGTAGCAGAACGAGCATCAAATGTTTACGACGTTCAGGAGGCCTGAGAACTGTCAAGCCAGAAATCATCGATAAACTCTACGTTATGGTTTGGTTCGATCGACGAATGAAAGTGAGCGAGATTGCAGAGGTCATAGGAATCTCAACTGAGCGAACGCATTTCAGTATGAAAATAATTTTCGCAAGATGAATACTGCTTTTTCTCATTGCAGAGTAAAAACGAGTTGGTGAGCAAAAATCAACCGAATTCGTGGAAATTTAAGAAGAATCGAATAGATTTTATGTAGCGTTTAGTGACATCCGAGTTTTTTCATGGATGGAACTTGGATTTAACATTACATACCATAATTGAAAAATCAATAAAAACGGTAGATTAAACGCGGTAAAATAGCTGCAAAGAAGACAAAGACGATTTACTTGACTGGAAAGATGATGGCATCTGTTTTCGGGGATGTAAAAAGAATTGTCCAGATTGACTATCTTTAAAAAAGAAAAACAAATACTGGCAAATACTATGTAGCCACTATTGGAGAGTTTGAAGGCAGCAATCACAGGATTGTCAAGAAAAAAATGTTCGTTTCACCACAACAATACATCTGCTCATTCAAATGTTGTCTCTCAGCAAAAATTATCCGAATTGAAGTTTAAAATCCTTCAGCATCCACCGTATTTATCTGATTTTGGCTCATTCGGTCTATCATCTGCTCCTGAAACACAAAATTTGTCTGAAAAAAAATTTTGGTCGAATGAACAGGCGATAAAGTCCACAAACAGGTTTTTTGAGGACCTCAAAGGAATTGACTTCCGGGAAGGAATCCGACGATGGAGAAACGGTGAGGAAAATGCATTGAGCTTCAAGGCAGTTATGCCGAAAAGTTACGTACACTTGAAACAGAAACTTTTTTCTCTAGAACCTGGTAACTTTTCAAACCGCTCTCATATATGTATGTATATATATATATAAGTATATATATATATATATATATATATATATATATATAAGCATATACTTACATATCGTATTGAATTTAAAATGATATTTAACCCTTAAACTACACACTATCTGTATGAAACATACGAAACACTGTTGTTGGGGACACTTTCCCCCCAACATGTAGTTTAAAGGTTAAATAAATACTAATCGATGTGATTTTAATTTATATAAAGTAGTAAATTGTATTGTACTATATAAACTTTAACTTCAATTATTAAAAATATACAAAAGTAAATTAAACAAGTGCCAATTTACTTCATATTGCATGTATTTAAAAAAAAGTAATTTATGCAATTTTTATTATGTATATAATAGAAATATTTCATAGAATAACATGAAATAAATCGTCATACTTGTAACAAAACTGTTTTTATTGCTGTTGGAGAGTTTTCTGTTTTTTTTTTTTAAAAAAAATACTTTATTTCTTTTTATTTATTTTAGAATTTCATATATATATATGTATATATGTATATGTATATGTATATATATATATGTATATATATATATATATATATATATATATTTATATATATATTTATATATATATATATATATATATATATATGTATATATATATATATATAAATATGTATATATATATAATTGTTGCACATAGATTGAAAGTGATTTTCAATTCGATATTTTTTATTAAGGACTAATAAATTTTTAGGAGTATAAATATAATGAGTTTTACTAGGTTTTTGATCTTTTTGTAATCAATTCTTTGGGCTCGATACGATTATCATCAAAGAATTAATTTATCTTTCATTTATGATTTTGATGCAACTGACAGTTAAGATTCGAGGATATTAAAACGTTTCACCATACTCTTTTAAGAAAATACTTTTTTAATATTCATATAATAATTTAAAATGTTTAAACAGTAATTACAAGAAATATTTCGGAAATTGGAATGTCTTTTAAGATCAGATTTATTCAAATTAGTTTTAAAATTTTAATATAACTCTGGTTTTGATTAACGTTACATTATTTTTATTATAATTTTAGAATCATTTTAGATATCTTATGTGTGCACGTTCAAGTTCTTTATTTAAACCTATTAAAATCTATTTAACAATTGAAATTAAACACACACATACACACACACATATATATATATATATGTATATAAATAAATTTATGATATTTAATGTAAATGAAAGATAATTTTTACAAAGATAATGGTTATTTAATACAATGTTTTTCAGTGCTGTATTAGATGTCGACGCGTTCTTAACTCTTGTCCTAAAAATATCCTGTCCTAAAGTGTCGTACGGGAATTTTGGTATACATGGAATAGTTTGAGCATATAGAATTTTTATTTTATTGTATCATTTTTTAGATAAAAATCTCTCTCAATATATATATATATATATATATATACATATAAATATATATATATATATATACATTTTCATATTTACTTTTTGTTTTAAAAAATATTATAGAGATAAAGTGAAATTAATTCACTTTTATTTTTTAGACTCGGTGGCCAGAATTATAAAAACAAATTTCATATTTAAATATTTTTTAAAAACTATCAAAAAAATATAATAAAATATAACTAATTATTAAAATTCATCATTTATCTTAAATTAACAAAAATGTGTATTACAAAAAGGTTAATACTTATATAATAAGGTAAATATATCTAACATTAATATAAAAATATGTGAAACGAGTATGCATATATATATATATATATATATATATATATGTATAATATATATAATACATATGTATAATATATATATATATATATATGTATGAAGTCAATAAAAATGAATTAGAAATTCATATTTTTCTACTGAAATTAATGATATGAATTTTCTAAAATAAGCTGTAGCAAAACTCTAATACTATATATATATATATATATATATATATATATATATATATATATTCTGACCTTAATGAAGTACATGAAAATAATATGTATGCACCAGATTTGTAATATATATTCATTAATTACCGAAATATGTTTCATTATACATATAAAATTTCCTGATTTATTAGTATACATATATCTTTTTTGCATAAGTCCTTATAATGTATTTTTAATTATAGTTTACTATTTCGAAAATATATATAGTTTATTTATTAGCACGAGTGAAAAATTATGAAATTAATTATTAATTTATTATTACGTGTTTTGTGCAGAAAAAAATTTCACGATAAGAATTTCATATACTCAACACGATTTAATAATAGAATATATGTATATATATATATATATATATATATATACAGTAAAATTTTATATTGTGTTTAATAAGTAGCAAAAAATTTGATATATACCATACGTACGCATCGTATTCTTAATAAATTGTGATTTATGGTCCCAGCACAGTTTCTGTCATTGCTGTCATTGATGAATTGGTAACTAATTTAGCATTACGTTCAAATAAAGTTTAAATTAAATTACAGTTGTTTACCTTGAATTTAAATGTTCGTTCATGTTAAATCCTGATATTATTGGAACATTGTGAAAAATTACCTGCAGTGGCTTTCATGTAGAACGTATACACCTTTAAAATATGAATTCGATGAAAAGTATTTTTAATGAAATAAATGTATCTCATTAAATTAAATGTTAAAAATATTTTCATCTTAATTTTTATTTAAATAAAAATGAATAATTCTTTATTTTTAAAATTATATATACAAGTTAGTTTAATAAGGACGCAATTGTTTATTCGAAATAAACAGAATTTGGTCTGATATTTCAAGTTACTTTATAGCAAATAATCGTTGGGGGTATGCTATTTATAAATTAAAAATAATATCGTATTGGTGACCGCCACGTGCTTTCTTACAAGTAACCATTCATTTGTTAAAATTTTCAATAACATCTCTACACAACTGGAGCTTTATCTCACCAATTACTCTTTGGATTTCATTTTTTAGGTCGGAAATTGTTTTTGTATTACTATCGTACACGTGTTTTTTAAGGTAACCTCAAAAAACGTAGTCCAACGGTGTTACATCCCAGTATCTCGGTGGCCAATTAATGTCTCTATTTTTATTTATTTTTGGAAATAATACGACTATGAAATTTTGTTCTCAATAATTTGTTTCACTAGCCATAACTACAAATGGCAATGTCAAAAATTAACAAATGTTAAAAAATACAGCTTAAAACATGATTAGCAAAATAGTTCAAATAATTATCATTCAAATAATAAAATTTTGAATATAGCGAGTAAATAATCATTTGGATTTTTTAGTACGTATATTCATAAAAATATTGTTTTATAATGAGTTCGTTTGACAGCTCCACTGAGTAAATCTGGTTTTCTCTATAAATTCATATATATATATACATGTATATATATGCATGTATATATATACATGTATATACATATATATATATATATATATATATATATATATATATATATATATACAAATAATTATCCTGCATATCTTCAAATACAAACTTGTTAGTATATATTTATAATTATCTTTTTATTATTTAAATTTAGATTAATTTTTCTACGAAGTATGTGTTATTTTCACGAACTTTTCAGTATTATTAGTACTAGTACTATTACAATATTATAATCAATAAATGATAATTTAAAGAGAAAAGTATATCATTAGAAAACAGGAAGTAATCAAAAATTCTATAATATAAACTCTTAAACATTAAAATTATTTCAATTAATGTTTATCATCGGAGAAAATGTGCGTTGTTCATAGGAAAGTTTTTAGAAACACCGCAATTAAACTTGAACGAAACAAAAAGTAAGGGCGAAAACTTCATGCGATTAGTATCAAAGTTTTTTTTTTTGATATTGTTAATGGTGGTGATTTGATGTTCGTTATTAATAAATGTGTATAAGATTCTTTGTTAGGGAGAACTTTTTCTTATTTGTTCAGTGTTAAATAAATTCCTCTTAATATAATCATCAATAGAATAATATTACAAACTTTATTAAATATAGATCCTTTTTCGTAATTAATGAGTAATACGTTTTCTAGTATAAGAAAACTCATTATTAAGAAGTATATAATTAATTTCGTAATAACTTTTTCTTTACCTGTGTATATATATATACACATTTAATTTATATTTGTGTATGATGTGTATGTTATGATGTTTGTATAAAAGGTTTCGGTTCATGTAATGAGAGACTAACGTTTTTAAGTTCTCTTACTTGTCAAAAAGTTGTAAAATTTGTCAATTGAAATTTAACGTACGATAGTAGGAAATTCCATTAACACATACTTTAAATTTAGTAATGCCTTTTAAAATAAATATAACTGTTTTTATATGCTAAATACGGAAGCAATGTTAAAATTTCAGACATACCTTGTAAAATGTCATACCGTTGTCATCTAGCGAAATAATTAATTTAGTACGGATTCTATATTTACACACATACATACATACCTATACATATATATATATATATACAGGTATTCACCTGAAGTTACAAAATATGTGTTTGATAAATTAATAAATGAAGGGAACTTGCTTGTATGATATATAGTCATTTATAAAAAATGAAGATCAGAATATAATTTTTACATATTATACATTCAAAAACAAACATATTAACTGATAAAAATTTAGATTTAACTATGTATAAATTTTTAATTTTTTAATGGAAAACAAAATAAGTATATTTTATGATTCGAAAATTTTCGTAGTACATGTACCAGAAATAAGAAGCTTATAGTTGAGTGACATAGTAAGAATTGTGACAGCTGTATCAAGATTCTCTAAATCGATATGAAACTTCATAAGTTATCATTTTACATTGCGGAAATAAAAGTATGTTTGCTGAATGAGGAAATGAATATGTAGCACAATATAGAAATTATAATGAGGTTATATATATATATAAATTTATATATAGTTGTATTATTGTGTATATTATTGTGTTGTGGGTAATATAAATGTCAGGTTTGTTTTGAATTTTATATCTTTTCTTTTCTTATATGATGATGAAACATTGAAAAAAATAAATATCAAATTTAGATTTCTCGAAAGTTATGAATATTAACTTGTTCACACATACATACATAATATAACGTTTCAGTAATTTTAATATTTTGTAGATCTGTATGTCACTTAAAATTTTTTTGGTAACATGCCCTCCTACATTGTATTTACATATGTACATATATATATATATATATATATATATATATATATATATATATATATTTATATTCTAGTAAATTGTAAATCTCAAAAATAGTATTTCCATAAAAAACGTATTTATAGAAAATCTAACGGGATAAAACAAAAATTATATATTATTTAATTTGTATTTGCTATTCAGTAATATTTATATTCATCGTTACATCCGCCGAGATTCGACATTTCGTTGAATTCAAGAACCATTCATCATGTATATAATTAATAATTGGTCGGAAATCTTCTAAATATTTTTGTAGTAACATAAGAGTAAAATTGAAAAAAAAACAATAAAAATGTATTTTTTTTATTGATATCGATAAATATTTTTAATGTAGGAAATATTTTTTTGTATTTTATTTTTAATTTTTTCTTTTATGAATTTAGACTATTTTATGAGCATATATTTAAAAGAATTATATATATATATATATATATATATATATATATATATATATATATATATATATATGTTTTCTATGAGTTTTCGTAACCATTTTTTGTAATGTTGAAAAGCAAAATTTAATTATTAATGAAAATTAGATTAATAAATCAACAGATAAGTTCACACAGGAGGAAATATTTTTTTCTAAATATCAATATATAGCGTTGAAGATTGAATAATAATAAAGTTGTACTTTGATTAAATATAGTAAAGTTATACTCGTAAGTTAATTAAATTACTCACTTATCTGTATCAAGTATTTTGACTAAACAAGAGCTATAAAAGCTGATTTTCGAATTATTCTTGCGTGTCTAGTGATTTTTCCTTAGTATTTTGTTTATAATTTCAATAGATTATAAATATTTTTTTATAGTTATAAAGAAATATTACTGATACAATTTCAATTATTTTATATTTGGAACTTAAACATATAAGTTGATAATTAATTAATTAATCAATTTTTTCTTCATTAATACATTTATTTTTTTTATAAAATCTTTAATAAATACCTTAAATAAACTTCTTGAAATGGTATTTTATCCTTACAGCTATTTTATTACTTTTAAAGGAAATTATTTTATCTTTAATACTTAGTTCTTTTTTACATATCTGTTACAATGTATAGTTATGTTTTTATGCCAAAATAAATTTTTATATTTTTGTCTGACAATTATAATATAACTAAAACTCATAAGTATTTGAATACAAAAATAAACTCCCTACAATTAGTAGTTCTTACTTGACAATTTTAAAATATTATTATTTTCTAACAAATATTATAATATGATTATTTTAAACGTACACAAGCGTTAAATTTATATATATATATATATAGTTCAAATGTAGAAATAAACCGTATAGGTTTTTTGTATAAATAAACAGATTTATAATATTAAATACGAAAATATAATCGAATATGTAGTTTTATTTGAAATAAAATTACACTTTAATAGATATTTGTAAGAACGAATGACTGTTAAATTTTCATATCATAATAGTAAATATTGAATGTAATTTAAAGTTAAAATCTGAATATCTTTATAAGTATTATAATCTGAAACTGACAACGATGTTGTAATGAAATAATAGAAAATTATACTACAAGTGTAGTTTCGTACAATACACGTTTAATAGGAATTAAACGTACATTTGACATTGTCTACCTTTTTGAGAATTCTCTCATTTATCAAGCTTTAAATTGCATTTGTTTACCATGGGCAGAATATTGAAGTAGAAATAAATTTTCTCGTGTGGAAAATGTATCCGTATTTCCTCATATGCGTCGCTGATTATACACCCGTAATTAGAAGCGATGAAAATTAATTTGAAACAAAAGTTTTAATTAATCTATTATAAAGTCTGATTAAAGGAATTATTTTTGATTAGAAAGGAGAATTTGTAATAAATACTTTTTCATATTATACATAAGTATGCATGTGAGTATATATATATACACGTGTGTGTACTTATTTCTAATTTTAAATTCATGTACTTCATTCGTATCTAAGACATTTTCTGTTCAATTTCAGTGACTTAAAACAATCTGTTTTTGACATTTATCTGTTTTTAATTTTTAAAAAACTAGATGTGATTTAATAAATGAATGAACTTTTAATGTCGCTCATTATAATTATTCAATCTCAACCGAATCGTTAATTTTATAATTTTTTAATATATATATATAGATTATACATTAATGTATAAGATTAAGTTAATATGATTTATACAAGTTTAATATTATTTTTAAATTAGTTTGTTTCTTTTATAAATTTTCTAGATAAGAAATTTTTAATATAAATTTAACTTGAAATTTAATTTTATGAAAGTTTCTTAAAATGAATTTATTTTTTGTGAATCTATTGAGAATTATTAATAAAATAGCTATTTTTTTCTAGTTAAGACAATTACATAAACCTTAGGTTAAGAACGTTTTAATGGAAAAATATTTGGTTTCAGTTTCTAAAGTGAACATGCAACTTAAATCGAATTAAAATATTTTTAAATAAAATACATATTTTAACGAGTAGTTTATTAAGAATAACTAAATTTTATATGGAATTTTAAGTAAAAAATAGTGTTTTCAATTTTATAAATGAATTTTCAATATTTTCAAACTCTAGTCATTTTTTATGATCAAAATCTTCTCAATATTTGATATTGATCAATCTCATTATTACTTATGTTCATTTACATTACGATGTCATCACCTTCAGAGAGTTGTCTGTGCTTAATTCTATGTGGTTGAAGACGTTTTTATCGAGTCTTGTATTATCAATATTCATATTATTATTAATCAATTATTGAATATTTTGCGCAGAGAAATGTTTTGTGGAAAATATAAATTAATTTGCGAAACACAATTTAATCTCAATAACAAAAACGATAATTAAGACTTTTTAGAAATAAGAATTGGAGAATTTACTACCACTAATCGATATCTATAGAAATCTTGGTTTTTTTAATAAAAATTGAATATTCCTCTTTCTATGAAAGTTTAAAAAAATATTATCACTAAACAAGAATTAAAATATGATTTATGAATTATTATTTAAATATTAATAGAAATGTTTTTGTGTAATAGCAGTCTCCAATTTGCATATTTCATATTATTCAGTGATATGAAGTATTATAGCTTACACGAAATTTATTCATATGTGTATGTACCATAGAAACTAATTTATTTTTAAATTTATTGTTCACTGAACTAATATACTGATCATTTATTTTATCATACTATTTTATTTATTCAAAAATATTATCGAAGTTAATATTTACTAGCTTAATAAATTCCAGCGGATTGATATTAATTTACTAGTCAAGTTTTGAATGCAATATTTTATGTATAATATACATCAACATTTATATGCAGGTTTATAAATCTTTATATATATATATATATATATATTCCTATATTGTAAAATTATATTGATGAAGATGTAAAACATGTTTATATTTTATACATAGTTTATATTTTATTTACTCTAAATTAATTTTTGCAATAAATAACGGTGTCTATTTTATTATTTTTTCTAGATTTACTTTTATATTCATCATTTTTTTATAATTACACTATATGAGCATCTAAAAATGAATATAGTTTTATTTAATTTTAAACTACATTGAATTTTAATATTTAATTATAAACTAAACACTTAAAATTTTATATGAATACATTATAATGTAAAAATATAAACTAAAATGTATAAATATAGAGGTAATTAATTTTTTCGTTATAAATTTGGTATTTTTATTATTTTGAAATGTGTCATATCGTTTCTGATTAATAGTTTTAAGTACAATATATATTTCTGTCTTAACTTGTCTGTTGTTTAAATATAAATCTTATTTGTTATTCTATTTTTATACACAAGATATAAAGGTTAATTTAGTAAAACAATTATTTAAAATGGAATAAAACCAAAAAATATTGTCAATTTTTAATATATGAATATATATATATATATATATATATATATATATATATATATATATTAATGATTTAATTATATATAATTAATTTTAATGAACGAGTAGACAATATAATAAAAAAACTGTTCTTCAGATTAAGTTGTAAATCAGGAATCATATTCGTTTACAATAAAGTATTGATTTTATTTATTATGAAATAATTGCATTATTAAATAAGAGTTCTAATAAAATTTTATAAAAAAATTTAGTTGGTACCGTAATTTTTAAACAAATGATTAAAAAATAAATGAGGTCTTCTATTGTGTAAGTACATTGAATTGTCGAAATTAATTTTTAGATTGAAAATGATATTTATATCTTTTTTTTGTTTCCAGTTGAAGATTGTCTTTTTCTAACGAAAAATTTCTTAGACATTAAATAGCGAAGAAATCTTAAAACATAAATATTAATGATAACAAAAATCTCATTTCATATATTATCTTGTTAATATAAAAACATTTTAATTACAATTTTTTTTTAAATTTTGTGTTAAATTTTTATTGTTTTGTTATATATTATTACAAAAATAATAAAATGTACCTTTGTTAAAATAAAAAAAATAAGCGATTTCGTACAGAAATGAAACGAATAACTACAGTTAATGACTTCATTTAACTTTTTTATTATTGTGAATATTACATTAGTATTCAGAAATATATATGTATACATAATGATTTTTATAATTATATTTTACTTAAAATATCTAGAACAAAAAAATTGGATAACAAATAATCAGTTTTATAAGAACGTTTAAAAAACTAAATCTATCATTAGAGTTTGCCCAGCATAATTTTTCACATACTTTCAAAAATAAATATATTTTTAGGTAAAACAAGTTTTTGAATTATATAAATTCAAATGTCATTATTATTTTTAAAAAAAAACATTTGTATTACTATGAGCGGATTCTTAAAATATTATGTATATATATATATATATATATATATATATGTAAATATTAGTAGCACATAAATTCATATTATATTTTGTAGAATATTCGTTTGTTAATATTATATAATGACATATTTATAATTTTGAACCTTGTTATTTCACGTATAAGTTTTCAATAGAAATAGCAAGTCATTGTGGTGGTCATAAAGAAGGTCAATATTAAACTTTTGTGCAAGTAATAAATCTTTTTCAGCAACCGCGCTTCATCCATTAGTGTCTATAATTAAATTATGTCCGAGTATTTTGTCGCGGTTAATAATGTTTTCTTCCATTCGTAGTTACTGTATTGTAAATCGACGAAGCATGTTGCGAAATTGAATTAAAAGTCTCCAAATATCTTCAACATAAAACAGATATTATTTTATATACTGTTCAAAAGTTTGAAGTTTATTATAGATCCAATAAAACTTATTTTTTAAACTAGGTTAGTGAAGTTAGAAGAAAATAGATTTGTTGTTCTTTATGTTTAGTCTTCTCAAATTTAATAATCTATAATTGTTGCTTAATATACATGACTTGGGACGAAATTCCAGTGAAATTATATTTTTTGGGTTTTATTTTCATGTTTATACATATTTATTTTATGAATTCTCAATATTTGATAAGATAAAAATATTTATTTCAAGTCATTCAAATAAACAATCGTTTTAGTTATTGAAGCCAAAACAAAAATTTAAGATAAATATTTTTTGTATCAATCTTTCTAGAAGTAAACATCCATTACGAGAAAGTCGTATTATTTTTTTTTTGTATTCAGTTTTTTTACTGTTCTATATTGAAGCCAATGTTTTTTATGAAAAAACGACGATACAAGCTATGGTATAAAATCGATAAAATGAAATTGTTAAATGATTTGCTGTCTCATCGATGAATTTTTATCAAAATATTTCTTTAATAGGTTTAGTATCAATAAAAATAAAATAATAATATTTTAATTAAAAAATTAGAAAATTTTATCATAATATAAAATTTTTAAGATTTAATATACTTTCATATTAATTGATAGTTTAATATTATTTGTAGTTGAGATGCAATTTGTTCTTTTTCTCTACAGATAAGAATTAAATTCTGTCCTCGAAACAAATAAAATAAATTAAAAAATATATTTTCATTTTATACTATTTAGTAAATACATTGTTCTTTTATATAACAATATTAATTTATTTAATAACGCCAATACCATTTTCTTCTTAAATACTTTTTATAAAATTTATATGAAAAATCCAAGTAAAGATTATTTCAAATTGGATGTAATTTTTTAAATAAAATATTTATCTTATATAGGAATGAGTAAAATTTATTAGAAGCATACACCATTTTAGATATATTTTATTGAACTTACTACTTGGACTATATCTCTAGAGATTCATTTAATCATGTATTTCCCTATTTTATAAATTTTTTATTCTGAACCTTAAAAAAAGTTTTACGTATCATCAATAATACAAATCCCATAGGTTTTAGCAACGATGTGAAATGTATTTGAATTTTGAAAATAAATCATTAAAGTGAAAGTGTTTGTTTCAGTCAAATAGATAGTATTTGAATAAATAATACATTATATATATATATATATATATATATACATGTAACTAGAATAAAATCATCAAATGAATCTATTGTATAATAAATAAAGTTTATTAATTCATTTGAAATGTATGAAGTTAATCGTTGACAGTAAATAATAAATCTATTGTAATTAAATTTCTAACTGAAAACTTTAAATATGATTCTCACTTATAAATGAAGTCAAACAAATAAAATTGTCAAGAAATCAAATTAATTGTTAAACGAAACGAAATGAAGTTCGCAATAAACAGATAAACTTCTGAATAAGTTTTAGTAAAGATTTCCGCTTAAAATTCGAAATGCAATAAAACCGCTATAAATAATACTTTGATCTTTGGAATGCTTAATTTACATTTTACTTTTAATATTTCACCTGTTTTGAATATATCCAACTATCGTATACTTTTGCTTAAATGTGCTTGTGTTTTTCATATTTGCCTCTGCAGGAGAACTACCATCCACTGAGAATATTAAATGTTTTTTTTTCATACATTTAATTGGAACATTAACAAGGTTCTTTTCGATGTAATTATTATTTGCGATATTTTATTTTTAGTACTTTATAAATAAATTTATTAATTTTTTTTATAAAACTCAATTATTTTTTTAAACGAAATATTATACCAGTACTTCTTATTCATGAATAGAACAACCGTAATATTATAATTTGATTGATTTTTTTCATATACTAGTGAGATGTAATTTATATAGCTATATAATTCCTAAAGAGATGCTAAAATATTCAAGTTATATAATATGAAAGACGCATTGGAATTATTATTATTCGCTTCGTCTTCAATAATTTTCTTTTCAAATTGTTGTAGATTTCAAAGTGCAAAAAATTATGTGTATAAATTATTCAGTTATTTATTATGTCATTTAAGAATAAAAATCCTTCTAATTAATTTGCTGCTGCACTTAATGAGAACATAATCCTTTTACTCTATATTTAAATTTAATAATTAAATTCTATGATATTATGTTATTGAATAAAAACACCATTACTTTTAACGTAAAAACTATTATTAGATTCATTGTTTATGATACAGAAAATTTTTTAATACGAATTCATTCGGTTGTGGTTAAAAATAAAAATGTTCAAATTGGAGACATTATATGGAATTTTCAAAAATTTGATAGTTATTCTTAAAGTTTCACTTTTACATAATATGTAAAAGACATTTTCTTCGTACAAATCGTTCAAATGATTGAAAAAAAATTTTTTAAAAAAGTTATACAAATTTAGTACGAAAAATAATCTTTTTTCAATTTTTTACTTCTTAGAGGTGAAAGAATTTCCAGCTTCCTGAGCACCAGTAAAATGGTATTTTATAACAACTTCAAATTTCTTCTTTCTAGGTCATCAGGAAGAATTTAAATTCGATTGATCAAACATATATATATATATATATATATATTTGAATTTAAAACAGAGGTATTGTATTCCTATACTTTTCTTGTAAACTAGTTCATGCATTATTAACATAAAAGAAAATACATAACATATTGTTCACTTCAACGGTAAAAACTTTAAACGCGAATTGTTCTTTTACTACGTGCAGTGGGAACAAAAACCATGACAAAAATTGTATAGAAAAATGAATGACTAGATGATATCGTCTATGGCTCAGGAGTAAATATTTTATATAGTGCATACCAAGAGACAACTTAGATACAAATGATTATGTTGTACGTTATTAAACGAGAACAAAAGTATTATTCAGTAAAGGGTAGGATTAATTTTCTTTTACAGTTATTCGCTTGCGATATTAATAATTGTAGAAAGAGAGAAATATTAAAAAAATTCTTTACGATTAGATTTCTTACTCCTCTTCATGTTTTTGAATCAGTTTTAAATATTGTAATTAATTTATTTAGAAGTTTACAACTAAAATATTAATTTAAATTTAGATTTATTAAGTTCTAGTAGTTTAATGTAACATAAAAACTTTGTGAATATTCAAAAATTTAATTTTGAATTTAATTAATCAATAAAATAAAATAGAAATAAATATAAAATTCTAATGGACCAGTTTTATTAAAAAAAATAAAGTATAAAAAATAAAAGTATTTTATCAAAATTTTTCTTCCAGTCTATAAAAAAATCATTTCATTATATTTTATCTTAGAAATAAAGAAGAAAATTGCAAATTATAAAATGCATGTTTTTATTTCAACTAATTTAGCTTATATGAAAAACTAAGTTTATCTGTTATATGTATGCACGGCATATGTATACATTTAAAAATGTGTCAAATTTTTTGTATTAAAATATCTTGTTTGTATTTATAAATTAAAATATATATAAAACTTCATTTTAATTAATCAGTTTTACTTATAGAATCTGTGGTGTAATGACCGGAACAAATAATAATGTGATAAAATCCCAAGAATAGATCAGATTAACTCCTGACTTCCATATAATCTGTATATTTAAGTGTGCGATTTAGTTTTTCTGTGATCAAAGATGTATATTTTCAATTAGCTAGAACTAGGAGTCTTAAATTTATGACCTTCGTTAGCAAATGACTGATATCACTTGATCGATTTTATTATTAAGTTGACAGGTAGTAAATCATAAAAGATGATTTTCTTGAAGTCTACAGTTCCTTTCCACAGAATAGACAGAAATAACTTTCAAGGACGAAAATCAGTTATTGATTCTCTAAAAATCCAAATATTTAATTTACAACTTATTTTTCAAATAAAAGTGATATATTTGATGTAGATTTCATTTAAAGTAACTATTTAATTTATAAACATCTTTATTTAATCGTACGAAAATATTTGCAAGCTAACAGCATATCACATAAAATATTTTCGAAAAGTAAATAAGGAATTCATACATCATATATATTTGACAATTATTTAATTTAATTTTATTAAATCAATCAATTAACGAAACTAATAACTGATACGAAAATACATAAATAATTTTTTTCTACTGTTTTTGAAAATATGTCTAGCTTTGAACGTACGCAGGCGTTTTATAACATTTCAAAATGATGCCGAATTAAATATTTTAAATTATTTGATAACTTTTTCAATCGATATTCGTGTATTTGTCTCCACTAAATTTCGAATAAAATCATCATTAACTTTAGTGAAGCGGATAGATCATGGTTTACGAGACAAGTTAAAATTGCCAAATTTGAATATTCCAAACCAGCGTGCGAATTTCTACCAAATAATGTGTCCCCTCACAACAACATCTCATAAATCGTTTTGTAGTTGATGAAACATTTGATTCTTTTGCGAAAGTCGAAAGAAAATTTAGATTTTCAGTGTTCATTTTCAGTAATTACCAATTAAATAAAAAGGAATGAAGAGAAAACCAATTTCTTATTTAAATCGCATTTTCCAACATAACGTCTCAAACGATAGGTAATAATTGTATATTTTGTAACAAAATTCAGTTACAATTAGTTTACAGTAATGTCGTTAATTGGAATTGGAGTTTTCAGTTATTAAATAAGTATTGAGTTATATATTTGACAATTATTTTCTTTAATTTTATTAAATCAATCAATTCATGAAACTAATGATTTATATGAAAATACATAAATAATTATTTCTAGTGTAAAATATTTATATATAAAATATAACTTTAAAAATATTTATAATACATTTTACACTTACACATTTTACACATTTTACATTATAATGTATATTTGATATCATGTATTTTAATGTAAATTTTAATATTATAAAAAAATTAATTTAAGATACAACAGATTAGATTTAAATTATTTCATATAATTCAATAAACCGAAATATTGTTACAGATTTTATATGTAGACGTTTACAAAATATTTTGTATTATTTTCGATTTAATATTTTTCAATTTTAAAAGTGATAAGAATGTTTTTTTTTTAATTCCAAGACAACAAGTAATACATAATCATTCTATATTTTTTCTAGTTCTGAGTTAAAATGATGTTTCAGAGTTCTGGTTGATATTATAACCGTATTATGAAGGATTTATTAGCATATGAACATTTTCATATCCACGATATTAAAAAAGTTATCTTTCATATGTAATGAACTGTAATCATATAATTTTTATATATCGTTTGAAAATATTACACATACATGCATATTATATATATATATATACACACCAAAATGAATGATTTAAATTTCATCAGCTACTCAAGTATGTTTAAAATATTTATATTCTGAATTGTAATTTTTTTTTCGATGATACATACTTATGAATATGAACTCTAATGTGCTTTTATTATATCATTGAAATTGTGCTATTAAATATTTTATATGTATAAGTTTAATAGAATAAATCGTTATTTTACTCAGTAGCAAATAAACTACAGCAAACGTAACACTTGATTATCGAAATGTATAAATTAATATCTCGTAGAATATTTTATGAAGGTATAAAATCTTTTCCAACGTATTTTAGTCTGTTTTTGATAATTAAATTCATTTATTATGAGTAGGTTGTTTATATTGTTATCAAAATTTATATATGAGAATGAATTGATATCAGTTTTATTATTATGAATTAAAATGTTTTGATTTTATATTAATTCATAATATATCGTAATATAGTAAATTTTATCAATAAAACATATATTAAAGACCATATATTGAACATATATTAAAGGATTGAATATAAATTATACTCATTATTAAGAAATATTAATATATTATTTTACAAAAACATCTTGAGAATAATAGATAGTATTTAATTATATTATTTTTAAACATTATATCATTTTTTTAATGATAAGATATATATATATATATATATATATATATATATATATATATATGTGTGTGTGTGTGTGTAAGTTCAAATACTTATACTTATCTATTAGTAGTTCTATTTCTATGTTTATATATATATATACACATATATTTTATTTGTGCAATTTGTGTGAGATGTCTGAAACCGCCGTATGTTCGATATATGTGATGTTGAACATGTAGGATATTAAACTCTTCGAATAACGGGCAACGAACATACATATTATAAATGGACAAGAGAATTAAAAGTCAATACAAATATTATTGATATATTAAAAATAGTGGTTAGGAAATATTATAAAAATAGTGGTTAGAAGAAATATTAATAGAAATTATACTGAAATAACTTGAAAATAATATATATATATATATATATATATATATATATATATATATATATATATATACATACATAAATATATATTTTATTTCAGTTTAAAGTTTTCATATTTGATAAAATTTTTGTCAGAGCTGAAGATGAATTATATATATGATGTATTTGCTTATAATTCATTACGTTAATAAAAATATTGATAATAAATTTCTAAAAGCAACTTTTACAAACCTAATGAATGTAGAACAATTTCCAAACACGGTTTTCCATTCTTAAAGAAATCTCTTTAACAATTAAATGTATCATGGTATTGTTCATCTTCTTTTTTCATAAATTTTTTTAATTGTTTAAAAAAAATTAACACCTCCTATATATTCGTTCTTAATTGGTTTTTCGTCAACGACATTTTATTAACTGAATTGTTGTAATTGCAATGTATCCTATTCATGCAATGTATCTATTCATTTGCTACAGACAGCAATACAGTAAATAGAATAACTAGCCGATTGAATTATTAGTTCGTCAAGATGCAATGTAAGAGTTTAACATCTAGAATAAAAGTGTGCTTATTTAATATATTATATACTTTTCAAAGTTTGCTTTGTTTGCTTTTTTAGAAAAAAATATTATCACTTTATCTTTTAAAAAATAAAATAATAAAAAAATTAAAAGTAAAATGATAAAAGATATTTTCTTTTAAATATAATATTAGGTTGGTAGGAAGATAATTGCACCTTTTGTTTTCTGAATTCCAGCCTTATTTTTTTCAATGAAATTGTCATTTCATCGTTTTCATATTAATATCATTTTAAAGTGCATTCTTTGATGTATATTTTGGACACATCGATTTTGGTTTCATTATTCATTTTGATTCAAATTGAGTCATTGAATTAAAGATGGAAAAGAAGCATATAAGAGCAATTTTTAGTATGAGTTAAAAACGGGTGGTAAAACAGCAGAAACTGCTCGTAAACTAAACGATGCTTTTGGTGTGGGTACTGTTAAGGAACGTACGGTGCAAGGGTGGTTCCAAAAATGTCATGCTGGGGACAAGAGCCTTGAAGATGAAGTAGGTCGTCGGCGTCCTTCTTCTGTTTATAACGACCAACTGAAAGCGTTAGTTCATTAGAATCACGCGCAATAAAGCTTGAACAAAAGTTAGACGTTAGTCATCCAACAATTTTGGGCCACTTAAAATCACTTAAATTTAAAAATGTATATGGATTTGAAAGTCACAAACCGCAATTATTTTTCTAACCACCTAATATTTAAGAAATTAAAGTAAAATAAGTATTTAATTAAATTCTATGCATACTTTCTTATATTCATACACATTTTTAGATAAACCTGTACTAAATTTTACAAACCAAATTTGCGATGAAAGTATTTATATTAAAATTATTATAATTAAATAAGAAAAGTATATTCTACTATAATTCCTACTTTATTAGTAATATTTATGAGCACAGCTTTGTACCAAGGACGTTAAACACGGTAGTAGATGTAATATATATATATATATATATATATATATATATATACATTATTAAAACATTAATAAAAAATCTGTGTTTAATAATGTATTACCGAAGCATACAACTTTTTTTTCTATACATGAAAAAAATGAATAGTAATAAATAAAAAACGTGCCACGATTAAAAATACATCTGATCTACTAATGGGTTTGAAACTGGTGCATTGGAATTATATAAACATGACAATATCTGAAATTCAGAGACAATTATCATTTGATTAATGTATCTAGGATTGAAATGTACAATGAAAAAACCTAATTTTTAAAATTAACATTGCGTTAATATGATTGCAATATTTGTTAAAACCAGTGTCGATAACGTAATGTCAAACGTTAATCGCATGTTTTACCAAATGCACGTTAACTTTGTCCCACGTGTCCCTGTAAATATATCACAATTGGCATTTACGAGTCTATTTGGACCTGTTTGTCATTACATATTATGTGATACAAAATTATGTGAGTTCATTCATAATTGAAATTGCTGAGCTGCAAAATTTTCATTTATTTTTTGTCGGGCTGTGTAAAATTTAAAAGTGTTTGTTTAGTAAAAACTGTGTTCTACATTTTATTTAATACACTTATCGATTTATAAACAATGTTATTAATAAAAACTTTGCAATAATAGTTTAATTTCACTGTATAATGTTTTTCAAGTTTTGATAAATTAAGAAAGTATCTGACATTTTGCGATGTTATATAACGAGTAACTATGAAAAAAATTTAATCGTTTTAAATAACCAACATTTTTCTCTTAAATATACTTCAATACAAGTTTAAAAAATATTTAATTAATAAAAGTTCGTTTTATTAATATATTTTTTTATAAAAATATATAAAAAACTGGCACAATTTCGTAATTCAACTCGAAAATATATTTTCCTTCGTCATATAAAAAACATAAATAAGATTATTCGTAAAATTGATATATAGTATAAATATAATTCTAATATTATTCAAACGGAATGTTTGATGCGATATAAAACGTAATAAAGTGAATATTTTGATCTGATATTTAAATCATTTCACACAAGAATGATTATCAGTGAATATATTTTCAATGGATAATATGTTTTTTTTATCAGAATGAGTGATACGGGCATTTTTATTTATATCAATTTTCTTAAATTGTTTTTACATTAGTGTTTGAAAAATTTGATGAAATATTATCCAAAAAATATTGTTTTTTTTTGTGTATTTTAGGTACATTTTCACGAATAAATATTTTATATTTATATTTAAATATTATTATACTTATAAATTGATCAAATTGATAACATTTTCATAATTTATTTAAGATACTAAAAAAAATATTTATAATACAGATTGTTTATTTATGAGTTTTTTTTTCAAAAAAAATATTTATTATTAACAATAAATATAAAAATATTAACGGGAATATTAAATTATTATTAGAATATTATTGATTAAATAATTTATTATTTAACTATTGACTGTATACGAAACATATATATATATATATATATAAAATTTCAATCCGTCTGTTTTCTTGTGATTTAACATATTTAATTAAAATTGTCGTTTAGGATACTCATTAAAATTTAAAAATAAACTATAAGAAATTATTAGAGTTAATGCAGGACGTAATTTAAACTTTTTAATAAATATGATAGGAATGCAAGATGATCTATTTTTAGACAGTTTACAAATTTATAGCTATTTATGCTCATAACCACTTAATAATATTTTAATAAATGTTTACATAATGAAATTATGTATTTATACTTACAAATTAAAACTCTTTAATTTTCAGGTTGGTATTACTAAAATATTTTCTTAGTAATTAGTACGCCGTCATCCGCGTACGGCACAAAAATATTTAGGAGGATTTATGCAGATTGCCAGTATTACAATGGAAACCACTGCTTTAAGTAAGTGAAATTTTGCGTGAATCTATACTTTAAACACTAATTAAAAATACAAAATGACTGTGTTATACTGAAATCGTTAATTATTTTAAAAGTGATTTGGTCTCTTAGAAAGAAAATTATATTTTCATATAATTAGATTTCATAAATCGTCTATAACCTGTGTTGTATTTTTAGTGCTCTAAAAAAATGTAAAATTTTAAGGACAGTCCTTTTAAATATTTAATAATAATTGTCCTTGCAACAACGAAGTCAATATTTTGTTAAATAGTTTATTATTTTGTTTGCATATAAAACTATATACAGAACTATTATTTTATAATACTAGAGAGTAGCCTTGTTGAACTTTTATAATCCTTCAACTGCTTATCGGTTGTTCGTAGCATGCACTCTATCATTTTATTCCTCTTATTTTGATCTCCACTTCGGAGAGCTGAAACCTTAATCCTCTAAGCTGTGTATTCGTTTTAGGAAGATAACAGTGAAACAAGAATATATTGATTTATTAAAATAATATTTGATTGCCTTCGAGAAACTATCAAATCTTTTCCTTATTTAATGAGTTCATTTTTTTATAAAATATTCGTTATTGATATGTAAAGATGATAATAATTCAATAAGAAAAATAGTAGTTTTTTGTAATTTAATTTTTTTAATTACTTTGATTCATTATTTATCTGTTTTTTATTAATGTTGTTAATGATTTTTCGATCATTTACGTTTATTTTTTTTCTAAATCCGACTCATTATTTTTATAAATTTACCAGTATTATTTGATAAAGCAATATTATTATTTCTTTAAAAATTACCAGCGAATTTTGCAGTCTTCAATTGTTAAATCAACAAAAAAAATAAAAATCATATTTTTTAAATGAAACCCGATATTAATTTAAAATGATATAAAATCTTAAAATTTCGACTATCTGTAAATACAAAAAAATGTACTTATCTCAAATTTTAGATCTATTTTTTTAAAATTTACTTGAAGCTACATATTTACAATAGTTTGTTAAATGTAAATGAAAGAAACTACTTTTAATATTTTTGAATTTGATAATAATTTATAAGAATTTAAATAATTTTTTTTATTTCAAACAAAATTTATATTTATTTTCATTATGAAGGAATTGTCATTTATGCCATTTTAAAATCACTTAAAAAATATGAAATTTATTATCTAGTTTAATGATGTGAATAGCATAACGAATTGTTGATCAATGGTTCGTGAGATTGAATACGAGTTAACGAACTGTATTCTTTTCATATAAAAATTATTAACCCAAACGCTTCTAACACTTTTATATTATTAAATAACTTAACTTAAAAAAAATATTTTTTTACAAAGATTTATTGTTTTATCTGTTATTAAATTGTGTGTTTTTATATATCTTTTCTTAATGTTCAAAATTATTTTTATTCGAAGGTGATTTTTATTTTAAATACTAATATTATTTTGAAATCAAGTTTTAATCCAAAATTAATCTTTTACTCCGGAAATTTACAAATATCTTGAGTATTAACTTTATGACTAATATTGCGTCTAATTGTATGTATGTCTAATGTATATTTTGTATTTTTTTTATTATTTTTAATCTTTGTTCTTTGATATAATATTAGGTTTCTCTAATTCATTTTTGATGAATTACTGAATAGTTGAGACGTGTAGTGACTTATGTTTTAATTTTAAATATCGTAAATTAAGTAAGGATTCAATGATGTGTCATGATATAAAAAGTACTATACTTTCACGTTGACATAAATGTAATAATTTTACGTGGATTATCATCGTTCATGTGGTTAATATCCCGATTTAAACTTTTAATTCACATTATTCATATATTTTCGATACGATAGAGCCGTACAGTGTAAACACTAGCTTATATATTTTGTGTGTGAAGGGTTACTTAAAAAAGGTTATATTTTCTATAAAACAGTTTTAATCAAAAAACTTTTGCAGATAAAGTTTGTTTTCAATGTACGATTTAATTATAATTCTTGTTTAATTCTCTATATTTATTCACGGTGAGTGCAAATATAATGGAGTATGATATGTTATTTATATCGAAATCGGTAACCGCTTCAATAAATATTTCATGTAATACTTTTCAAATGAATGCATTTAATTAAACTTTTCCATTTGTTTCTCGATGTGGGTACAGATTACAAGTGAACGTACATGACTATTCAAACAGCTGAGCGGAACAGAATATGGTTGTAACAGTGTCCAGACCAAGATTAATGTTTGATATCTAACTCTTGTTTGTAATCAATTTATTCGAGAATGTTGGCTCACAAGCTGATCATTCAATCTGTTAAATAGTGTCATGGATGCTACATACAGACTTTTATTGATAGTTCAGTTTGACGGGTTCACATACAGGCTTATTTTGTTAGTTTAAATAAATATTTTGTACGTTCATTTATCACTGCTTTACACCGAATTGTGTACATATATAGCACGGGACTTGAATGAATCGCTTAAGTAATTAAATCAAGATAAGATTTCTTTTAAAAAAATATTAAGATAATTAATTTTGATAGTAATACAAAGTATTCGTGATTTAATTTGATAATGTACATTTAACAAACATATCATTGTATCTAATATTGAAAAGATATAAATAATAATCATTTTATATACGAGAATCATTTTAACTAAAATGAAGACCTATAAAATAATAAAATTTTTCAAACAACGTACATTATTTTTACTCAGTAGGACAAGAAATTTTATTTTTGTTATTTGGTCTATAATTAACGAAAAATTCTTAAAGGAGTCAATAAAATTACATACAACCTTGCACTAAAAACAAATAAAATTGAATACATCCCCTACTTTATTCTTCTCTCATAATGGATAGATTATTTTCTGCATAAAATTTTCGATTATAAAATTAATCGTTAAGTTAAGAACTTATAAGAAATAAGAACAGACTTTTAAGAAATTATAAACAAATTAAATAATGATATATTCTTTTATTATCAAAAATGTATTCCCTTCTGACAAATCTATTATATCCCGGTGGAAGATTTTGATTTGGGTATAAAATAAACATTATATTTTTTCAAGTAAACTTTTTTAGAAGTCCTGAAACACATAATTTCTCGAGGTTGTACAACAACTGTAAAATAATATGTCAAAAATTATAAAAAAAATAATTAAATAAATCAAAAAGCATTATCCACAGGAAAATAAGTAGAAAAGCATTATTATCTGAATAAAAATAACTTTCCTAGACTTGAGTAACATTTCAATAATTTAATTTTAAAAAATGGAATAATTGTTTTTGAGACTTAGATTTTCAATAGAATTTAAAAAGCTCTTACATACAGTGAACTTTCACAATCATGAATTATTTAAGATTAGTAACGATCCAGACAGACACACAGAAACCTGTTTTTTTTAATACAAAAAGTTTAGTTCGTGGCATCATAAGATAAAGTTATTTCGTCCATTGATTGTTGTAAAAACGAAAATTGGCAGATAAGCAGAAAAATATAAGACCAATACAATATTGTTTTACTAGAAACGTAGTCGAATAAGGTCGATAATCTCAGTCACATATATGTATAAATTTCGTAAATAGTGAGTGTAACATATACTCAAAATATCATACCAAAAAAACTAAGATATCCAAATTTGATACTTTCTTGTTAAGCCAAAAATGAACAAATATAGTACAAACTTTACGAGAAATCTAATCTAGTGTATGAGGTCGACGCTCTTACTATATTTCATGTTGCGGTGTAATGGAATTAAATTATATATAAACATAAGCATATACATACAAACCTACACTTTTATATTAACATGTAGATACATTTGTCTATAATGTATATATATATATATATGTATATATATATGTATGAATTTTTATTAGAAAACATAATATTATACATCTTATTGTTATTACATTTTCTACATGGTAAGAGCACTCAAAATTATTGTAAAGAACAATATGTTAATATTATAATAGTAACGTTTAAATAATGAATACATAAAATATTAAAGTAAAATACAAATTTAGATATTTATATTTATTATAAATTATTTTAATATATTATAGTTGTAATTTGAAATTAATTGCATTTGCATACCTCTAACTAGTTTAATAAATAACCTAAAAACTATTTCGTTACTATAATTTTGATAGTGTGTGGCTGAATTCACCCTTACAAATTGATTTTTAATTATTTCATAAACCATATTATTATTTTTTTCAAAAATGTTCTACATTTGATTATAGGTAATTTTTTTTTAGTATTTATGCGCATTCAAACGGCGATGTATCATCCTCAACGCGATAAGAAACAAAAAATCCAGATTTTATTTATTTTTAAGAATAATTTTTGAAAAAGTAATTAAAAAAATCATTCTTCTTTTAAAATATGTTACTGTCAAGATCCAGACTTACTAAAAAAAATTTGTTAAAATAATTGAAGATTTCTTAGTGTAAAATAGAGGTACGCCCCAATATTATATTTAAACTTATGATCTTTGATCAGTAATCTAACGTTTCACTTAGACTTGCTATCTCTAAATATATTAGACTTATTTTTTCCTTAATTGAAAATATTGAAGTGAAAAATAATATTTTTTTTATGAACAAACCAATTATATATTCTGATGTTTTATAAGAGCATAGATAATTCCGTAGAATTATAAAAATAATAACAATTATATTTTTATTAAAATAATGATATTTTTTCTTATCAAATAATGACAAATGCTTTAAAGATTTTAGTATTGTAAAAAAATGTTTTAAGAATGAAATCGATAAAGGTCACACACATTAATTGTAAATAATTTGGACGACATGTTTTATACAATAATTTTTACAATTTACTTATATCTAACTTAATATTTAATAAAAATTTTTCTTTCTGAAAATTCTATTTTTGTGTTGTATATTTCAAATAAATAACATATTTTTTATGTACATTAAACAATACATAAAATTGAAACAAATTTATTGAAGATTTCATATTCAAGTGGACTGAATAACAATAAATGAAAGAAAAAAAAATAAAAAATCAATTCGAAATAAAAAGAACTGAATAAAAGAACAATATACTGAATATGAAAAACTTGAGCAAATATAAAATAACAATTTCTATTCGTTATACACTAACATATTTCTGCGTTTTATATATTTTTTATACTTTTATACATGCGTACATGGATGTTATTTGTTGAAGAGCACAAAAATACTTGTTACAAGTACGGCTTGCATTGAAAAGAAGTAAACAGGTGTACTATTAAATTGTAGTTTTCGTAGCTTGTATAAGGGATAAAAGGTCGTCATGAAAACATAAGGTTCTATTCATATGAGGAAAACAATTACATCCAGCACCTATAATGTTCTATAACGTGTGAAATTTTCTGTATTATTCTATATTTATGTGCTTTAAACAACATTGTTTTTTGTAAGATGTTTACTGAAACACATATAATAAATTTATTGGAAGCACAGAGAATTTATAATTTATGTACTGCTAACACGGAAAATTCTGTCGTGCGAAAGATTACTTTTTTAATTAAAATTATTGTTAGGTGTTAAAGATTTAATACATAAAACTTTACCTTGTCTACTTTTCTTGTCTTTTAGCTAGAAAATTCGATTCTTTATAAAACAATATACATTTAAATATATAAATTTAAATTAGCGAATAATATTTTAATTTTGAATCTAATTTTTTAACTTAGAAATATCTAGGCTTTTATTTATTTTTGTCGTTAAAAATAATTATTTATTAAATACAAGATTACTTTCCAATGTATATTAAAATTTGATATTAAACTGATACTAAATTCTACTAAAAATGCAATCATATTTATATTTTATATCGGAAATATATTTAAAAAATGTTTTCATTTTTCTTGATGTTGTGTACTTGTTTTTCAAATACATATAATGAGATTTTGATGAATTTGTTTAGAAAGTAATATCATGAGTGTATCAAAGTTATATAGGATATTTATTTTTTAAAGAAAAAGTTAATAAGTTATTAGAAGTTTTGAATACTTTTCTTATATATCTTTGATTTAAAAAGATATTAATACAAGTGGATATATAATTTATTTTCAAATATTTTTAAAAATAAAATTATAGTTACTTATATGTAACTTAAAACAGTAAAATAATATAATTTCATGTTTTTCAAATATAAATTGTATCTTTTTTAAATGATTTTGCATTTGTGTAACTTTTCTGATGGTTTATTGGTTTAGTTATTCATAAAATTTGGAGTTTTTTTTTAATATTCAACTATGAAATATATTACAATTCGATAAATAAGAAATCTAAAAGAATAGCCGTAATTCCTTATTAAAATTTCTTATTATATACTAAAAAGTGGAAATTCTTACTTGTGAGCATTTTTAACATTAATAAAAGTCTATTGTTTCTAAAAAAAAAATAATAACATTAACTTTAACTAAACGACAGATAGTTTCGCATCATTTATCAAGAATAGTTGTTAATAAATAAACATTTTGAATCGATTCAATCAGTTTTAATATTTGTTGACAGTTGTAACAAGAGTTGTAAATTTTTATTTCATGATATCTTGATAAACACTAAAAAAATAAAGTGTGTAGACAATATTTTACAAATTTATATTCAATTAAAATTTTCTTTGACTATGATAAATTATTAGATACCTATTTAAAATTTCATAATATGGTATGACATAAGCTACTCTTATTAAATATTGTAATATTATAAAAAAAGTAAAGTAAAAAAAATCAAATTAGAAATATTTTGTATATTCAGTGCGAAATGATGTTATGGATGAAAGAGAATATATTACATAAAGGCGGCAATTATTATGTTCTATTATTGATTTTTTTACATTTCCTATCTTTGTCTAACAAGATGTAACGATAACAATTTTAAAATACCTCAGTATTAAAGCAGAGCAGCAAAATAGTACAAAAAATAGTAAATTTATAAAAAAATACGATAAATCAAAATATATTTTAGCTTTTAATTAATGAATAAATAAATATTTGTCCGTTACTTAAAATCTCTCTCTCTCTCTCTCTCTCTCTCTATATATATATATATATATATATATATATATATATATATAAAGATTCAGATATTTAAACATAATATAAAACATTTTTACAAATAACAAATTATACAAATAAGCAGAAAAAAATGATAGCAGCTAATTTCCGTACTAACAATACAATAGAATTTTCAGTATATTTTAGTTTAATTCAAAATACATTATTTTAAAAGCTATAAAATTATTCAAGTTGTAAATTCAAATTGTTAACGACATTTTTAAAAAAGTATTCTAGAATTTTTTACCTGATGTGTTTTCTTTGTGAATTCTATGAATAAAAAATATTAGATAATAATTTTTTTTAATAAAGTTCATATGAATACAGACATAATGTGTATGTATATATATATACATGTATACATACATGTATACATACATGTATACATACATACATGTATACATACATACATGTATACTTGCGAAATGTAGTCATATTTCTTCAAATAATATATCAAGTGCTTACAATTATAGCTTTTGAAACACCGGAACTTTGTAGTTTTTAATTATGTAAACACATTTTCAAGTCTATGTGTTGTCTAGAAAACGTTTTCCGTGCACAGGAAGTTCTTATTTGTAGCCGTCATAAATCTGAGCATGGTGTCTAGTAGAGCTTTTGTTATACTAAAGAAACTAACAATACTATCATGAAACTGTGTAAAATTATAATATACTAGTCTTATAATATTCTGTCAGAGGACTAGTCATATAATTTTCTGAATTTTGTTCATGTCAAAAATCTAGTACGTTTATTTGACGATATTTAATTTACGAACATATAATATTTTTACCTCCAATATACTATGTAAACAAATAAAACGTTTATGTATGCTAAGAAAAGCTTTTCAAAATAACAATGAAGCTTTCATATCCACTAACGTATACTGTATGGAGTTTCCGTTACTAGAACTGTCAGATTCATCATTTTTAATGACATGATGGTTTGTTATTTGAAACTTGTTCAAAACAAACTTGTTTCAAAGTAGATAGACTTGTTTTTAGATTGAACTGAATCTAAAAATGAATGATCAGGAAAGCTATGAAAATGTACACGGTTAATTAAATTCTGAAACACTTTGAATATTTTTTATTTTCAAGTGATCCACAACCGATACCCTGTTTATTATATGTTCGTTTATATATATATATATATATATATATATATATATGTATTATGTATTTTCATATACAGAATTTATTTTTATTCATATTTTTCAATAATATCATTTGATAACTTTAACTCGTAAAAATGAAGTGTCATTGATACTCTTCAAGTAATCTCATGTTTTATTTGCAAAAACATTATTCAATTTCAATTGTATTAAACAAAATATTTTATTATTATAAAAGATATGAACGTATTGTTGTGTTTGAAAGTATGCATTAATTTATTTAATTACATACAAATTTCTTATAATAATTTATTAATTTAAAAATATTATTTTTGTCAAACTTTGAAAGAATTTTGTTTAAATTATGTGGATTTAAATACTTTACATAAACATTTTTCTAAAATAGTATTTGTGATTATTATATCAATTAATTTTTTTGAAATCAAAAATTATTAACTTATAAAAATATTAATCAAAAGTAAAGTTTATTTGTGGTTGGAAAAATAGGTGCATTTAAAAATGAAATTTACATTGAAATTAATATTTATTTAAATTTAAAAATAATTTTAGAAGGCCTTAATGAAATTTTTAATTTTTTTCATTTGTTTACAATCCACAAATATTTTATAAAAATCTCTTATCTTCAGAATACAAAACTGTAGAATATTTTTTTATTTTTCAACTATTTGGTTTGATGGTACCGTCATTGAAGTGCATGTAACAATTAAAATAATTAATCATTGAATATTCAATTAGAAATTATTTGCAGGAATGTAAAAACTCATTTGTGAAAGTAAATTTAGCCACAGTAACTAGTATTATAGTGCTATTTTTATTCTTTAACATAGTAAAATGCAAAGAAAGCTTAAATCTAACATAAAACGATAAGTGTTAGTCTTATTTACAATTCATTATTTCCAGACAAATTTACATGCAATTTTCGATTTTATTTATAATAATATACATGTTAATGAACAATTTATAGAACTTCAAAAAAATAAAAAAAGAATTATTAATTTCTAAAAAGCATAAAATTTAGTTGTTTGAACTTTATTCCTAGATAAATAGAAAACTTGTAAGTAAACTAAAAATAAAAAATATTGGTTCATGTTCTAGCGCAATTTGTTTCATAGACTTTATCTTATCTATTCTTTGTATGTGTGTACGTGTGCTCGTGTGTATTAAACGTATAATAAATATACTGTACAGAAAAGAGGTTAAAAAAATATGAATTTTTTTCGAAGTGGAAATATTTTTTGGTTTTCTAATGTTATATTCATATATATATATATCCATTCTCAGTTGAGGATCGGTATACGTAATTAATTTAAATGAAGGTCGATCCAATCAGCAAGTGAGATTTATTTAACAAACATTAATTTTTTTTTATATATTTTATGTTTAATTTAGTTCTATTTTATATGAGAAACTGTTGATTTAAAAACTATTTTTTATGGACATGTATTATTAATATCTATCCAATTGAGTTACTGTTCTCAAACTTCAATTTTCTTTAGATAAAAACTTTCTTACTATTTCATCTGGCATTTTAAAATTATCCATAAACTAACTTACTCAAAATATGTCAAATGGATTTTTCCATAAAAGTTAAATTCAGTAGTATATTCGGTATAAAATATGACCAATAAGGGAATTACTGGATGTTCTATTTTATTTCAGAACCAAATAATGCTGTTCTAAAAATAAATGTGTGTTTACATAATATTCAGATAAAATTATTAAGCTATATAATAAGTTACGATAAAAAATACCGATATTTATTTTGAAACTTGTGAAATTTATAGATTTTTATAAAATTGTTCTGAAGGAACCTAATTTATCGATTTAAAAAAAAACTAACAATCCAAATCATAATATTTTGCTTCAATAAATTCTATTAAGTAATTGGTTTTTATAGTATCATAATTAATTTTCATTGTTAGTTCTATAAATTAAAGAGAGATAACAATTGTTTGACTAAATTCATATTTAATTATGTTCTTTTCAAATTATTGGAATAAGTAGATATAAACAAACAATTTATTCTAATAGTAGAACTGTAAATTGTCTTTTTTGGCATAACATAATTCAATTAGTTTTTATTAATGGCTTATCAAGAGAGACAAATAAACACGTATTAATTATAAATTTATCGCAATATTTCAGTGAGACAAATGTAAAACAATAACAGTATTACAGTTATCGATATGAATATTCATTTGGCGTATGCTATATTGGAAATATGTAGTAGATTAATAATTAACATCAATATGCATATAAAAATATTCATTTGCGGTAAACAAATTAATGAAGCAATTAGGAAACAAATATTTAATTTTAGAGGATTTAGAGGAATATTTCAAATATTTTTAAATAAATATAAAAAATATTAAATTAATGATATTTCATACAAATCATCACGACGTTGATTTTATAGTGTTTATTATTACATTTATATTTTATGGCATAATATATTTCATTGTTTTATAAGCGCATGTTTAAGAAATATCCGAAAAAAGGAAGAAGAAAATTTAGAGTATAAATGTCTTTCTATATATAAAAAATAATTCTATCATAAAATTTCTATGAAAATTTTTTTTTTCCGTGTACACCACTTCCATGCAACACGGCTCCACTCGCTACACTCTATAATTAGCACGTTAATCATTTACAGTCTCGATCATTCCCGATGTTTCAAGAATCGTTATGTTCGTGGATTCCAATGAAAGAGTATTCAGTAACGACCAGTTGTATGTTAGTCTCTCCAGATGTACCTCTAAACAGGATATCAAGTTTCAGTGGATAGAACATTACAAATCAATTATGAATATCCTGTACACAGAAGTTATAGAATAAGTTTATAATAATTTTTCTTTCTAGTTCGAATATTTTCACGGTTTCATTTAAAATCAAAAAACAAATTTCTTTATACAATATCTTTATTTCGTTTTTCATTTAAAAATTGTTAACACTTAACGAGAGCGAGTGTAGCGACTAGGGAGCAGAGCCGTTTGATAATTTAGAAGATACTTTTACAAAATAAATTATTTTAATAACGATAATTTAATTTTTAGTATTTGGGGTGTGAATTTCTCAATAGTATTATACATAAATATTTATATATATATATATATATATGTGTGTGTATGTGTATTTGTATGTAAGTGTATGTAAGTATAACATTTGTTCATATATATGTAAGAGTGAAATTGTAGTGTCGGAATACATTTACTTGAGTGGAACATGCGTGTATATGAGACAACCGTCTTAAATTCAAAGTGAACTAGTGTTTCGAAATTTAATCAGTGGTAAAATTCACGGAAATTTAGTGTACGTAAGCACTAAAAGCTTAGAATGGTATCTGTATATATAGGATTGAATTCTTAGTTAAACCCAAATCTTAATTAATTGCACCTAAAACTAGAATTCGTCATAGTTATGTTTAGTGTATAATTTGTTTCGCTTGATGTAGCTCTGACATTGTGTCACCGTCAAATACGCCCGTTCAGGAAAATGGTCATTGGTGATGACGGTAAGCAGACTGTGTCAGATTCTTAGGGTTTTGCTGTTATTCCAACCAGTATGTCGGTTATGACGTGCTTGTCAAATACACCTGCTTGAATGATGTATATTGATTGCTACTGAAGGATATACGTATCCGATGTGATTTTAGTTGTGTGTATTTTATTTTTCCATCGTACGTGTGAACACAACAATTATAGAAATTTATAAATGAAAATGTGTGACACATATATTTGTTATTTTTATATATCTATTGGAACTACTGATAGCATTTTTATATGAATTATTCTTTATTTCTTTATTTTCATAAATTGGGTTTTATCAAAGAAAAAAGTTTTCAAATTATAAAAAATGTAACAAAAAATATAATATATTGCTCTTCATGACTACTATAAAAATAACTTGTATAGGAGTTTCATATAGTAAAAAATATATATTTAAAATTATATATTTAACATTACACATTTTAAATATATTTTTTATTTATCATCTCATAATGACTGCAACGCTAATTATATATATATTTTTTAATTTAATAAAGAATTGTTTAAAACTAATGGTTCTCAAGAGGAATTTTATAGTCCTTTAGGGAAACCTTAGGAGTGTTTGGTTTAATATACTTTTTAGAGGGTCGTTACTATAACTTAATGAATGCTTATGTCATCTAGTTAATCCAAGTATAATCTCACGGAATGTAATTTAAATAAATTTAGAAGAAAATATAATTAGCCAAAATTAAACAAACCGTTTTATGAATCATAAGGACCTAATAATATTTGTCTACTTAAGAAATGAAAATGAAATAATAAAGGTGTTAAACTGATTTATAGAATTCTTTGTTTATAATAACTATAATAGTTATAGTAACATTGAACAGTAATAAGTATAAAAGTAAATAAAGAATATTTACTTGTATTTTTATTGCTATAAGAAAACTATAAAATTTTTAATTAAAGGCAGGGATTAAAATGATAAATCGAATATAATTCATTAAATTAACATTATGTGAATAAATGGAATATTTATTATAAAAAATAAGATATTCATTGAGGTTAAGAATCAATTATATCCACGGCGATATATTCTTCGTGGTAAATTAAATATTTAACATTTATTAGAATAAATCATAATTAATAGATTAAATATGATTATAAAGGTAAAAATAAAATTGGAATAGTTTTTAAATGCCAGTATGAATGGTTATTTATATATTAAGCTTTAATGAAGATTCACATTACATAATATAGTTTTTGGTATTTTGGCTAAATTCACTTTCACAAATTACTTTTTCACTCAAACCACAAACGAAAAAAGTTTTCTCGATCAAAAATATTCAAAAATTTATTATTGATCATTCTTGATTATTGATTATGTATGAATCTACAGTAGTATAATATCAATCCTAAAAACAATTCTATTTCTCTGCTCTTTTAGAATGAAGAACACAAGTAAATATACAATGAAACAATCAAAAACTATGAATAAAATCAGACTAAACATTTTTGATCAGAAAAAAATCTGTGGTTTTCAAGTGATGAAAAATTAATTTTTTAAGGCAAATTTAACTAAAATCACAATAATTATTTTGTAAAATATTTAAGGTGTTGTAGAGATGCATAAAAATACTTGTGAAAATAAGAGTTATAGCATTTTAAAACATGGGAAGAAAAGTAAAAGATTTGTTCAGTACAGACTAAAACATTTTGATTAAAGATTTAAATTAAATATTGTCTACTAATAAGTTCGTAGATTTTTTTAATACATTTCACGTGGAGACCAATATTTTATTTGCTAAAAGTATGTGTGAAGTGAATTCTCACTCAATACATTGCCTCTGCATATTTGTAATTGATGGTTAAAAGTTATATCTAATTGTTTAAAAGCATTTACTATTTTTTCTACTATATATTTTCTTAAAAGAAATATTTAACAACTTATATTTTTTAATGTGCTTATGAATGGAACTTGATATTAATTTAAAATATAATAATAATATTTTATATTTTGAAATTGTATATATATATATATATCATTAAAAACAGTCCAAATATATTCTGTTTAATGATTTTTATAATGCAGATGTATTTTTTTATTTAAATAGTATTATATTTATTAAATTTCGAAATTCAAATAAATTCCATTAATATATCAATTGCATCCAGTGTACACTTTTTTCTATAAATTAAACTTCTGATTATTTTCATTTCATATAAACGAATAAGTACTTTATATAAAGAATATACATACAAACGTAAATTAATATGTCGGCGAGAATAACATTATAGCCTAAAAACCTATTCTGACCTGTGAAATGTTCTAATAAAAATAAAAAAAGTCAATAGGACATAAATAGAAGATGTAAAAACTTGATAAAGGAAAGATGTAAAAGACTTGGTTAATACTATACCTTATAGAATAGGACGTAATTTTAAGGCGTATAAAAAATCGAATCCAGCTCATAAACTTCTATAATTCTATTTACTGCCTTGAGATTAATTTAGTTTCGTTTATAAAAAATTTTGTTATAAAGTTTTTAACCTATACAAGTTTACAAATACTTTTTATATACACACACGTTTATATATATATAAGTACTTATATACATATATATATATATATATATATATATATATAATATAACTAAACATTTTATAAATGTTTGTTTATAATTTTGAATGAAAATTGTTAACAAAAGTTCTGTTTTAATAACTGTAATAATAAAATTTTTTCTTATATAATTTTATATACAGTTTAAATTTATAATTTATAAAAATCAATTAATACACAAAAAAAGTTTTCAATATTTATATAAAATGGATGATAAATATATTTAAGAGAATGGTTAGTCTGATGTCACCTGAAAATTGGTATCTGAGTGCGCCAACAATCACACTTTTTAATATATGTACTATTAATATAAACTCATAATAATTTGGGCAAAATGTTAATATTCAGTTAAATCAATAATTAAGAGTTTTTTATAAAATCACTTTTGTATTTGTTTGAGCTAAATAGATAATAAATTCCAGTTTTTTTACGAATTATAAATTTAAAAAAAAATAAATATAAATTAGTTAAAAAATACACATACACACACACATATATATATACACTTATATCTACTGAATTAATATTAACCTTTTTGATCATTGTCGATTTATACATTCATTTTATTTTCAAATCGTATATAAAATGAATAATACATAGGTAATATTTTAACCGATAAGATTTTTTGTTACCTAAGTAAAAAGTCGACAGCATTATCACGTTAGAGAGCTTAGATTTTGCCGATTCATCCATTTATCTTCTTAATGTTTCCCCATCTTGTGATTTATGTGTTCACACCTAATTCTAAGGATCTGATCGAAGATCATTCAAAACTCTATATGTTCCTTTCAGAAGAATTTATTCCTATTATTCAAATTTGTAAATTAAGTTTCCAAATTAAAATATTCTTTTAAATTTGAAGGCTTTATTTAAATTTATTACGTCTTCAGTAATAAATATTATTGTTAGAATTCTATACTATACTTATTTATTTGAATACAGTTATAATAAAGTTTTGAGTACTATACCTAAATTTACTTTTTGGAATAAATGTTTTCTCCTTCGCTACAAATCACAAAACATTTTTTTGAACAAAAATGACAACTAATTGATTAATAATTATTTTTATATTTGTTTATATACATTTATATCGCGGCGCAATCATTCTTAAATAGTTACGGTACTGAAAAATGTTTTCAATTTTAACAGTGTGGATTAAAATTTTTCATTTCAAGAAAATGAAAGTTTCCTTTATTCGAATGTAATTCAGTGTCATTATCACATTATACAAGTATATATTATATACACCCAAGATTTACTAAAAGGGAAATGATGAACTCCATAGCGGAGACATTTTTTCGACAGGTCGCACTTTAAAATATCATCATTAACTGTTTTTATATGTAATTCATTTTGTTATTAAATCTTTAAATAAATAAATAGTACATACAAATCTTAAATTTAAACCATACACTTCACTCTTGGTTGTTTTCCTTACAAAAAATTAATTAACACACATCTTTTAGAGCCTATATATATAATATTTATGACAAATTATCAGTATATTATATCTTTGTTATATTATTTTTCTATTTATTCATTATATTTTGTTTTGAATTTAAAACTTTATTTTGAAATTTAATATTTACTATTTTGAATATAAGTAAGGAGGTTTCAAAACTAAAGTTATTTTCATTTTTTAAAAAGGCCTATCTTTATATATATATATATATATATATATTTATATATATAAATATGTACATAAATACATGGTTTACTTCTAACTCATAGATAGATAGACAAAATATAAAATATAAATATTAAGTGTGTTTGTTTGAATAAAAAATGTATATATTTTCCTGTATGACTTTTAGTGGTGTGTAAAAACAGTATTATTTATTAACAAAAAACATAATTTTGATAAGCATGTTTTCACAAAATGCCCTTTATACAAAAATTTGTAATATTTTGTTGCATAAACATGATGCATCATTTCGGAAATCCTAACTATGACATTATCTGAAAATGAACAAAACTCATGTTTGTATCGAACTTTTAACTGTCACATATTTTTTGTGCAAAATAATTTATATTTTGTGATATACACATATTTATGTGCAACCATGTAAATAGTGTACAAAATTAAAATGGAAATGTTTACACACTCATTGAAAAAAAATCATATTACTGGTACAAAAGTATACAGAAGATAATATATTACAGAAATTAACACATTATTTACAAAATTATTTTTTATTAATCTGTTAACTAGAATTTAATTAATAATTTATGTCATAATATTATATGAATATGACTAAAATTATACTTTTTATTACTTTAGAAAATATATATTCTAAGTCTAGTTTTTATTTTATACAAAAATATTCATATGTTATCACTTTTACATGACAAATTTTCAATAAATATTAATTTGTAATAAATAATAATTAATCTTCATGAATTTCAATTATTTTTATCTTCTATATCAAACTTTTGGAATCAATTATTCCAATGAAATTTGTTTAGAACAATTTATATATTTCTTTAATTTCGTTTTAAGAAGAAGCCAAATTACTTATCAGTGATCATAAAAAATATCATACTTGTAAAATAAATATATTGAAAGTAAAAAAAAAAATTTATATCTGCAATATACATTTTTCAAATATGTTAAATCAAATAAAGAGAAACTCAATCTAGATTTCTACACAAAGAAAACTTATTTAATATTTATAAACAACCCTTTCGGGTTATTGATCAGCTATTCGGGAAAAATGTATTAAAAAATGTAATCTTTATTTTAAAACGGTTTAGACAGGTGAAACATATTTAAAGTCATCATTTTCATATATTGTAATAAAAAATAAATAGGTGTATATCTTACTATATTAAAATATTTTTAAAGCATGTTTAATTACTATGACAATGTAATTATAAAATTTGTACACATAACATTTTATCACGGCTCACTGAAATAGGCAGTTGAAGAGCTGCCATAAACTCATCATAAACTTTGTTGCTTTTAACATTTTTGATGATAAACATTAGCTCAGTTAAGAAGAACCTTGTAAGTACTTTTCTGTCTTCAATATTACTATCGTAAATGTATCAACTAATACATATTTTAAATTTTATGACAGTTTCCGTGATTTCTCTCGAAATTTTTAATTGATTGTGAAGACAATGAAGAGAAGATAAAAATTGAACTAATTGGTTTATTTTGTAATAAATGAGTAAATTCAAATTTGATATATGATCTTATATTAAGTAATCTTATATTATGAAATTAAAAAGGTTCTCGTTATAAATAAACTCGTTGGAATTTATACGAATGATTGATTTTTTACATAAACTTATAAAAATAACTTTTTGAGATTTTAGATAGAAAAAAAGATACTTAAAATATCAAATTTTGAAAATAAATCAAATAAATTAACCTTTCATTTCAGATGTTCTAGAAGAAATATTTTATATTCACATAAAATCCTGTTAAAAAAGTGTAAATGAAATGTCGATTTTAATACAGTTCTATGACATCTATAGTTGACCCATTAGTGTCCCTATATATGTGTCTATTTCGACCTCACCTGGTTTTCATGAACCGCATATATAAATTTAATATTTCTCTTACGTTTATTATTATTTATTTGTTTTAATCGGATTAAAATAAAATTGATTAAAAATAATTTTGAATGTTTTAATTGGGTTACAATGCAGTTTTATTTTCTGTTCGGATACATTTAATGGATGTGTATAAATTATTATTAGCTACGGTTTGATAATGGTACTTTCTTCAACAATTAAAATACGATTTTTGAAAAATAATATACCTAATGTACATATAAATATAATGATATTTGTATCGGAAATTATCAGAATTCAGAGAAAAGGGTTTCCAAAAATTTTTTATTAGAAAGAGTGTTTGTTGACTACTAAAGTTTACGAAATACTTTATACAATTTATTAGAAATTTTTGAAAATAATTCTTAAAATAAATCTGTTTAATTAAGATGTTCTTTATTTTTTTCCTCATAAGATATATAAAAAGTATCTAAGACGATACTTTGCTCTATTGCAATATATTCTACAAATAATGCTGTCAAACTATTTAAGATCACATCTGCTAGTGAAATACATATTAAATACCGAAGGATAATCATTGAATTTCTCGTTGTAAAAATATATTCATTAATGAATATTCACTAACATTTTAAAATATGTGAATTTAATGTTATGGTTAAAAGCACAGCCAGTCGTTCGATTAAACGAGTATCATTAAATAATGACATTGTATACTGTTTTAATTTTTCTATGTTTTTTGAATCTAAATGATTTACGTACTCTCTAGTTAGTAAATTATTCAGTTCCATACAGTAAATAATATTTTCAGATGTAGAGCAGCTATAATTATTAAACCATTAAAACTAACGTTGATTAATTGATAAGAAGTAAAATATGTGTGTTCAGTAATTAGTCATTTTACATACTGAAAATGTAATTTAAAGTGTGATTTTTTATTTTTTAGTAAATTATATTTGTTGTCAGTTTTTTGAAACGTAGATACATATTATATATATATATATATATATATATATATATATATATATATATATATACCGAGAATTCCTTTCAAACCGGATATTCAGTAATCTAACCCTAAGATTGTTAGCAACAAGAAAATATGTTTTTGAAAGATGGTGTCTTATTACTGTGAATAGTACAAGAAGAACATTCCGTGTATTAATTCAGGGGCTTCCATTTGGCTGTAATTCACAAACTAACTTCAAAGTCAAAAGCTTGACACAAGGCAAAAGTTTATATATATATATATATATATATATATATATATATGTATTTATGTATATACTAGTATATAGAATTACTGCCATTATTTGTCATACAAAGAGGCGGTTATAGTTAAATAATGAGCACATAGCTCGTTATGTCCGAAGTTTAGAACCAATGCGTAATGGGATTAAATCTATTCTTGTAATATATTCATTTTCGCTAAAGAAATTATTGTCTAGAACATCTAAGTAAATTTGATTTTATCATTGTTAAATTTAAATTAGAAACCAGTAGGAATTAAGAAGATTACATTTTTATTTTATACATCAATATTTTCTCGTCATAATTCATAATTAATTTATAAATTATTCTTCTAGAACTAATATTTGAACGGTATCATATTGAAAGATAATGACTGTAAATAATAATTTTGACAAAAAATACAAGGAATATTGTCTTTCTATTTAAGTTTGGTACTGTTATCGTCAATCATTTTTACCTTCTTACCATTAAATATTACAATTCATACATATCATTACCATTAACCTCACCTTTAATCATAATTTTAAACTACATATTACCATAACTATTCTTACAGTTTATTATTCGTATTTTTAGTCGTTGTTTACTTGAAGACTTATTTTTTAGTTCAGAATATATATGATTTATCACCTATGCTAATATCGTTTAAAAAAGCAATTCGGTCAAGTAGATCCGAAAAAATATCATCTCTATTTTTTATTCTTGCGTAAGAATAATGGAGATCATCTTTTTGTGTATATTTTTTAAAGTCGAAATTTTCAAATAAAATCACAAAATGATTTTTGATTTGTATTTTATATAACAACCATTATTTTAATAGTCAAGTAGCAATAATTGTAAATTACATTTAAACATTTTTTTTTATACTTTTACTATATTTTGTAATTTTTATCGCGCATATTTAAAAAGATCTTACACGACCCCTAGATTGTCTAGATATTTTTTATTCCATTTAACTGAGTAAGAG
>CM068314.1:27250607-27300607 GCA_034766995.1 Acanthacorydalis orientalis | reverse complement strand
GTTTGTAATTTATTTAAATATTATCCAATGTGTCATAAAATAAACATCTCTTTAAATAAATATTTTTCCCTTATCGTTAATATTGAAGTAACTAATATTATTTATAAAAATTAGAAATTAATTCCACAAATATTTATATATATATATATATATATATATATATATATATATATATATATATATATATATATATATATTAGCTATAACTATTGAGATATTCGGTGTTTCTCGTGCTAATAAATATAAATTGTGGAAACTAAAATTCCCTTGATCGACTATTTTTAAAAGAGAAAAACATTTTCTGACCAATACTACGCAGCACTTTTGAAGTTGAAGGCAGCGATCATTTAAGTGTTGTCGCTCAGCAAAAATTGGCCAAATTAAAGTGTGAAATCCTTTTGCACCCACCGTATTCGCCTGATTTGGATCCCTTGGACTTCCATTTGTTCCCAAAACTGAAAATTTTCCTTGATGGAAAGCAATTTGACTCTAATGAATGCGATAACATCGTCTTGAGAACCTCGAAGAAACCCACTTTCGGGAGGGAATCGCAAAGTTTGAGAAACGTTAGGGAAAGTGTGTCGGAAAAAATTCCGCTTTGACAATAAAGCTGTTGTATTTAATATCGAACCAAGTTACTCTATAAACCTCGTTCGTATATATAACTTATTACTATAAATTTAAGATAATAATTAATTATTGTGATAAAAAGAACGGTTTAAATTCAAATCAATATGATATTTCTAATTATGAAATGATTCCTAAATAGATATTAATTTATAAATATATATCTATTGTGATAATTTTAGATAAATTTATATAATAAAGTAGAATATTTCACCTTGAGTATTACATTTTTAAGAAAGTATACTTTTTAAAAAATATTCTGTCATATAATGTGTTAATATTTTAGCTCAAGTTCTGTTTCATTTTATCAAGAATGCTATTTTTCATGACTTTTTTTACATGAAAAGAACATAATATAATAGTCTTATTATAGTCTATAAGAAGGCGATAAATTTAAGTATAACAAAAATGAACAATATACCACATAATAAGAGTGACTTGGTTGTATACAATACGAGTAACTAGACGTCGTTTGTCATTTATGAAATCAGAACTAAAGCTTACAGCCTTATACTTTTTATTTAGTATTTATAAGCTATTCAATATAAAACAATTTCCTTAAACTTTTTTTCTTTTATATATATATATATATATATATATTTATATATATTAATTACCATAAATTTCTTTATAATATCATATTTTTTATTTTAAAGAATATAATCTTTTCTTGTCAAAAAAAATAAATTGTATATAAAAAATAAGCAAAATATATGATTTTATATATATATATATATATATATATATATATATATATAATATGTGTATATATTTAATCGTACAGTTAAATAAATTACGTTCGAAATAGCATAATTGAATGAAAATTATTAACGAAAACATTGTTAATTATTTAAATTGTTAAGTTTCCGAGAAACTCATACGTACAGAAGTTTCTGAACTTCGTTTATAACGGGTTGTTAAAATGTTGTTATAAATTATTTTATAAATACATACACATTAAATGTTCTTGTTGTATTTCTTTGTTTTATCTTCATTGTTTTCAAGGTGAAAGTGTTTCACAAACACTATGTTTGCTAGAAATTACTTTCCACTATTTAAAGGGTTTGTTAATGTTTTGCATTTTTGTCTCATTTACACATTTATCTTAACTTGTTCTGTCGTTGGTTTACTATTTTACTGCAGACGGATAGTTTTTTATAGTTGTAATATACTTCAGTTTCTAAGTTATTTTTTTTAAAAAAAATAGTTTTTTATTTTCATATTATAATTGATGTTATTAATGTAGGAAAACTAATACAGTTTTGTAATGTAAAAAATTATATAAATATCCAGTAATAATCCGCATATAGAATATTATTGGATAGTATAATAATACACATATATACAGTATAATAACAAAAATACTTCGAAATTAAAAGAAACACTACAATGATATTTCTTTTTAGAAAAATAATATATATATATATATATATATATATATATATATAATTTTTTGAAAAGATTAATTATTTTGTTAACAGAAAATTGTACTTGCAATTCTGTAGTTTATACACTTAATTTATTTACTCATTATAAATTAGGTAAAGTACTTTGAATTTATAGTATATTTAATTTTTGTAAACGATAAATATTTATTATAAATACTGATTTTTCTGACTGAAATATAGTAATAAATAATGTAAATTATCAACATATACTAATGTTTTAATTTCACGTTTGTGAATAATATAAACCAAAAAATATGTAAAACATAATTTAAGGTTATTAATTTCAAATTAATTTTTAATTTTACTGAATTCATATATATATATATATATATATATATATATATATATATATATATATATAAATGAAAGTACAAAATAAATGTTTTTTTATTATATTTTGATTTTCAGTCATTTTCTAGTTTGAATTGAATTTATTAATTTAAAACTAATGTAAATTTGAGTAAATCATTTTTTATCAAATAATGAAATACATTGACTTGTTGAGTTTTTTTAAAAGAAATATTGTGAATATTTATATATCTATATATATATATATATATATATGAATATTTATTAAATTTTACAATATTCATAAAAAACATACAAATTTGAAAAGTTTTAATAGTTATTTTTCTAAAGTAAATATTATATTTTTTTAAACTCAAAAAAATGAATTTCTTTAAAAAGATCTGTAAATATCATCAGTTTATTTTAAATTCAATAACTTTATATTTTTCTAAATAACTAAAATTATTCTAAAGTCTTACGAAAATATCACTAAATTTAATATATAGTTAATTTTTATTGACACACTGCTGAAAAGTAATACTGTTCGATAATTTAACTTTTAGTATACAATAGTTTTTTTTTTCTAATCCTTTATAATATCTGTTATAATAGAGTATTTTTTAAAGTTTGTTTTTAAGTATTTACTTTATTATGGATTTTATTTAAGATGGATCGATTTGAAATCTACTCGAAAACACACGTAACTGAAAAGAAAATAACTTTCATAATGAGAAGTAAACATTGCAACTAAGTTTAGTTTATTAAAGATAACTTTTATGATGAATCAGTATATTATTGCAATTTTTTTGTATATCAATTGATATAAGATCAGTAAAAGTTTTACTAATTACTCTGAATCAATACGTGTTTGTGTGTATTTTGTTGAGAATTGATTAAACTTTTTAAGTTTTAACTCAATGAAACTTTGCTAACATAAACTAAGAAAGTAATTAATTATTTTTTATAATAATTTTTGTTTATTTTGATAAAATTTAAAATAAAAAAAAAACGTTAAGGTGACAACAAACTTCATTAATAACTTACTGTGTATAAATTGATTTTTAATTTATAACTGTATTATATACTTCACATTTTATAGTTTTTCTTCATTATTATTTATATATATATATATATATATATATATATATATATATATATATAAATATATATTTTATACCATGATATCTATACAGATAAATGACTTAATTCCTTTAAAAAGGGTTTTGTTTGTTTAACAAAAGACTAAATTGTTTACTGATAACATTAACTGCGCGTTGAAACGTAAAAAAAAACTATATATAAAAACACCGCATTGAACCAAATACAACTCGTATTGAAACTTCGATTGACTCTATTATCATCCCTCTACATCATCGTAACAGTTACGCATATTTAAACTTTCACACACTGTAATTTCCTGTGTAAGGCGTGGTGACTACTATCTGTAAATAACACCATATGACCTAGTCTCCCACAAACGCACTCTACTTCAGCCAGGTTTATCCTGTTACGAGAGTTACGGAGGCGTATTATATAGAGGACATTTCTGTCTACAGCTTTCTTGTCCTCCAAGCGTAGCCTCGAATCACCCGTCTCGATTTAAAAGCCGCAAGGGATGTTTTCATACAACCCCTAACCATCAAAATCTCGACAATTCACTACGTTCTGTTTAATTATATATATGCATGTTTAATAAATTATACCAATTGCTATCTCGATACTTTTTTGTGTACATTTTTTTTGGTTGTTTGTTCATGTTAATCAAAATTTATTGTTGGGAACTAGAAGATAAATGTTCGGGAAATGCTTTCCAGTGAGTTAACTTACTGTAAATTATGTACTATTTGTATTATCTACTTAATAAAACTTCTATTTAAAAAACATGCTGTTGGAATTATTACTCGTGTTTTTTTTTTATTATTTAGAATTCTTTATATTTCAACATTGCATAGGATGGATTCTGGTAATTTATTCAACTCATCTTTATTTTAAAACTGAATATAAACTATACAACCAATTGAAGTTTTCATTTTATTTAAGAATTCTCTAAATTATTTTAATATTTAATATTAATTTTATATGAAAAAATATTTTTGCCGAATCTATAAAAAATATTTCGAAATGCGATTTGATTTTTAGTGATTAATATAAATTTACAATAGCTAATAATATGCAATAGTATCTTACATTTGACGATTCGTCTTTCTTAAATTAAAAAAAAATATTATTTTTTCTTTAATGACAAAGTGCTTACGAACATATAGTTTCATGGTGGAAAGGAAAAAAATATTTTAAATTATAAGGTCCGTCCTTTTATAATACACAGTTCTTATTGAATGAAGAATATTCAAATCCAATTCCTTATCAAAATCATTAATTACATTAAGTACCTTTCAAGAATCACTAGATGAAGTGTACGATTTTTTGTAGTTCTGGGTTACTTTTTTGGCTACTATGTTTTAACTTTTTCTATATAATTTAGTTTTATTGTTGTTTCAGCACTTTTGGTCAAAATTTCTTCAAGCTATTGTTTATTGAATGATTTGATAATAATTAACGCTATTAGTTCTTCCTGAGTTTTTTCATTTCATTCTAAAAATGATAGATGCATTTTAAAGATACTTAAATGTAAAAACATAATCAAAAAATATAGGCATGTTAATGTGAGTTACTAATTCACATTAGCATACTCGTGTACCAAGTATCTTATATTAGATGTTATAAAGTTTTTTCGAATAATCGTTGATTACAAATAAATACCAGTATAGACAAAATAATATTGGCAATTATTCTAACATCCTTTAAATTATGCACATCCCCTTTCGTATTTTCATTTCCAGAAATATTTCGATAAAAGTTGAAAAGATCATTGAAAAAATTACCTATCTTATTCCAAAATTAATTTTTTATCGGGCTGTGAAACAATACTGGCAGACGAGAAACAACAAAGTAAAGGTTATTTTTTAGAATATTGCTTTTCTCTTTTAAAAGAGGAAAAAACATAATTTCTCTGCAACTGAAAAAATAACAAGTGGCTCATATTAATAAAATTAGTCCAAGTGGAAGATCTTACTCTACTGTTTTCGTATATGATAGAATTTATAATATATTAATTCAAATTTCGAAATATAAAATATTTGAACTGAATATTTAGAAATTATGGTAATGTATACATTTTAATGTAAAATAATCTACTGTATCGATTTTCATACAATTATTCTGACGTGTGATTTGATACTAAGTAATGGTTTTTTAAAAAATAAGAAATTTTAATAAGAAATCCATGATTCGTGAACAATATCAGTTTCATTGTTATTTAAATAAGTATAATCGTTTCATATGTATATACATTTCAGCGAAAGGTTGAAAATGTTTACAATATATTTTGCTAAAAGTTTCAAAATAAAATATCAGTATTCGGACATGGGGAAAAATAAATGTTTCTTGAAATTATGATAATGTCAACATTATTAAACGAGAAAAGGATTACTTTCTCTTCAACTGTACTGTTTTATATAAAAAAAAGAAATAATGAAAGTTTTTATATTTTATTATGTCATATGTACTTTTTGAAAATTTTATTTAAACAATTATTATTCGTTAATGTGTACTATAAATTCATATCAGTTCTTATTTATTCAATCGAAACGTATTTGATTTATAAATAATATTTTGTAATTACATTTTTAATGATTAATGAGTATTTTTTGGAATTATTTTTATTTTAGTTGTTTTAATTGACTTATATATGTGTATATATATATATATATATATATATATATATATATGTATGTGTCTGAGTGCGTATGAAAGTATAAGAAATATATTGTAAAAGAAATCTCATAATGTAGAGCGATCTGTTTTGTGATCCGCAAGAACGCATTTTATTTCATCATAAACTATATTTCCATATTTACAAGGAATGTGTTATACGAAAACAAATGTGAAATATGAAACTTAATATCGGAATAGCATTATACAAAAAGCCGCATATTCATAACATGAGTGTTTCAGATAAAATTAATTTTCTCAAAGTGAATTTTACCAGGTTCCAAGCAGATGTTTGTGTACGCATAAGAAGTGCCTGATTCGTATCAAAAGTTCCTGTTATGCTTATTAAAATGTTCTTATAGACTTTGAAGTATCTTTAGTATTAATGACAAAATTTCATCAGTTATTATCCAGCAGTCATTTTAACGATCGTTATATACAAACACGAATACAAATTCACATAAACATGGAGATACGTACACATACATATATATAAAATGTATAAAATATTTCTCTATATTCTTATACAATAAAGATATTCACAAATATGTAATTTTCTCAGTCACTAAATGAAAAATAGATACGCGTTGAAAAGTTTCATTAGTTAACTTTATTAAATATCTTTTGATGTATATTTAAATAATTTGTCTCTTTTATATTCAATAAATAATTAATTAATTTAATTGATAATTAAATCATAATTAACATTGTGAATGAAGAAAACATATTTTTAATGAAACTTATTTTTGAAAAAGATATTCTTTCCAGAACAAAAATATAAATAAAATCATGTTTTAAGAATATTCGATTCTAGTAATTTGTTTAGAAGAGAAATGAATTTTTCTGTCGATAAATATTGGAAATAAATTCTACATTTTCTTTTCGTTTCAGAATTTAAAATATTTATGTAACTTTAATGATAAAATTAAAAATTCATAAAAAAATTGACGACATAATTATTCTGACATGATAATCAATAACTGAAAAACCATCTCTCTCAATATTTAAACATTTAAAACGACCTACTTTGACAGTTGATAGACACACTTATTTAGTATTTCTCATTAAAATTAATGAAACAGTTTTTAAATATATTGGTGTTTATGTTACACTCCATTCATTAAAAGCAGGGATATAACAGAAACCATCATATTAAAATTATACTTCAATTCAATGAAGCACGAGTAAAAAAAAGTTTATGCTTACTTATAACTTCATGATACACAAACAATTATTCTCAATCTACACTCCAATTAAAGTTATTACTTTATTTATTCCTGTTGGATTCAAATTATTACCTTTAAAGATACATTTAATTGTATAGACTTTTATTTAATTGTATACAAGCTTTTTAAACATTCCACATAGTAACTGATCGTTTTAATCAATTTACTTGGAACGCTTCATTTTAAACTTTTTGTTTATCATTTTATTCAAACTGAAATATATCGATTAATCGAAAGTCGATCATATATTTTAAAATACCACATAATGACAATTATTTTACAATATGGAACAATCGTATTATTAATTTTCATTTCTTATTTACAGTTATGTGACATTATTTTCACACATTCATTTATATAATCATAAAAATGCGTCTCTTTTTCTGTGATGTAATATGATAGTAGCTATACATCTCAATTTAAGTTGGACATTTTAGGATTTTCAGTCGTCATACAAGCATTTCTTTAAATATATATATATATATATATATATATATATATATATATATATATATATAAAGTTGAATACAGTTATAGAGAACATGAATATAACGAGTTGACATTTGCAGTGAGCAGACGTTAATATAAATTTTAGTTCATGTATACTCGTATATCTATACAAACACTTTATATAAAAAAACTCATTTCATTATTAAGAGATTAAGATTTGTCCTTTTTAAAAAGTAATTTAAACCTAGTTGATGATAAACACAGTTTTTTTAAATTGATATACGAAAATAGTCATGTAAAATTACATCCCACTATTAACTTCACCCCAAAAATGACATCAAAAATACTACATAAATTATATTTGATTCTTTAGAATTAAGAATTTTTGGTAACAGCCTCTGAGAATGTTAATATTATTTATAATTTTAATTATTACTGATTATATTTGATTATGCATATGAAACAATTAAAAATAATAAATAATAATTAAAATAATTAATAATATTTTTAATTTAAAAGTTGATATGGTTTGTAAGGTGAAAAAATAACTCATTTGGGAAAGTGAATTTAGCCACAGTGTCAGAACTGTTTTTTTTAATAAAATTTCTAATCTTACAAAATACATTTTGTTTAAAATTAATAGGTGTCAACATGCTTCAAAAGATTTTTATAGTAAATTTATTGTAATAAATCTCATTTACTAACGAACGAAATGTCTCGAAGAGAATTAATTGCTTTTGGATGTTATAAATTTAATGAATAAAGCACAGAAAAATGTTCCGCAAACAAATATATTCAAATATTTTCAGTTACGTATGTATATATTATTTAAATTTCATTTTTAATTATTTTTTTAATACGAGTGTTTCATTCAAAAATATCTAGCTGTAATTTATATATCGCAGATTTAAAAAGTAAGGGTTATAATGAGGAAATACAATCGATATCGTACTTCTTCCTGTTTAGAGTTCGACTGTTTATACATGTTTATACATATATATATATATATATATATATATTTATATATGTATGTATATATATATATATATATATAGTATAATACTCCACTTGTTGAAAAGTTCAATTTTAAAAGATTTGATTTAAAGAAGTGAAAATAGTATATTTACTTGTGAAAATATTCCTCTACTCTGTAATTTTGTGAAATTGTAAGATTTTTATATAAAAGTATCGAAAGGTAAATAAATTGTTAAAAATTATTTTTATTTGAATACTTGAATCTATATAAGTTATATAATTGAAATAATTTGTAATATTATTTCATCAGTCTAATTTTTAATTTAAGTGTATTAATCATTAAAATCAAATATTTATCGGTGTTTAAAAAGTTTGATCTAAAATACTTTTTTAATAATAAGTTATTGTATTAATATGTCAAAGTTACAATCTTTAAAAAAAGTATTAGAGGCTAAGGTATATATTGTAATATAACAAACAATCACATGTCCTGATAGTCACTTATTGATAATTGCTTCAAAAGTAAAACTAGAAAAAATGGAACTTCCTGAAGTAGACGCAAAAAATAAAGGTTTTAAAAATCACATGAATGATAATTAATTGTTTAAATAACATAAATTAAAGGAAATATACAAAATTACAATTAATCTCATTAAATTTTTCTAAACAATTTTATCTAAGTAATAATGTACAATTGAAATAATATCCTGCAAAGAAGTAAATTAAGCAGATTTAGATATTTATATGAAAGTAATGCAATCAAGGTGAACTAATGAGAAATAAGAGAGATATTTAAAAATACTATGTTAGATAGATATTTGTTATCTGAAAGTAAAAACTTATTAAATCTAAGAGAAATCAATAATTAAGGATTGTTTTCCAACTTGTTACATTAATATTAGATTTAAAACATTTTATAATGTCTGATCTGTATATTGTGTATAATTAGTAAGCAATTAAATTAGATGATGATGAAAAATGTGAAAGGAATTTAAAAAAGGAATGTACTATAACCGAATTAAAGATAACAAGAAGCTGTAAATAACAGAAGTAGTACATACTTTGAAACTGAAAAAATGTGGTTTTTCAAACGATAAATACTTTTTTTATTCATTTTAAACGATTAATGTTTTATTTTCTGAAAAAGTATATTTCGTTTATAATTAATCAAATAATGAATGCAAAGCGAATCAGTTAAGAGTTTTTTTCCTTTTTATTAGTAAACGAGGGAATGTAAATTGTTCATCTAATTCAATTAAATTTTAACAATCCCTCTCACTTGCGTTCAAAATTGGGTTAGGTTTTTTGTATTTACGGATACGGTAACGTTCATTACCTCTGAATAATCTCAAGAATTTTCCTAATAAATTAAAACGGTTTAAGTACGTTGACGTTATTTGGTATGTCTCACTGAAGCTTTATATTATGAAGTATTGAATTCCTTCATGTTTATATTGGCAAATAATTCGCACATTTGGCGATATTTAATTAATCTGTTACTATATAAATTGTAATTTAGTACTATTTCGCACTGAAAACGATTAAATATATTTTGACTACTTAACTGGAGTTTAGTAGAGTTACTAATAAATGAACATATTGTTGGTTTATGATCATATATTTTACTTTAATATTGCCTTAATGATATATATATATATATATATATATATATATATATATATATATATATAAAGAGAGACAGGTTTATGTGTGTAAATAAATAACGTATTTATTTTTATAGTAATGCTTGTGCATTAATATTATGTGCAAATATAAATTAAATTATTACAATGAATAAACATTTATATTACTGTTTTAGATATGAGTAGATATTAAAATTGTTCATTGATTATATACTATGTTAAAATTTGTTATTAAAAAGTAATTAATTTGTTCTACGTTCGCAAAATGATATTTTAAATAAATTTCAGTTAATAAAAATTATTCAGGGCTGATTTATTTTTACGACCTAATTAGTTAACATGATATAAATTATTTTTATATTGAAAAATATATTTCCATTATTTGCATTTTCAGCTTTTATCTTGTTTGGAAAAAATGTATATATGGTTATAGCTTTTATTTTAAATATGTATAATTTTTTAATTTTAAAAGTATTTGCACAATTCTATATATATATATATATATATATATATATATACATATATATATATTTATGTATTTATTTTGACAAAATTTAAAACAAGTGGGAGTATAATGGTTCACGTTTTGAAAATGTTTTACTATTAACATAAATGAGGATAATTATTGTCAACGGTTACATTAACATGAAACTTCACTAAGCTTTCATATAATCATCATATTCATTAGAGGTAAACCTTTTATAACATCTCCTAGAAATAAACTCATTATCTGATAAAATCGTATTTACATTTACGTTGACCATTAACTCTTCTATGGAAAAATAAGTAGGTCTAATAACAATACGCTAGAGAATTTAAGCAGCTGGATGGTTTTAATTAAGATACTTTAAACGAAATACAAAGTCGCAAATAAAACGAAAAGAATGAATTTGTGTGGTATAGTAAATAGTTCTTGTAGTTAAAATAACTTTGAGGAAAATTGTGTAAAAATAAATTCTATATGCTTTATTACTAGTAATAATTTTATGTAATATTAAGTGGAAAATAATTTTCTTCTCTTGCTGCTATGTTTGTTTGTTGTATAACTGTCGGTTGTGATTTACCAGTAGTGCGATTTTTATTAATTTTTTTCGAAAATTTAATCGTGAGCGACAAAATAAATTTTACCATGCGTAGATATGTAAACAACCGTAATTGGGAATCGGAAAACTGAAGATTGATCCATGAGCGACGTAGAGTGATTATTTGGTGTGCTATTTGAGCTGCTGGCATTGGACCATTTATTTTTTTTAAAGATGATAATAGAAATGTACTTACTATCGTTGGTGAATGATATCGTGTAATGTTACAAATTTTTTTTGTACCAGAAATTAATAAACAAGATCTATAGCAAATGTGGTTTCAACAGGATGGTGCCATATCGCACCAGCTCGCGTTACGATGCAAATTCTACGCGATGCATTTTCTAACCAAATAATTTCAAAATTTAGTTACATCGATTGACAGCCTCGTTCATCTGATTTGACTGCACCAGATTTTTTTTGATGTTACTTAAATAAAACAGTCTACACTAACAAACCAGTAACAATTCAACAGCTTAAAGATAACATTCAACAAGAAATCGCTCAAATAACATCTAAATTTTGCTGAAAAGTAAAAGAAATAATAAAAAAACATTAAAAACGAAATCACCAAAGTTCATTCAAACACTCTGTGTATATATATAAATAGATTTTAATTGTTTACTAAAAGTTTCTTATTAAACTCGTGAAGTTCTTAAATTAGATTTCTATTTCAGCTTTGAATTTTTCACATTTAATTAAAGTTTAAAAATTAATCTTCGTTTTGTGTTTTCCAAACGAGCATTAGTTGTAAAGTTAGATTGAATTGTCTTCAAAGATTACAGAAACATAGAATCGAATATAAAAATTAAATAATTAATGATATCACTCTCTTGAGTATTTTGCATCTTTTTTCGTTGATGGTTTAATTATAAAAATATCTTATATATATATATATATATATATATATATATATATATGTACTCATTTCTAAACTTATTTATTTATATATATATATATATAAAATAAATATTTACTTACTTATTTAACTAGTTTAAACCATTTACAAAAGTAAAAAGTTTTTGAGATTAAACTCGTATTAAAATTGTGAATTAAAATTTAGTGTTTTTTTCTAAATTAATAAAAATTTAATTCTTTCTTGAATTGAAAGTTACAATAATTGTATGATTTTCTCCGGCACTTCATAAAAACAAAATATATTAATCTAATCTTATAATAATAATAAACATAATTATATAAAAAAGAACAATTACTTTTCAAATAACACATTTAAGATTAAACACATTTTCTTTCTCTATTTAAAACTGTTACTAGCATACATTTAAATGAAGTTTTTAGTATATATCCATACAATATAAAAATTATTTAAATGTTTCTTAATCAGTTTTATTCTATATTTACATTAAAATTACAAAATTTTAACTGTAAATAGTTTATTAATTTGTAACTATTGTTAACCTTATTATAGATAAAGTATTTATAAAGGGTTTTATCGGTTTATTTTTTTATTTAATCCTGGAATTCTCATCTTTGAATTGATGAACAAGATGCATATTTTTTCTATCCTATTTATTATATTGCCCAACTTCTGAAGTTTAATAGTTATCACTAAGAGCACTAAGAAAGTGATTGATGATGATTTTAAGTTTTTGGTATTGTTTGTTTTAAAAATATAGACCCTATGTTAGTATTTTTGTTATAGAATATTTTGATTTATGTATTTAATAATATTCTACTAAAAGCATATATTTGGTTGCTATTAAAGTTTTAAGAGAAGAAAATATTTACAGTTTTTGAATTTATTTGTGCTCATTTAAAGTTTTTTTTAATGAATGTTTATTACTTTTGTATGTTTATTGATCCTTTTTGCCGATTACTTAGTGAAACTATTGGTCAACTCTGGAATATTATTTCCATGTATTTCAAATAACACTGCATTTTTTCCTATAATGAATTCTACAAAAAAGATTAATATTTGTCTATTTTATTCGTATATGAAGAGACAAATCAGCAAAATTTCATGTACCAAATATAAAAATTATTATGCTGTAAACATAAAGTTAGTCTCTGCACCAAATATTATAACTGCTAAATTTTTTCAAGTTATTCTTTTATAATCAATTAAATATTCACATGAATTTTACCCATGTTACGATATTAGCTCTTTTAGAACTCTGCAGATTATACATTTTTGATAGTGTGATTTAATAAATATGATCAAAATCTTAAGCTCGATACGAATATGAGCACGAATACACCTCAGGCAGAGAGACGGTGTACGGAAGCTCGAGTTCACACACACACACACACATATATATATATATATATATATATATTCCAGAATTCGTTTGATTTCACTCTGCTTTATGTACAATACATATGTACACATTTGTATACTCTGTATTACATAATATTTATTTGTTCGGTTTTCACTCAAATTTATATTATAAAAAATTAATTAGGTGTAGTTATTAATAATTATACAATTTCATCCAAAAATACGATTGTATAGGTGAAAGGAAATGTTCTTGTTGAACGGACCAATTGTTAGTATTTCTGAAGGTAAAATATGTATAGTATCCAAAATTGTCACAATTTATTTGTGTACAAACATATATATATATATATATACACATATATGTATATATATATACAAAAAAAGAACTTGTATTTTCGTATATTTCATAATTTAGACTAAAACTATTTAATAATAAAACAAATAATTCATAACATGTACTAACCTGAAATCAGACAAATAAAATTATTGTAATTAAACCAATATATTGATTTTGTACGATTTTAAAGGAAGGTCAACACATCAGTCAATTAGTGACAGTATTGTTTGTGTTAATGATTGATTATATGTATTGTGAAATTCTCTATGATTTTAACATATTTATTACTTAAATATATATGTACATAAGAGATGTATATATTATGTCTAAATATGCTTAACACGTATGTGCAATTTACTTAAATTGAAAAACTTTTCAAATAACATATATTTTGCTGTAAGCCAAATACTTGTAATTTTCAATTCTAAATTGTGTACAAAATATTAATCTTTTTCATTATATACTTCTTCGAAATTATGCATTATATTATTTTTTTATATATATATATATATATATACGTATGTATGTATATACGTATGTATGTATATACGTATGTATGTATATGCATATATATATATATATATATATATATATATATATATATATATATATAGTATTATTGTGTACATACATAAAAGTTATTTCACATAGTAATACATGTATACAGAGCTTGAATGGTAGTAGCTAAAAGCTCTCCCTTTAAGGATAAAAAAATAGACATTGAAAAATAGCTTCCATTGTTTACAATATAAAAATGAAAATGACATATTTCGAAAAACGGTATTTGTATAGTTCCTTTTTCTCTTTCTCTTTCAATGTTATATATATATATATATATATATATATATTGTGTGTGTATGTATAGTATGTATATATATTGGGATTGAATATAAATATTTAGATGTTAAAATGTGTGCGTGAACTTAAAATAACACATATTTGCACATACAAGAAAATGAGTTTCATTCATTTAATGGATATTTCCCTTATCAGTTCTAAAACACTTATTTTTCTAATATATATTCATGTACATACACCTACCACTCACACACACATATATATATATATATATATATATATATATATATATATATGGATATAAAATAATTTAAAAAAAATTTATAGTAAAGGAAAAATGGAAAAAATATAGAATTTAGTCATAATTTAACCCAAATATTTGAAATTGTGAATACTGTTTTCTTTAATAGGCAAGTAATTATTAAAATCTAGTCTGCATTAAAAAAATTGAATATTTTGGGTTGAATTTGAAAACAAATTACGCATTTTTTCCTTGCGTTAATTCTTTTTATTCTCTTTTCCACTATCGGTTTCATCTATTTCAACATCATCAGATGGAAAAAGCGAAATATAAACTAAAAAACAGGCATAAATACCCACCAAATCTACAATGACAACATGTATTCAACTAACGATGTCGGAATAGATGAAACATGAATGGAAAAGAAAAGCATTGATCTCAAGGAGAAGAAGTAAATAATTTAAATCCAAGATATATTAATCTTTTGTATATAAATTGATGTATTTAAAATAAAGGGTATTTAAGTAGGATTTATTACAAGTATAGTTTGTAGATTTGTGGTTCAAGTCACTTTCACAATGAATGATTCCCTAAAAATTTTAAACATTAGTATGACTTCTGGGCAATTCTATACCGACGCATAAGTCATAAATAATCTGCGTCTTTGGGATTTATGGATGATGATATCTCCATCGATATATAGGTATAAGGTAAAAAATAAGCAATAACCACTTTAAGAATATTTTAATAAGCATTTCTAATGATATAATGAATTCTTCGATGATTTATTATTCAATAAAAATAAATGCAGAAGAAGTTTTTTGTAATTAATATATTAAAATAACTCTTAAAATATTTATATATAAATTTATTTCTAAAAATGAAAAAAAATTAGTCAATTTTTTGAAAGATTAATACCACCGATAAATTTTCTTTAACGTAAATACAATATCATGTTCTTTCCAATCTATTTTATAAACTATTCAGTACAGAAATAAAATAATAATAAGATTCTGATCGACTATTTACTGAATGTTTTGGTGTTATTGGTTTTAATATCGGTAAAGAACAGGAAATTTGTGAAAGAGAATATTGCTATTTCTTATTTAATAAAAAATAAAATTTATTAAAAATCTATATCGGATATTATAAAATAATGAATAATATAAGAAATGAACTATTTAGTATACTTAATTCAATTTAATTTAGATCTAATCGAGATAGTAAACGTCATTCATAAATTTCATGTTAATTTATTTTATTATATCATACAGTTGATGCACTGCTGGTTCAGTGTAAATTATGTAAACGGACTATTTATCATCAAGGAAACATCAAATATGTTTCTGTTTAACCGAAAGCAAACTTTTCAACTGTTGTTTGTAGTTCATACCTATCTTGAAATTCATAAATTTAGCCAGTAATAAAATGAATCAATGTCAGTGTTTTTCATTTTCAAAATAATATGCATAAATTTTTGTATTTAAAAGTCTGATAATGAAGTGTTTGAGTTTTATGACAATTCAGATGTGGGTAGAATAAACATTTGTTATAATCATACAAATACATACGTTTTTGTGTACTTTTATAATTTTGTAAAAAGATTACAACATGTGTCGATTTGATTTAATTAAACGGACTTAGTTTGAAACTGTTAAATGTTTTTAACGGATTTATTTGAAATATTTCATAATGTTTAATTAAAACATTAATTATAGTTCAATTCTCTTAATCTTCTTTAAAATAATTTAGAAAGTTTATTTCATATCATTTTGAAATCATTATCTATTTTCATACAGTGCGAGAATAATTGATTGTTATAAAATAGTTATTTTTTATATAATTAGATATAATAATAAAATATTCAATTATAAAATTAAATTTTGTTTTATAAGTAAAAATACATCATTTAACAAACTAAACATTTTTATAAAAGAGTTCAGTAAAATGTATATAAAATTAAACAATTTACTGATTTTCAAAAGTCCTTAAACATTTCTTGTAAAACATGTAAAAAAAGTAATAACTCAAATATGTTGTACGATTTATACATAATTAATATTTGAAAATTATATTGTATTAAAAATTATTAATTTAAATATAATAATAGTTATGAATATGGTTTTTAAAAAATATTTGATAAAAAGTTTCAATGTAATAAAAATTCTTATATTGCAATTCTTGAAGTATTTTAATAATGAATCTCATATCAATGTAAGTTTATTTTCATTACTTTAATATCTCGAATTATGACAGTTAGTAAGCTGTTTTTGCGAAACTTGGTTTTATCATCACACATTAACCCCAATGTAAGGCTTAACGGTATGGCCATTGATTAACGTCAACGATTTTTATCTTACAAATGAAGTTTTTGAACATTATATACTTTTACGATAAGAGATCAAAAGGATTTGATATGACTTAACGGTATATCATATAGATAAGTATTTTTTATATAATATCCAGTTACATATATATATATATATATATATATATATATATATATATATATATATTGACTTATTGAAATGAAAATAGGGTTGATTCTTAAATTTATAAATATTCTACCAAAGTATGTAATAATATAATTTTAATTTCAAATATGTATACACTACAAAGTATAAAAAAAACAGGTTAATTTGAATAATTAGGAATTTTAACGATACTTTAATTCTAACGTGAGTAACTTGTTAGAAAGTACACAAATAAAATTCGATACAGTTAAAAAGGATAACGAAGTATACTTAACAAGTCAAATAAAATGAAAAGATTGACAAGCATTTGAAAAGGACTGAAGATAATTTATTATCATCAATTAAATTCTTAAGAGAAATATCAATTTTATCCTAACGTTGTGCTTTGTGCGGACTTTGATGGATTAATTGATTTAAATAAAGTATTGAAAACATATTTCATTTAAAAAACACTACATTGCTTTTGTCATTCGTATTTGTTATTGATTTTTCTTCGTTTTTTATTCGTTAAAATTTAATTTGATATAATAGACTCTATTCATTGAAAAACATCAAATAGATACCTAATTTTATACGGTGTTTTAAATGTAGGTTATATAATTTTTTATTTTAAAAATGATCATATTAAAATACAAGAAGTTATAAAATTGTAAAGATTATAAGTCAAAAACTGAATATTTTATAAGTAGCATAAAATGAAAATATATGTCAGTAGAAAATTTATTTATAAAATATAAGAAAGTAAGTTAATAAATACAAATTGTAGAACAATTTAAAAAGTTTATGAATTTGTTTTTACTTAACTTATATATATACACTATCCTGATAGTCTTCGGATTATTGGATCATCTGAGCTCTTGTTCTTTACAACTAGTTTAGACGTATGCTATCTACAAGTAAATTTTATGACCACTGCTTTAAAAAATACATAAAGGGAACAATTATAACATACATATATATATATATATATATATATATAATTATTATGCGTGATAATCTACTTTGTAATCTGTTAAAAATGTCTCCAAAATAAATATTCCTTTTTTTTGTTATAACATAGAGTATCAATTGTATAGTAGTCAGGAGTTTTGTTTGTGATATAATTAAATAAGATATACAAGTATGTATTGTGTAAAAGAAATATAGAAATATTTTTTTACAAAAATTTTAAATATTCGTAAGCATTGAGCTAATCTGCAAAACTTCTGAATTTATGAATGGCATGCGAATCCAGAAAATTTTGGTATTGAGTCATAATCTTCTCATTAAAAATAGAAGACCTGTCATCAGTATAAAAACATTGAATTGTATGAAAATACTGTTTTTATAAAATAAGTAATATTTGAGAACAGAAATTTTGAAAGGAAATATTGCAGTGTGAAAATATATAATTTTTTTTAATGCAGTTAATATTTATTATAGATTTTCTTATAAACGCTATAAGATATTTGTCAATGTATATCATGTGCACTCATTAGACTGAAATTTATTAAATTAGTCAAAATAACCAAAAATTGTTTCTTATCTATCTAGTAAGAAAAATCAGCGGAACTAACAAAACTAATTTATTATTTATATGTATTTAATTTCCTACAAAATGTTACACTAATTCTTACTGTAAATATAATTGGTAATTTTTGTGAAACATTTAAAAGAAAATTTTGAAAAGTTTTCATTGTAAATAATCGGAAATTGAAATTTAAAACAAACATTTTCTGAGAAATTTTGAAAAGCTGCTTATAAGATTGAAGACAGTTGTGATTGACTATCAAAAATTTATAAAATGTATGAAATGTTTTTTTAAGGTTTATCTGAAATCTACATGTGTGAATATAATATATATATATACGTATATATATACATATATATATACACATATGTATATATATATATACATTTATATATATACATATATATATATATATATATATATATATATATATATATACAAATGAAAATCTCTCGGTAGAAAAATCTATTTAAAAACCACATTTTTTTATGAAAGAAAGGATAAAAGTGTTTATATTTTCATATAATCCAGTAAATGTCAAAATTGAAATGTAAACAAATATACATATATATATATATATATATATATATATATATATATGTATATAGGTATGTATTAGTATAACAGAGAGCTATCTGTTGAATAAATTTTTCGTCTAGTGCTAAAAACATGAACCCGTTATCAATGTCATCTTCAATATCCCGTATGTGCATTTTAGAATATCAAGACAAAATCTATTTGATCATATATACATATATATATATACATATATATATATATATATATATATATATATATATATATATATAAAAGAGGTTTCACAAATCTGTCGTATTAAATGGCATGGAAGCACTTTGTAACATCATAAAGTAAGACGACATATATTTTGTATATTAATTTCCTGTCGCTTACTGAGAAGAAGTAATTGCAACTATAAATTTAATTTTCTATTTAGTTGAAGATATTTTCATATTTTATATATAATTAATACCAGAGACAGAATTTGATTAAATTATATTCTATTATTTTTATCGTTGCTTAATTTTTTAACTGAATGGATCGTTTAACATGAATATTACAAATATTAGTGAAACAAAAGTCAACTTTTTTTTATTTTGATTATTCGGCCAATAAGAAATAAAGGAAACGAATTAATAAAATTAAATATATTAGAAAATATGTTTATCTATAGAATAAAATTTGACTTATGTTTAACTTATACATACATTTCATATATTAAATTCTATTTAATTTTAAATTTTACAACGATAATTTTCTTCTATACGCAAGTAATAATCAATTATGGAAAATGTTAATCAGAACATTTATTTGTGATTTGTATGGTGAAAAATGTATTTGTAAAAATGACTTTAAGCACAGTTACACAAATAACATTGTTATATCTCATAAAACTTTTACAAAGTAAAATCCCATAAAACATATTTACAAAGTCAAATCTCGTAAAACATTTTTTTAATATCTAAAATATTAAACATATATTTTATTTAATTTTATTCTGGTACAGGTTTCGAAACAATTCGAATTTGAATATAATTGAAAAGTGTTAACAACATATAAACATTTAAAGTAAGGGTATTTGATTTACTCCTTTAATTCAGAAAATTTAAGTATTGACGTAATACTAAACACTTTTTTGCTCTTTCTGTTATATATATATATATATATATATATATATATATATATATGTGTGTGTGTGTGTTTACGAAAACTATAAAAACATTTTTATACATATTTGTTATTTATACGTACAGAAAATACATATTAAAGTCGTAGAGTATATTTATTTCAGATAAAAATCGGATTAGTTTTATCTTAAAACTAGGCGTATTATTTTAACAGTAATAAATTTTGATTTTTTAGGTTTATATTTATCTTTCTCTCCTTATCTTTCTTTCTCACTATCTATCTATCTATCTATCTATCTATCTATCTATCTATCTATCTATCTATCTATCTATCTATCTATCTATCTATCTATCTATCTATCTATCTATCTATCTATCTATCTATCTATCTATCTATCTATCTATCTATCTATCTATCTATCTATCTATCTATCTTTCTATCTATCTATCTATCTATCTATCTACCTGCCTATCTATCTATCTATCTATCTATCTATCTATCTATCTATCTATCTATCTATCTATCTATCTATCTATCTATCTATCTATCTATCTATCTATCTATCTATCTATATATATATATATATATATATATATATATATATATATATATATATGTATTCATATAAATGTATGTGCGTTCACACTTATAAAATTTGTTTAATGTACATATATCTTAATATATCTACAATTTATATTTATTGTTAATAAAAAGTCTCTAATTTGATGAAATTTATGAAATATGCTTTTTTAGAAAAATAATATGCAAAAAAGAATCAATAACAGATAATAACTAATAACAAATGTATATAATATTGAAAAAAATGTTTTCATTTGGTATAACAATCTTTTCAGCACTATGAAATGTATGAAGCAAAAAAGTAAAAAATATTAAATATATGTATATTAAATACACTTCACTATTTTTTTGTCATATAAAACATTTTTATCCCAACTTGTCACCATATGTTCAATACATAATTGGATATGTATGTTGGTAATCTTTCACAATATAAAGTAGTGGACCGGTACTGTTCTAAACCTGTCATGGATTTACGAGTTGAACAAAGATACAATAAAATTCCTGTTTGTTTTGGGTACGAGTTACCCAACCGCTTGATGTTTTATTACACAGTAGAGCTTTTGAGTGGTATAAAAAAAATTTCAAAAGGCAAAAGTTTGCTCGCAGCACTGAAAAAGTGATGCACTTGATTTTGTTGATACAAATTGAGAGTATTTATTATTGTTGTTAGCAATAAACTTTGAATGACTTTCAGGATTGAACATAATTTAAATTTCAAATTTTTTATTATGTTTAATACATGTACATATATATATATATATATATATATATATGTATATATATATATATACTCATACATATATATATATATATATACATAATTTGATATCAGTTTACTAAAATAGAAATATATATTTAATTAGCTCAATCATTTTAAATAACATTGTGAAAACAATATAAAATTATTATAATTCCTGATATTATATGTAACTTACTAGTTACGAACAAAAAAAATTATTGAATGGTATTGAATATTAAAGAAAATCTAAATTTTAGTTTTGTTTTATAAAACAGAAACATTTTTAGATAAGAATGTGGTAATAAGAATTTGATCAATATTTAGAAAAAAGTCATCAAAATTTTTAAATATTTCTACAATTTTTTTAAGATCATAAAAGCGAAATAATACAATAATATGTAACATAAAAGTCAACGAAATTAGAGAAGTGAGTTTTGATTGTTTTGAAAATATATCTTGAAAATAAATTTATTGGAGCAGAAATAAAGCTGTTTTATAAACAACTCAAGAGATAAGATGGTTAAGCGAGATTGTTTTTGAAAGAACGGTTTCTAATATAAAAATATTTGTATTCTATATATATATATATATATATATATATATATATAATCTTTAACTTCTATACATCTGTAAGAAAATTTTTTAAAACAATTTTTCTTTAATTTAGACGTGTTTTTTAAACAAACATTAAAAGAATTATTTTTACTTAAATACACATCGTATTTATTTAGTATTTTAAATCTTCGAACTTAATTTATTGTCTCATTAATAATAATTTACTTTTTACCTACAAAATATTAATAACAAATAAAATTTGTAGTAATTTTTATCACTTTTTTCAAATTTGTAAAAAATTCATTGTAAATTTTTATGCTTAAATATGTTAAACATTTTACATTTAATCACAATATAATCAAGTATATTATTTCCAGAAGGAAGTATAATATTTCTAAGATAATAATTTATATAACGTACTCATTTTTACCACCGAACTAAAACATATAAATATTTTTTCAATACTATCTTATAATACTCATTTTTAGTTTTTTATAATTTTTAATTAAATTTTGCAAATTTTATACATATAATTCAAACTTTCATACATTTATAAATTCATATTATTTTTTAAAGAAAAGAATGATTTTTCAAATTAAATATAATGAAATAGAAAAAGTATCAACCACTATTAGGTTGTATATAAAATTTTCTGTTCTAGTATAATCTTTAATTAAGAACGGGATGTTCCTAACAAAGAAACATTATAGAAAGAGAAATCTCAACTAGCAATTCACTAATACTCTTAGGAATTAGTTGTTGTGTATTGTTAAAACAATCTTATCAAGGAAGAAATAATCGTTACTAACCTAAAATTTTAATAATGAAAAACACAATTCGAAAATAATCGACTTTGAAAAAAATAACATATATTTGAATTTACTTTTTTTATGAAGGAAGAAAAGGTGAATTCAAACGAAACTCAACTAATCACAACAAACAATAATGAACAGTTATGCATGAAGATAATTCAATTCCGATTTTAAATAATAGTTATAAGTATTTAAATATTTAAAATTATTAGAAAGTACTAAAAATTAAATATTTAAATAAGCAATGATTTTCAAATATTGAAAGTGAAACGTTACAGGAGGTTGAAAAAATATTTGTAATATTAAAAAATAAATAGGATTTTTTTAAATTTATGATAACAGAATTGGTTCCTATAAGTCATAAATATAAAATTAGTAGATAAATAAAATGAATTTTATTCATAAGGCGTCAAATGTGAACAATGACATTATTTAACGATGGAACAGACAAGAAAACATACTGTTAAAGTTACACTGATATCTATTTTTATACAAAAATAAAAGTTTTCCTAACATGTAGACAGAAAATATGGATCTGCGCTTGTACACTTATCTATATATGTCATTACGTATTGTTAGTTCGTTCATGGCAATCACAATTCCTAAGGGATTAAATCATTTTGAAACAGAGTTGAATTGAACGTTTTACAGATATGAATTTTAGAATTTCGTTGATGTTGACGTAGCAACCAGATGCCAGCGTATAGCAGTCAATCAATTCAAGTGACTAATTTGTGACGTTCGTTATATATAGTTTTGTATCGTTTTAATTTGAACACATTTTGTTGATTGGTTTCTGTTATTTTTTTTATAATGAAAAATTTATACATTTATTGAATTACATACAACCACCATCAAGTCAGTCGGTTTTTGTTGAAATATCTTTTACTCTCAATCATGTAATTTATTTCGATTTTTATTTGCGCTCATATGTATTGTAAACAATCAGTGGATGAAATATATTAAATTTATCTTTTTTTCATTTTCTTCGTACACACAGCTTAAATAGTTAATGAACTTATATATTTGTCATATATTTTATTACATATATATATATATATATATATATATATACATTTATGTATAAACAGTTATTAATACATGTGTATGACATTGTTTCCGCTTGTTATACATAAATGTTGTTAAACGTCTGTTATTAGTTAAAGTTTCATCCTATTCATGTCACGAATGACGTGTATAACGTTGCTCTATTTGTTCTATATTTGCATACCAAGCAGATAATTCCAACAAGTGTAAAACATTTATTACTAGTTGAAGTTTCTTTCTATACATGAAAATTTGGATTTTATAAATATAGTTTGATAATTATAGTCAATTTTATTATCTTCATATATAGTTATATGTAATAAATTGTTGAAAATTAAATTTATGTTATTTCAATGAATGGTATTTATGATTATTATTATTATAGTATTAAACAAAAGTGTGTTTGTGTGTGCAATTTATTTCATCATGTTCATAGATATATTTGCTTTTCAATATTTAATTTTATTGAATAAACGATAAACCATTTTAATAATTTGAATGAAATAATAATAATATCACTAACAATCAAACATATCGACACGTTTTCAATCAAATAAATTAAAGTAAATGTTTTTATATTAATACTGTAGCGTCAAAATGTGGCCTATAATGCTTACATTTAGCATATCTTGTTAAGAAACCTTTTATATATTATACATGTATTGTAATATTAAAAGAATTGAGAGGTGTATTAAAAGTAAATATAATAATGGGTTTAATTAAATTGTTGATATGACCAAATAATATATATATATATATAATTTTGAAATTTTAGAACTTTATATTTTATATCGCCAAAAAATTAAAATAAAAATGTAACTCTGCTTCATTGTTTAAAAAATGGTTATAATTCCTGTTTTAATTTCTCTAAGTGATACAGATTGAATAAAGAAATACAAAAAAGTGCATTTGATAGAATGAACACAGAAATATTATAATAACGACATATATGTCTTTGTAGACAAATTCAGTAAGTTAGAAAATACACCAGCACGAGTTGAAAGTTAAACGTACCTGTAAATTTTCCATAAATGCATTGTAAATTTCTGCTTTTTGTCAATGTCTTACAACTTGTAAAATGGTGACATACTTTATAAGCTATTTGTTTTCTGTATGAACGTATATTGGAAAAATACGATTTGTGGAAACAAACGTCAGAATATTTGTCAATATGTAGTTCAATTTTTGTTGGATTAAAACCATAAATTTACTCTCGAAATATCATCTGACAAGCAATATCCGTTTTATAAGAAGGTTCAATAAATTTTAAAAGATTGTTTTATTAGTAATCAATTTTCAATTCTATTTTATCGTAAAATCGTCTAGAAACCAAATACTATTCTATATTATGGTTTGAAATATATATTGAAAATTTTTAATAAAATTATATTATTTGAAAAATACATTACTTTCTGTGTAATAAATTTTGATACTTTTAATAATTTTGATTTCATATTGAACCAAATAATTTTAAATTTAAGTAAATTATATATTTATTATATATTATTACATTCTGCACTATTTATATATTGCAGTATTTCCTACAGAATACTTTGACAATAATATGAAAATTATTTTTAAAAACAGATAGACAGAAAGTTATATTAAATGTGTAATAAAGTTTTGTGTTAGTATCTTTTTCATTTTTTAAATTTGATTTAAATATATGATTTAAATAAATGTCTACCTATACGGTAGACATTTATTTTAAATTTTTATTTATTTTTATTTATTCACGAAAAAAATGAGAATAAATAACTATATATTCTTAAAACATTTTAGAAAAATTAACTATAGTGAAAGTTTATTTCAATAAAACCTTGAAGTGAAATAAGAACTTTGATAGTTGAATGTACATAAAAGTATTAAAATTATTTTCTAGACTTCTCTATATATTGTGCAAAACTTTGTTCAGATGTTAATCTTACATTTAATTTCACGATCGAGTGATCTTCTAAGTTGTTGTCATGAAAATGACAATTAGAACAAGCAAAAAGACGACACGGAAAACATTTTCCGTAAGTATAGAAAGAACACATAAAGGATGTTGTAGAAAAAAATTGTTCTTATCAGGTACGCCATTTTTCATGAAAAGGTCCATTATTTTTGCTTATGTCGTATAAAATACTGGTCTGATATATAGAATATGGCAGTGTATCGGTATAACATCAATTCTTTACTTGTAAGTTGATGTCGTCTTGTCAAAATATCTGCATAGTAGTTCGATACGCGCTTCATATAATATTTTATAACATCTTATGTGTTTGCATTCCATCTATTATACAATATATTCAATAATGAAATGTTTGAAGAAATCGTAAATTTATTGCCATATGGAAATAACTGACCTAGTTGTGTATATTTTTACAAAATAATGTATATTTGTAATAAAATATATTAATAGTGTTATACATTAAATTTATTTGAGCTTTTTTTGGATATATTCCATATAATGACAATATTTTTCACCTTGTTACGTCCTTCAGAACAATATATTTTAATAGGTATAATTTAAATAATTTTTATTGTTTGAAAATACATTATAACGCAAACAAAGAGAAAAAAACATTATTTTTATATTCCAACATTGTGTGAAATTTATGTAAATGAATATGCTTCATTTAAAAATATATAAAACTGTAATTTAAAAACACGGTTTCATTTCCCATTAATGAAAAAAATAAAACAGTACTTTAAATATTTTCAAATTAAGATCAGATATCTTTTTAAAGTTGAAAATATTAAAGATTATACTTTTTAATACATATTTTTTTTTAAAATGCTGAGAATTAATAAAATTTTATTGAAATATAAAGAGTAAATGAAAAATAAAGTTGTATCGGAAAAAACACAAATTGATTTTCGATTAAAATGTCGTTATATTTATTGTACTTTATCAAAATTTAGCCGTAAGTTTGAAAATTTATGAAACTGAATTTTGTACTCTATTAATATGTTCATTTTTTATCAGTTCAGCCATTTATATATTCATATAAACTTTTAAATTTACAAGTATAATCGGTTTAAACGATTTGAATTTAATTTGGTATTCAGATATATTTTTAATAGGACTAACTGATTGAATTTTATAGCTGATGAGATAACTAGAAAATATGAGATTATTTTGCTATATTCATGGAAATAAACAGGCAAAATATTTTTACATTTTATCAAATACATGAAATTCAATAAAGTATATTCAAACAATTCCAATAAAATGTATTATAAATCATCTTTATATATGTACATAATATTAGATAATATTATACAAAAGTTTTTTGTCTTTAAGGTTTAAATATTTAATATATTTATAAAATATTTTATGCTTTATTCCAGCTAAAGTACAAGTTATTTTAGTTAGATAAGTCATTATATTAATTATTGTTTGTTTATATAAAATCTATAATTTCATTATTGAATTGAACATTTGTACAATTTTGAAAATTGCACAAATGTTCGTATTTTTATAATTGTTCTTTCAATTAAGTTTTTAAATAACATATTAATACATACATATATAGATGCATGTGTATGAGTATATATATATATATATAAATATTGTTTGTACATCTGAAATAAACACAAAACAGACTATGTCTCACTGAATACATTACTAAATGAAACGACCAAACGTTGATTTTAATTATATAGTGTTGTATAAACTCGAAACATATAGCTTGTGCCATTACCAATGCAATACTGAAAACGTGACGTAATCATAACAAAACCATAATGAAAACGTAATGTAGAAAGATAACTCAGCTGTAACTGTTAAATTTGTGGTAAAAGCTTGTATCTCGTTACTCTTAGATTCCTTTAAATATGATTAAACTAGTACATAAAACACATTAAAGATGTAAATTTGTTTTCATCTTTTTGAATATGATTCTTCATGGCAATGATATTTAAATAAGCTTTCTATTTAATAAACGTTTAAACTGAAAATGAGAAATTAAATTCAGAAAGACGAGTATGGCAGAAATGTTTTATGAGCAAATGTTTCAAGGTATTATAAGTTGTAACATATATATATATATATATATATATATATATATATATATATATATATATATAAATATATATATATATATATGTGTGTGTGTGTGTCTATGTATGTATATATATAAAGAGAGAAAGAAAGAAATGAATATTATTTATACGAAATTCTACACACGTATTCCGTATTTACAATAAAAAGTCAATTTAAAATTTCTATTTTATTCTAAATCACTACTGTTGAAATTCTATTTATTAAATAAACAAAAAAAATATGAACTCGACGTGTAAAATAGAATAAAATTTTTACTAGACAATACATAATTTTCTCTCTTAAATGTATTAATTATGCACTATATTGTGTGCTATAATATAAAATTTTTTTCGATGATTTTTTTTAAACGGATGTAAATATTCTGTATTTAAATAGATTATTTTAATTCAAAAAAGTTCGAAATTATAAAGTATTAATATGTGTATTTAAAATATTGTTTGTAAAGATATGAATGAAATAATGTTTTAGAAAAGAAAATTACTTTAAAATATTTTTTATTAAAACTATTAATATTAAAATTATTAATATTAAAAATATGTTTATGTAAATATAGCACGCTACTCAATACTACTGTGTCGAAGTTTATTCTCAAATTTTACTATATTAAGGAGGCATATTAAATTACAATTTGGTTAAAATTAAATCACCTAATAGTTGTTAGACTAACAACGTGAAGTTTAATACTCAGTCTCTCGCGACATCATTAAATGATTTGCAATATTTATACACTGAATACCTTAACAAACATTATTCTGTGAAATGAGCACTCAATATTCCATTAATTTCGGTAGTTTTAACTGCTAAGAAGTCAAACACATCAAAAATTCAAAGTAATAAATATTTAACCAAATTACTTTTAATAAAATTATACTCAATTGTTCAATTTTCAAAAGTTATATTTTTATTAATATATTAATAGAAAATTTATTTATTTTTATCTACTCAATTTTTATTAGTATAGTATTTTGATATTTTTTCTTCAAAATTGGGTCTATTTTTTATAAGATTTTATTAATAATCTTTAATATATAGTTATAGTCTCGTATGTACATATATACGATATATATATATATATATATATATATATATATATATATATATATCGTATATATGTACATACAATAAATTATTTTATAGGAATATTTTTATTACAGTGTGATATTTTTCAACAAAATTAGTATCTAGAGAAAATTTATATGCATATACATCATTTATATGTCCAACATAGAAAAAATTTAATTGAAAAACAGTTTATTCTTTTTATTAAAAGAATAATAATGTTTTAAAAATTACATACATAATTGACAACAATAGACCAAATGCTTGAATTTGTCTGATTTTTTCCTCAAATTATGATTTAAAATTTAATAATCATAATTTGTCTCATATATATATATATATAAACGTTTTGTGCTCCTCTATATATTCTATTTCTATATATCGGTACATTCTATGGTCTACTGAGACGAAATTTTGCAAAGTTCCTGTGTATGATTTTGTGAGTAATACAACATATCCCGAGAATCTCGTAGACATTAATTTAAGATGATTTTAGCGATCAATCTTATTCTTAATAGTTATCTTTCTGTTACAGGGAATTATACATTTAAATTTTTAAACATTTTAAAATATATAAGTTATCTTCTTCTTTTTCTTCCACTTTGTCTACAAGAAAAAGATGAGAAAGTAAATTTACTCTGTCTTAAATATTAATAAAGATTCATGTTCAACCTGTACTGGATGTTTTTGATTTTTTTTAAAAATAATGAGTATAGAAATATGTATGTTGGAGTTGAAAAATTACAAACAATAATGATAATTATTTGTACTTTACTAAGCTTTTAATGAACTAATATTGGCTACTTGTATACTAAAAAAATAAAGAATATGAGTATATGAGAAGTTGTTTAATATTCCACACACATACTTCTATATGCAGTAGAGTTGAATTACTTTAAATTGAGGTATGAACTCGATACTTGAACGATCATAGAAACTAGAAATATTCTGGTTTGTCAAAGCAGAATTTGAATACTTATTAAATTAGCGTCATTATTAACAGAAACAACAGTGAGAAGTCGACATATTTCCCGCACGCACAATAAAATAAATTAATCTCCATGCTGTTTTAATTAGGTCATTTTACATATCACAAAGAGCCTTGGGTAGATTCTAGTAATATATCGCTAGATTATATAATATACATATATATATATATATATATATATATATATATATATTCAAAATTGGAGGTATTTTAGTTTATTAAAGAAATAGATAAAATTTAATTTAAATCAATGATATATTAATTAACAAGTTTCAAATTTTGATAATATAATATACATTCTAAATTAACACATTTTTCATATATGGTTCTGTGTTCTTATATGTAAGCTTATAACAGAATGAGAAATAGTTAATAATTACAAATATCATTTAGTTGCAGACGGATAAAATATATGACTCATATATATATATATATATATATATATATATATATATATATATATAATAATTATTTAATGAAAATTTTAACATACAGTTGTAATGGTATCCTTAAGTTTGTCCGAATTTTTAATACATTATATATCAATAGATCAGAAAATATATTTGTTACTAAAAAGTTTTATGACATCGAAAATGTATTTATTTACTTGAAATGTATTTCCTGTTACTTTAACTTTCATAAATAAATTTTTCACCGATCTCAAAAACCACATTTTTTTGTGATCAATTATTCAACATTTTTGATCAGAGAAATATTCTGTGGCTTGTAGGGTGAGTGAAAAATTCATTTGTGAAATTGTAATTAACCACAGAACCAAAACTAAATTTTCATCTCCATTTAATGATATATTGTATAAATATAATATTCATTCTACAAAAAATATATATACATATATGTGTATATATATATATATATATATATATATATATATCGTTAATGTGTATTATGTTAGTATCAATATTTTTTATTAACATTGGGAAAATTATTTAATTTTAAACATTAATTACGAACATACAAACAGATAATAAAATATCATTATAGCAGCAATAATGAATAATAATTGTTTATAAACTTTTATAATAATAATAGTAAAAAAGTAAGAGTATAATGACATTATATATGAAATATATTTTATTGTAGAAAACAAAGCGAAAGATTATCCAGACAAAAAATTCATTACTCATGTTACATCCAGTTAAAGATATGCTCTTAGAAATATAATGGAAAAACCTTGTTTCTCTTTTAAGTACATTCAGTGATTCCTTAAAATGTTGATATAAAAACTTTGCATTTACATAATTTCATAGATGCATGGATTATTCGCATGTATATGATATATATATATATATATATATATATATATATATATATATATATAAGTAGGTGTATGTGTGTATAAGTGGGTATTCATACACAAGTTTTTTTATTAACTATTACTTTACTAAAATACTTGGAAAATATGTTCTTGATTAATTCATTTTTCAAACTAATTTCAATATTAAATTTATAAATTTATGACTATTAAGATTTTTTATTAAATACCTTCATATTTATATGTTTTAAATTATTAAATATTTATAAAAATGTTTTTTATATCAATTTATAAAAACACCTTACAATTATTTTTTTAAAGAATTAACTATCATTTTTTAATAATATAGAGTTGGAATTTTTATTCTATAATGAGAAGTTTTCATGGAAGAAGGAATATATAAGAACTTATCTATTTTTTTTATACCCACAAATATATATATATATATATATATATATATATATATATATATATATATACAATTATTCAGTAAGTTAATACGTGTATTTAAATAATTGTTGTTTAATGAATTGTTCGGTTTTTAACTTTAACTGTTCACTGTCGAAATTCCATTTTCTTTATTGCAAAAACAACATTATTTTGAGGCAGATTTTTGAAAAAAACGAAAAATTGAAAATTATTTAAGATATAATTCAATGATTATTTAATTATTATATATTTTTATTTTATGTAGTAAGAGAATTCTATTTTGTTGTCGTTATGAATTTAAGAAATAATAGCTGCATACGAAAATAGTAAATTATTTTTCTTCATTTATGTACAATAACTTTTAATAAACTTGAAAGAAAATTTCAAAATTTTTTTCATACATTTCTTCTTTTCTATGAAAGAGACAAGATATTTGTATATAATATTATACATTTAAATGTATATATATATATATATATAATAAAAAGGAGATCTGAAAATAAACCTCATAATTATAAATTCTTAACTTAATTCTATTTAACCATACTTAAAAAATATTTTTTGATAAAAGTTTGGATTTCTGAACGAACAAAATATATATTATACTATTATGAAACCATTTACTTGTAATTAAAACATAAATATAAAAATACATTTATTATGATATAAATGGAAAATTAACATTTCAGTGAAATATTATTAAACATTTTATTACGTTTCGTTTTTACTTTATACATACTTTTTTCAGTAATATGTTCATAAAAATACTAAATATTTTACTCAAAAAACAAAACTATCAGAAGAAATCTCAAATGTGCAACGAAGCTTAAAATATATTCAATAGAATTTTATTTAAATTTTTTGGTTTCAATTTTCAATACATCTGACTGTATTATAGTTTCAATATTTCCATAAAAACAATGTAATATTCTTCTATTCTTCTATATACATACATATATATATATATATACACACACACACATATGAGTACATATAGTTTCTTTTGATACGAAAATAGATGAATTTTATATATTCATTAATACACAAACCACAACATATGATAAATTTCAAGTAAAACTTAGAAAAGCTATAGAAATCATGTTTCATGTACTCGTATATTAATAGTCTTAACTGCTATGGTATTTATTTATTTATCATATTAACTGTAATTTATTATACTTTTAAAAATGTTTTTTTACACTTATTTTCTGTAATATATTTAAATATCTTTTATTAATAAGTAGTTGACAATTAAAATCAATAATGTAACTTTATATATTCGATAGAAAGAATATGTGAATTAATTTATTTGTAAATAATGTGCATGCTCAGCAATGTTTTTTCTATTAATTTAGTTTTATTATCATCTTATTAATGCTAACTATTAGGTATTTTTACCATCATTTTAAATTCCATAAAAAATTAAATTTTGCTATGTGAAGAAATATTTAAAATATTGAAACATTTAAACAATTTTATTAATCATCAAGGATTTCAAAATTTTATTCTTAACGAAAATTAATTTTTGCACATCATCGATGATAATGTTATCATTGTCAAAACATTTAGATAGAGGAAAATATTTTCATATTACATAAATATTCATATGCATAATATATAGATGTTTTTTCTGTGTCTTAATACTCAATAACACTACTCTCAAAATGTAAAAATTTAAAATAAATAATAATCAATTACTATACATTTATAGAAAATATTTTTTTGAAATTTGGAGAGAAGTAAAACATATTTTTGAAAGTGAATTGAGTTAGAGTGCTGAAACTCAATAAGCTGTATAATTAAATACGATTGAATGTAACTTGTATTTCACTTATCATTTTTCATAAAAACACAAGTATATAAATATATACATATTATTATATATATATATATATATATATATATATAATATTCCATTCTCAATTTAAATTAATCAACTTATTATAGATTTTTTGACAATATTAAATGTATTTGAATTGATATTCTATAAAAGTTATTAACATCAAAATAATTAAAACCAGGTTAATTATAATTAAAATAAAATTATTTTGTATAGAATTTTTATTATATAAAATATAATATATTATAACTCGATATAAAAATGTTCGAGATCATAACAAGATTAGTATTAAAATAATTGTCAGTTTTTCTGATTGAAAAAATACTATTTTCATAAAGTTTGTTGATACTTTATTTTTATTCCATGTCTTATATATTTGATAATTTTATTTTCATCTTTTATTAACCATTTGATCTAAAACTTCAAACTACATTACCTATATTTATTTTAAAAACTTGAAATTCCTATATTTTTCTTTGAGAAAAGTATATTGACTACGACATATCATGTACATTATATGCCAATAGAGACATGTTATACTTATGTTGTATGACAATTTAATATTTAACACGTTTTTAGTTACATTAGAACCCAATACATTATCACGAATTAAATCAATCTCGAATCCAATTCTGTTTCAATTTTATCTTTATAAACAGAGGAACTTCACCAATATATAAATATTCGTGAGTCAATATTGTCACGTGGCTAACAGAACTCTTCAATTCATTCATCAATGTCAGTACAGAGAAAAAAGTTAACGTTTACATTGAAAAGACTGGATGGTTATAAAAATTGATTTCGTACATGTATTTTCGTAGTCAACAATAGGTTAATGTTCAATAAAATGTTATCCTCAGTGTATATTTTTAATAACAATATATATATATATATATATAATTTGTATGGATATGTATGTTTGTAGATATATGAAAATAATTTAACACTACAAAAGAGGATTTGAATAAACTTTCTGTTTGCATATATTTGATTTATTTATTATATAATCAATTATTATTAAACTACAACAGTCGCGGAATTTAAATTACAATAAAGTGAAAAGGAAATATTTTTATAAGATATTAAAGATACGTTTCATATTATAAATTAAAACAAAACGAATGAATGGAGAAAATTTACAGTTAATTTTTTGTAACGTAAAATAAACAAAGTGTTTTTTTTAATCTGTAAATACTTACTGGAAAAGTGAATCTCTAATAATTGCGTAAATATATATATATATATATATATATATTTATATATATATATATATATATATGTATATAAAATAAGTTACCTTGCGTATTTTTATTTGCAATTTCATTTTTTCCATTAATTTAAATTAATTTTGAATAAACAGGTACTCTTATAAATATTCATTGAGCCTTGCAGATAACGTATTTACATTAATTTATAGCTGACTTTTTTAGTATAAATAGGTTTTTCGGAGATAATATATATTTGTTTACTTATATTAATTTTACGTTTTTAAATACATTAACGTTTTTATATCAATTGTTTTTTATAATTTTGTAAATACAAGAGTGATAAGTTGTGCTTATTTTTTAAATGACTATCGGATTTTACACGTTAAATAAATATTTTATTAGTTCGTGTCGACTAGTATTTTAGAGTATTTTAACTGATTAATATAGTACAAACATTAAGAAATCAACATATATATATATATATATATATATAAAATAAAATTCACTGAACATAACTAAATAATATAGAGAATGCTTGTATCGAATTAAATATTAAAATAATAATATTTATGAAAATAGATTAAAATAAAATATTTATTTGTCAAAATGTCTCTTGCTATACTTTGTATTGTAAGGAAGAAGTTTTTTTTACGAAAAATATTTTTCGTGAAAAAACCTTTTATAATATTGTCATATAAGGATAATATTTTTTGTTCATTAATTTTTTATATCTAATATAAAATTGAGTAAAAGGTAATACGTTTTTCAATAGCTTAAAATCAATTTTCAATAAATACTATAGTAAACATAAAAAATATGAAAACAACTCGATAACAAATTGTGATCGTTGAAAAATGTACAAAATATAAATTGTCTCTACTTGAGTTTCTTTTTTATTAAAAATATTCTCGTACATATTCCTAGAATTATTTGAATAATTTGTTTTTGTGGAAATTAAATCACAAAATCTCTAAAAGTTATACGATACTGTAAATAATGATTTTTTTTATACAATGTACAAATATTAATAACTAGTAAAATTCATAAGTTTTTTTGTGAATGTTTGAAAATTGAAATTGGTATAACATGGGCCTATATATACATATATATATATATATATATATATATATAAATACATATATATATATATACATATATATATATATATATACATACATATATATATATATATATATATATATATATATATATATATATACATATTCATACCAGATAATAAACAATATACAGTTTTATGAATTAAAAGAGAGTTCAAAACTTCCATATGTTTTAACTGAGTAAATTAAAAAAGCAAAATTAAATACGAGGGAATCAAAATTGGGAACATTTTTGAAAAATGAGGACTGAAATACTCACATTGTTTGATTAATCCAAATATGTATGAAACAATTTGTCCATTGTGTTCTGATTTTGAACTTACATATTCAATACAAAATTAAATCACTGGAAATTATGGAAATCACAAAGACCAAAACCATTAACTTTGATTATAAAAATATGTATAAACGTTTTCTACTAAATAGATGATTTTCATGTGTTATGGGCAGATCAGATAAATTCTCTTTTATTTATATGGTGATTATTTTGTGTGAAAATTACTTCGTTTTTTCTGCGATTCGATTAGTTTTTCAACATATTTTTTTGTATTAATATTAAAGAAAATTATTTGTTTTCCTGTTTATTTTCAATTGGAGATATTTATTTTAACCTTATATTATTGAATTATTTATACGTTTCAAATACATCACATTAATAGTAAAAACGAAGAATATTACAACAAGAATGAAATATATACAGGTTGAAACATAAATAATGACTTAGATTTAACATTGAACGGACAGGAGGAACATTTATGCAAAAAATACAAAAATTGTAACAAATGTAAATCAAATAATCACGCTCCATAAAATTAATATGAAAATTGATCAAAATTTACTAAAAAGAGAATGAATAATGGAAGTTATAAATGAGCAAAACAAAAGCATAAATGAAATATATTGTATAATCTAAATATATATAAACATAATAATGGTAGGAATAATTTGTTGACAAATCAGTATTATAGATCAAAACAGTAGTATAAATTCTAATTTTCACAACGGCTAGAAAGGAAATATAAATTTCAGGATCAGTTGCAGGTCTTTTTAAAGAGGTCTAAAGTTGAAACTGTTCATAAAAGAAAATGAATAATTCACACGTGATCTGTAGAATTTGCATAAAACTATAAACAAGCGCACTAGAAAACAATATATAACAATTGATAAGAAAGTTTTGTTAAAAAAGTAAAGACTCTTTAAACTTTACAGATAGAGTTAACTGACTTTTGTAAGTATAAGAGATCTTATTATCATTGAAAGAGAATAATATTATTATAACAATGTTATGTATTTTCGTACGTTGCGAATAAAATACGAAAAATTGTTTTTTAATAAAAATGAAAAAATCATTAATTCTTTTCTATTTATTACTGCTAAATACGGTTTTAAAATTTGTACATACATCTATATATCAATATGTATATATATATATATATATATATATATATATATATATATTGATATAAATAACTAAATATACAATATGGATATGTTAAAAATCAACTATAAATAATATTGGTTTATCGAAAAACATCATCCTAACTATACGTAATAGAAAATCTATGTACGTCTGATTTTATCAAAAAAGGGATATCGAAAATAGTTTTACCTCACACACCAATAATAGATTACATGTAACTAAATCGTCTGAACTCACGTATTATAAAGTTGAGAAGATACATAAATTATAGAAAGTTTCTGATACGTTTTTCTCGGCTAGACAATTGAAAGAAATGCATTTATAAGAAGTTTATTGAATATGTGAACGTATAAGTTTTTAGTAAAATACGCACACACATATTCATACATACATATATATATATATATATATATATATATATATATATATATATATATATATATATATATATATATGTTTTTAATAAATTATATCAGTTAAATTTGGTAAAAAAACATTAGACCTAATTATTATTATAAATAAAGAATCTTTTTCGTTAAGATTACATATATATATATATATATATATATATATACATATATATTTAATTATATATTGTATATATATATATATATATATATATATATATATATATATATATATATATATATATATATATTAAAATTACATGAATATATTAGTTGCAAAATAACTTTTGTGTCGAATGTCGTATGTTATTTTATAATCAATATTTTAAAGCTATTTAAAATTTTTATTAAATTTATGCATGGATAAAATGTACACGTATATCTTTTTTTGAATGTTTAAATTATGATGATTTATTTTAAAAGATAAAATCATTGACACTTAATTAGTAATGTGTGTAATAATTAGATAAATGTTGAAATATTCATAATAATATGATTAAATAACTTAACATTTTTCTTGTTCTTAGATAGTAAGGTAATTTTTAGTTGTAAATGGAGGAAGTTTGTAATATAACATAAAAACTAATTTTTAATTTTTTTTTGTAAAAGCTATTTCATATGAAATAAAATATTAATATTTGCATTTATGTAAGTTCATATATATATATATATATATATATATATATATATATATGTGTGTGAATTAAGGACTATTTACTTAATCTGAAATTAAATTTAGGTATTATCATCCTATTTTAGAAACTAGTACCATTGTAAAATTTTCACAAAACAAATTTTTTTCGTATACACCACCTCCTCGCAACGCCGCTTCACCTGCTACAATCTACAAGTAGCACGTTACCATTTCCATTCCAGATCATCAATGATTGGTTGATGGATATCGGGTGGTTTCTGTTCTCATTGGTTCACATCAGTCAAATGTAGGCAATTCTCACACAATGTACAACGAAAGAGGGTAAACGATTTCAGTATAACTATAATTCAGTTAACTGGTTCAATAAAATTGATAAGAAATTTATTCGAAATATTGTGTTCACTGAAGCTTTAGAGTAAAAAATTTTACACATTTTAGCATTGAATTTTGTTGTTAATTTTTGTAAACCTTTCCAATAAAACATTTGCGGTTTACATTTTACACAGATTATTTGCATGTATAATTTGTTAATTTCTGTTATTTGTTAGGAGAGAGCGAGCGTCAGTGAGCGGGATGTGAAGCTCTCCTGGGTGTTAGAGAATGTAATGAGATGGAGGCAAAGTCCCCCGACACTTATAATATCTTTTTGTAATATTTATAATAGAAAAATTCATTATTTCTAAAATAATAAAATTTTATACTTGTTTTAGTTGCATTATTGGTCTTTAGTTATTTTTAATAATTATGTTGTTACTAAAAGAGTAATATAAGAGTATGTATAATTACTCTTATATAATATAACAATAAAAACTTAATTCATTCTTGATTACTCTAAAATAACGACTTGAGAAGTTTTTTGTTTAACTAAGAAAACAAGCGTGTTTCATGAAGATTAATGTTATATAGAACATATAGAAAATTTTCGTAAGAATATAGATTCACCTTTTTCTTGTTGCATATAGTTTGGTATACAAAAGATATTTTGTGATCTCGTTTTTGAAAGGAATTTCTTTTATTTTCATCAATTACGTACAGTTGTTTGATTTTTATATGAATTTATTTTTAAATATGTATACACCAATATATATATATATATATATATATAATTACAGACAAAGAATCGATTCATTGATTTTTAGAGGTCTAAGTTACAACATAATTTTAACATTTGAAAAATCTAAAAAAATAAATAAGGTTTTATCCTCAAATATTGAATATTTTCATAAAATATTTTTTTAACAAATCAAACATTATTAATTACTATACTATTTTGTTTTTTTTTTGTAATAGTTTATTTGAAATTTATATAAACTCAATGACTTTACTTTTCTTGAAAGAATGATTCTATAAGTATTTGTTTTTGTAATTGTATTAAATATCTCCTATAAATAGAATGTTGTCTAATATTTTTATTTCGAACATTGGAATTGTTTCAAATGTATACTTAAAAGTATAATATACGAGTACCTCAACTACAAATGTAAACCATAAAGATACTAGCAACGTAATTGAATTTATATAAAATTTTACTCAAACGTAGAGTTTTAGTGAAACACCAGACTACATAGTATATATGGATAGAGTATAAAAGAGTAAATTCTATTATATAAAGAAATTTAAAACCATGAAATTTTCCTAATCTTTACTCACGAAGAAAAATTTAATTTCAATAAGTGTGCGAATTATGTTCGTTTTTGTTTTTGTTGGGGAGTGGAATCATACATTAAACAATAGTTCTATTACATTATCTTCTATAATATTGCTATTATTTATTATTGATATATTCTTTAGAATTCACGATAAAATATTCATTATATTTTTGAAATTATTTCAAAAAAATGGGTAATGATTTATTTTCTGTAAAAGCAAATGGACTTTATTCATAAAAATATGGCAAAAACCAAATACATTTTTATCCTTTCTATAGTTTTAAACTTTACAATTAGCAATTATGTATTTTTTCCAAAAGTTAATGATTGGTAAAATAATATAAATTATTAAAGATCCGGATGATTCAATAATATTTAGAGCAGGTACTTGAAGCTATTATGAAAAAAAATAAATCTTTGCTTGTTAATAGAGTTGATGGCTCCGTTAAGCATATTTAATATTAATTAAGAGAAACATTTAATATATTTCTTAGTTATGTAAGGTAAGCTACAATTTTTAATCTTATATTTGTGGAGCACTGCGTTAATATATATATATATATATATATATATATATATATATATATATATATATAAAACATGTGTGTATTGATTTATTCTGTAATAAAAAAAAATTTTTTAATATTTTTTGTCAACAAAATTAACCAAATAATGTTAATACATTTCAATATATTTGTAAATGAATTATAATTATTATAACTCTTAAATTTGATACTGAAAATAAAATCAATATAAATATATATTTCGCATTAATGGAATAATTTCTTAATATATTGAAATTAAGTATAGTAAGTTAACTATGTTTCAGAAGATATAATTAATATTTATTACATTTAATTTGATATCGAAAAGCCATAGAAATATCGTATCATGTTCAATTGAAGTTAATTTTAATATTGATGAGTACCAATCCAATCCAAGTCAATTATTCAAGCTACACGTCAATTAGTTTAATAATGAAGGGCAGTATTGTATTTACTTGTGTACCAGCCGAAGATATTGCCTTGTAACTGCCAAATACATTACAGTGTCAGGCAAGTTAATGTGCTAATTCGTGCAAAACCAATTAATGTATAATCTTGTTCTGAAACGAATACGTAGACGATGTAATTTGCAAGCAAATTTTGAATATAAATTTTATCAGATTCCACTACTATATAGGAGTACCAGAAATCTTCGTATATATACTTTATACGCAGATATGAGTGTATGAGAATATATAAGTTTAGTAGTTTTGCGCATGATATATTGTTTCGTGTAAACAGTTTTCAGAGTATCCTGAAGCGAGTATAAAAAGTGATAAGATAATTTGTAGTGTACAAGTTCTAAATAGAATAATTCTGTTATAATTTATAATTAAATTTTTTATTTAAAAGAGGGAAGTAAATATGACATCTCTTATATTTAATTTAAATGAAGGGAAATTATAAATAAATTCCATTGTTTGAAATAGTTATTGCTATTGAGACATTGATAGCAAATTCGCAATATTTTAAATGTATTTCATATTGAAGAGCTTGTTTTCATTAAAATAAAGCATTCTATGTGTTAGATAAAATCCTTTTGGCGTTTAATTAATTTATTTATAACTTATAGGATTACTTTTAAAACAATACGTGAAATTTATAACGATTCTGTCATATATTATATTTAAATTATGATATATGTTGATTGTGTTTCAATTGTTTTTATGTATGTACGAAATCGTGAACATACGCATTTATTCATTACGCACACATTCATATATATATTAATATATATATATATTAAAATATATATATATATAATATGCTGTTAACCTGCTAAAAAAGCTAGTGAGTTTTGCGGATATGTGAAAGCAAGTTTATGGTTAATGAGTATTAAAATACATTATACAATTTGTGGTTATTTAATTTTAAAAGTGTGGGAAAGGTGTAGAAATGAAAATGATTTATTTGATGTCAGTAATATATCTGTTTTGAATATTTTATTCGTAGTCGTCTAGATTTAAATTCATTTTAAAAAATCTTATGATAAAAAAGTCATACTATTGTAAATAAGTTGATTCATATGAAAATTATATATATATATATATATATATATATATATATATATATATATATATATATATATATACATACATACATAAGTAGCCTAAATTAATACTTCTTAGTTACGATCGGCTTAATTTATAGCACAATACAATATACAAATGTAGTGATATACAAATTATTTTTTATAAAATAATATTTTTTAATTCCTGCAAAGCAAGCTTTTGTTTTTTCCTTGAAAATAAGAAATGGACTTAGCCATTTTGAATGTGGGTTATATATATACACATATATTTACATACATATTAATAAAATTATGAATTCTTATTTTACTGCAGAGTGTAATATTGAAAACATTTTTATTCGAAATTTTTGCAGTCTACAGCAAAGCACATACTAACGTATGTGTTTGAAATAGTAAATCTGAAAGGTTAGGTTATCTCCGTTTATCTACACTAGGATATCTTCTCCGGTTTTGAAATTAATGTTAGAAGACAATTGTTCCCTTATATATCTCTTCTTCTTATTTTTTTTTTAAGAACAGACGAAATAAATTGAAACAACAAGAAAAATAAACTGTTGTTTTAGTTTAAAATAATTAACACTCCCTTAAAATTAACTAATGTTAAAGAATATTTATACTTACAAGCAGTGGTTATTTTTACATTCGTTTACAATTTTTCAATCGTTTAAATATTAAAGATGTGTTGAAGGTAGGATTTGTTTTTCGAGTAATATTTTCATCAGTTTAGTTAATTTGATTTTAAGAGAATGTGCAAATATTTTTTTTATAATTGAACAAAGCTCAAAAGGAATTGAAAATATGTTGATCTACTACAAATAAATCTATAGAGCCCGTTGAAATCGTATTAATTTAATGCTGGAAAATTGTTTTCTTATTGCGATCCACAATTATTTTATAATAAAATATTTTTTAAGAAATTTGTCAATAATTATATATAATTTAATTATTACATATTTTATTTTTTAAAAAAAATACATATATATTTTTACTTACAAAAATAATACTTACATATATATATATATATATATATATATATATATATATAATACATAAAGATATATATATATATATATATATATAATTAAATCAATACTACAGTCATTTATTTCTCAGAAAGAATTTTTTTTTCTATTTTCAAAATGTTTCGCTTCATTTACTTGTATTTACATAAAAATAACATTAATATAAATCAAATATTAACAAAATTTTTTTTGAAATTCTAATTGTATATTATAATTTTTTTGAAAATATTGTAATTATATTAAAAAATATTCTTTTATAACATAAATTTAAAAAAATCTTATTCAATAAAATGGAAGAAACTGTATAGAATCATCTAAATAAATATTTTAAACATTGTTTAATATATATATATATATATATATACACATATGTGTGTGTGAGAGAGAGAGAATGTGTATTATGAGGAAAGCTTTAAATGGGTAATCGAGTTGCATGGAATATTTTAATAACTAAACATTAAATTTTCAATATAATTTGTAATTTGCCGAAACTATTCGATATATTTATTTGTAATAATGAATTATATGTGCTTTTAAATCATAAATCTCATTTAATTATTTAAAGATTTTAATTACGTTATTTAATATATTATAATTTCAAATATGTATATACAAACACGTAACAAAATTCAGCTTCAGACTACTCCTTAAATTATTAACTAAACATACGAAAGACACATTTTCAATTTTTTTTTTATTTTTATATATAAATATAGTACAAAGTATAAACAAGAGAATTACTGTTTTATATTTAGTTATATGATATGCCTGTTGATGTTTATCAAGGATAACTGCGGCTTTACACAATGACCGGAGAAATAATCCTTAACAGCAGATGGACATGATATAACAAAGGATTATGAAAATGGATAGTTATCCTAATTAAGTGTTCGGTTCACCTAACGTAATCCGTATCTCATTGTCGCACCATGTTTGAATTCAACCAAGATTCAATTTTATAAATAACTTTTGACGTATGCTCATATCAAAAAGTGTGTTGTGTGTATACAAGCTGAAAATATACACAACAAATTTTAATTTATTCATGTTACGTAAATATGTAAACAGTAGGTTTATCGACCCGAAGATTAAAGTTTCATTTTGCCTATCGTCGGAGCTTAAAGGGTTTATTGATTCTAGAAACATGCTGTTGCCCTTTATTAATGCTCTAATCACTCGAACTGTTTGCTATGAAGCTAAACTATTCGTAACGAATGTGAATTTAATTTGATTGTGGTATGAAATTCGTACAAATAAAATAACATTTATATTAATTAAATAGTATGAAATTCCAAAGCGTATATTAATCTAAACATGCTGAACATTTATATATGAACTCTAATCTATTGAAAAGCTTTTTATCATATTCGGTAGTTTTAAATATATATAAACATCTATATATTTTCAAACTCAGATAAAAATGTAAACAGTTAAATTCTATAAAGTGTTCTCTTCTATGCAATACAAACTAGAAAAGGTTTCCTTTGAAGGAATGTGTTAAAATGGCCCTTAGTACTTCTATTCATAAAGCTAAACAAATAGTTTAATCCTAATCCCTACAAGCGATTTCACTAGTGTAAACCTTAACAATGTGACATTGATAGTCGTATGATAAATTTAAATTATTTTCACTGAAAAATTTTCATGTAATAAAAAAGAAAATATTTTATTGTGTTATTGTAAACACGGTAAATAAAAATAAAACTGAAAATTGAATAAGTAATTAATACATGAAGTAAAAATAAACAATATTGGTCGCTACTTTGCCCTAAATCGCATTAATTGTACAATTACAGTAAAGATATGAGCTAAAATATATCTAATGTTTTTTGTACAATTTTATTTATGATGCCCCAAACTTCTCTAATTACGGTCAATTAATCTTTGAATCTATACATAGAACGAGTTGAATTATAATAATAATAATACAAATAATGAGATAATGCAACAGATCTATTTTTTTATCTAAATGTATAAAAACTATGTTACGAAATATTACATAATTAATTACATCTTCGTTTCGTATTTGAGCATTTATCAGAAATCTTATGAATGAGCAAATTTCAGCTCGTCTATAGAAGTCGAGCAAATTGGAATTGTTTTTATGGATGAACTTAATAGCTTCTAATTGATATGTTTAAATTCTGAAAACAATAAAACTACATCTCTTGAAAGATCGATATTTATTCCACTAAATGATGAAACTATAGTTATTGAGTAAAGAATTGATTATGAGTAAATAATACGATTTGTCTATGAGGTTTCTTAGCCATATCGTCTTAGTTTATATTAGTTTCCTATATAAGAAAGACTAGAAAAATCTATGATTACAATATATATATATATATATATGATGATGACTCAATTTAGTTTCTACAAAAAACGCAAATATTAAAAAAATGCCACGAAGCGGCCATTTGAATGACATAATCTTTTACACATATTTGTGTTGGATTGAACGAAAATACTAAATTAAATATATCATATTTTTTTAAATTTTTTTTTTAAACTTTTATGTGAAACCGTAAATTGAATAACACATATATATATATATATATATATATATATATATATCGAAGTACAATAATAAATTACTTAATACGAAGTATCATGTTTACAAAATAAATTCATTTGTTGGTAATTTAGCTTTTTGAAATATAAATATAATTCATTTTTAATCCAGTAAGAAAACAATTTAAAAAATGCATTATTTTGCTGGTTTGCGTTCTTGTTCATCATTTTAATTTCTGTTAATTTCCGCACGTATGACATTTTCATGCAGTTTTGCCTATTTTAATATACAATTTTTCGAATTATTTAAATAAACAAAAATCACACTTGTTCTGAAACTAGCGAAAGAAGTAAAAGATGTCAGTGATAAAAACGTTCAAAAATGACTAGGGCAATACACCAAAAGGATTATGGGTATAAAAACAGTGTATTTTTTTAAAAAAAATATGCTTTATTTAGTAAATATATCTACTTGTTTATATATTTGAACATGTAACTATTTATAAGTAACTAATACTTACAAGAAATAGAGCGAATTTCTCTTCTGTCGGTAAAGTTACGATATTTATTTTTACATTTGAATTATTTTTGGGTTCCCTAATTTGACGAGCAGATGAAATATCGGTACTGATTGTAAGTTATTTTCAATAATAAATTTATTTCCAGAGTACTAATTAAATTAAACTTTAAAAAAAACAAAAAGTGAAAGAAAAGTGTATTAAAAATAATGAAAATCTATTATATTTTAAAATGTAGCATATTCTAATTAATTAATAATTTCATTCAACACTAACAATACACGTATAAATAATTCATCTGGCTGACATAATAAATCTTTAATCAATATTCTTTATCACGTTGATTTTATAATACCATATAATCTAAGGTAATAAATATGTCTAGTACTTGAATTTGCAGTTTAAAGTAGCTGCACTACTTCCTGACTGGTTAACACAAGAAATTTTCGATGAATGTGTCAAGTGTTGAAAACTATGTTTGCATGACACATACTTCATTCTTTACAGAATCTAGTTGAGTTTTCCGACGTTTTTATATCATTTAAATATTCTGATGTTGTTCTAAATTCCAAAAGAATCTATTTGAAAATAAATTTGTATTTATTTTTATTATAAATAATTCGTTTTAGTTGCATTTGTTGATTTTATTAACTCGTATATTAAATTAATTCAGAAAAGGTGTGTTAATAAAAGTAACTTTGGATATATGGATAAATAATCTTATGATTGATAAAAACAGTATATAATGTACTTTTAATCACAATGTTTTTGTATAGAAAATAATGTTTTATTGTTCTCATAAAATAGAACTTTATATATCAGAATAATAATAGCTACTTTATATTCTTTTTTTCTTTGTGATAGAAAATATTGCATATGACATTTTGTAATAAAAATGATATATATTTAATTTTTAATGGTAATTTTATATGTAATTTGTGATAAAATATGCAGATTTTTAATCAAATTTTAGTAAAAGTTTATAAATAATTGACTGTTACAAAGTATATTAGTAAATACGTTGAAAGAATAGTTCATAATGTAACTATACCAACTACTTGATTAGCTAGTAATTATAAAATGAACTCTATATTAGAACAACATTTATATTAGATTTGAATTATATTGGAATACTTAATTGACAAAAGTGACTATTAATATTATTAATCTTTTATGTTTATTGCTTTTTATAAAATTTAAGCATTATAATAATTTTTTAAATAATTGGTTTACCAAAATTTATTAACCAGATTTTCATAATATAGAATAGTACAATATTAATCATAACTTTTGGAACTAAAATTTTAATTTATCATATTTTGTTATAATATCTACTTGAAAAAATAAATTTATAATAAATTTTATAACATTTTAATGTTAAAATTGAAAAGAATTTAGAGATTAAATTAAAAATAGAAAAATTAAATACCAGATAGTATTAAAAATGTAGAATTTTCACAGATTATTACACAGAAATTTTTGTTAAGAAATAATGCAAGTACAAACTTAAAATATTACAATCAATATTACTCCTGTTATTGAAAAAAAATTTTTTTTAATGATACCAGTTACTTATTGCTGATTTAAGTACAAGTTAATAAATATATATATAACAAAAAAATTCTTTAAATAATAAAACAAACTTTTAAAAATCAGAAAAATTTGTATCTTCACCAACAAAACAACAACGTTCATGCCATTAATTATTGTAGTTCGATTTCAATTCAATAAAAGCACATTCATCGAGTTCCTTTATCTTTCAAGTAAACTTTGCTTACTTGAAAATTATTTCTATCGATATATCAAGTTCTTGCTAGATGTAACTAGTTCTTGCAGTACTGGACATGTGTCTGATTTAACAAAAAACTTCAATATATCGTTATCAATCACAGTTCCTTGTCTAAACCGTTCTTATTTGTGAAACTCCCGAGGTATTATTTTTAAAAATAAAAACAATACTATTAAAATAATGTATCATTGTTTTTTTTATTTTCTATAAGAATATTACTTAACATCATATGTTTTATAATTAAAATTACAGTCTTAAAAAGATAACTAAATAAATCTCTCATAAAAATATTTAATTCAAATCGGTTTTCAAATTTAAAATTCTTGCAGAATTAAATATTTTAAAAAAATATTATATTTGGAAAACCATATTGTAAGGAAGGTAGAGAAAAAGTGAATTTTCTTTGTCAAATAAAATAATAGTATAGATTAAGAAAGATTTATATATCACAAAAACATCTAAAACTATAGCTATATTCACTTTTACAAATAAATTCTCTTTTCGCTCCAAAAATTACAACAAATTTTTCGACCAAAAATATTAAACAAATTATCATTGATTATTATCCTTAATAATCAATGATAATTTATTGAATATTTTTGATAGAAAAATTTGTTGTGGTATGTGGAGCCAAAAAAAATTATTCGCAAAAGATTTGTATTTTTATATAACTTCTTCTCTATATATTTTATAATTTATATTATTTCTTAATCGATGATAATAGCACAGACATCGAAATGTTCATAAGAAAAATATTAAAATGATGAATAATAAGTTGATTGATCATTTTGGATCCAAAAATATTTGTGAAGTTTTAAGCGAATGACAAATTTATTTGTGAAGGCAAATTTATTCACAGTGTCAAAAATTATTACTGTTATGAGCATATAATAAAGAACTAGAAGATAAATGACTTGAGTTGTTTTCCAGTGCACCTAAGATCTAACTAAGACCACCTAAGACTTTGGATATATACTTGATATGCACTTCTCTGCAATATTGATCAAATTCATTAAAATATTTAAATTATCCAGAAATACTAATAAATATCCAAAGTTATTGTATAAAATGGTAATTGACGATGCCAATCAACTTATGTATTTGTTTTAGTTTGAGTGATTTATATATATATATATATTATGAAATAAATTGGAACATTCTAGACATGAACGTAAATTGATCGACTTATGGAAATTAAGTTATATTAAGATCTAATGTTGTTGCATCGAATACAATCTAATTTTTATTATCCATCAACAAATCAATAAATAAATATTATATTACTTTAAAAGTACCCATTATTGAAAACCATTTCATTTTATTCCGCATTAAATGTAAAATCAATGTTTCGTGTCATAATTTTTGGCCCGATTTTCACACTCGTGCTTATAGTTAAGTGTGATAAAAAGCAGTGAACGTTAAAGGACAAAGACGTTTACTATACATATACATATTTAAATGAGAACACATTGATTTTTATAAAGTAAGCGGTTGGC
>CM068314.1:27195607-27245607 GCA_034766995.1 Acanthacorydalis orientalis | reverse complement strand
GAGAATATAATTATTTTATCATATAATAGTAAATACCTATTTTATGATAAAGTTTAATATAATATAATGTTAATGTATATAAAAACACTTCTTAAAAAAATATATTGAAAATTTTTAGTATGTTAATTTATATATAAAATATTTACTTTATTCAATATTCTTTTAAAGAAAATAAGCATATAGGATTTTTATGTAATGGAAAATATAACAGAAAATTAAAAAAAATGGTTTTATGAAATATTGTTATCATAAATTTAAAATAAGATATATATTTATATTTAAATTCAACGAGTATATTCATGAAATAATTGTAAATGATATAAATGTTATAATTTCTAAATGTTTGTCATCCATTTTGAATTAGTAAGACTTGATATTGATATATAATAATATTGTGTATTTAAATATTAATGAATTAGATTTGAGGTCATAAATATTTTATACTATTATGAAATTGTTCAAAACAACAACATAAAATTTGCATTTTAAAGCTTTTAATTTTTTTTACTGGAACAAACATATCATAAATCGTACAAAAATGTATTTCTTCAATGCAAAATAAATTTCGAATCTCTTCTATTCGTATTCAAATATGCGTACAAAAACTTTTCTTTGGGAATATATTCACTAAAAATGTATTTTTATGCACATATATTACACATTATGTACATAAGTTTACCATAAATAAAATGTATAAATTATAAATTCATTTTTGTAAAAAATTAATAATAAACATTCTATGAGTGTATTAATGCTTCACTGAAATCACCGCATTAAATTCGATTTATTTTTAACGAATTCATGGAGCAGTGCGTTGTTTCGTTCTGTTACGTTTTATGTTGATAAAACGTTCGTTCAACAGTACCTACTAAGATTCATGTGACAACAGAAATACAATCAGATTTCTTATGCCGAGTTAAATTTAAAATTCATCAGATTTTGTGTTGAATTTTGTCATTTGTTCTTTTTTTCATGAAGATAACGAAACACATTTATGTCTGCATAGAATATCACCTCGATATATGAGCTTATTTTCATTTTATAACTTTCATATCATTCGGATTTTATTTTTTTTAGTTATACTCTTTTATTTGCTATTGAAACCTACCAAGTTCACATTTAATATATTCTTATACAAATAAATGCATCAACACATACTATTATATATATATATATATATATATATATATATATATATATATTAAAGTGTATAAGCGTAAATTTATTTGTATTCAGGTAAGAAAATTATTTTGTAAGTATTTTTTTGCCATTCTTAACAATTTATAATAAAATATTTCTATTTATCATATTATATTAATTTTTTATTTGTAGCTTTAAATAAATCAGAAAATATGAAAACTAATTAAAAATAAAATTCGTGTTAAAAAGTTCAATGATTTAAAACAGTATTTTTAAATTTTATATTTTTAATGAGTTTTCAAAAACTAGAGATTTTTTAATTATATTCGATTTATGAAATTACAAAAGTATAAACATAGCTATAGCGAAAAGTAAAAAAAAAAATAGAAAATAAATTTACAATTCTTCAAACTTAGAAATACAATATTTGAATTTCGTGCCACGAAAATGTTTCTCCTCTTCATAAAAATCAGCAATGATTCGCATTTTAATACTTGAGTGAATCTTAACATACGTACAAGTGTTCATGCTTGAAATGAACAACATTCCTACATGTTGAGACTATTACATTCTTTAGTGAAAGCCTTCAAGGAAAGATGAGAAAGGATAATTGGTAATAATGAAAACTCAAAATTAAAAAGTTATTCTTTATTGAAAATATCTGCTTCCAGATTCAATATCTGTTTCATTTTCAATTCAAAATGATATAATCACAATTCTTTACGCTATTTGTTTTATTGGATGATGTTTTTCGAAAATTAAATTATCAGTATTAAGTATAATATTAGATAAATGTAGCATGAAAAATCTATTTAATCTAGTTCTGTATTTATCAATACTAATTAACGAAATTCATTATTATTGTATTGACAATATATGTAATATTATATTTGTATGCTTTTCTAGATGTGATCCCGTTGATACTTTGTCTTGCGTGTCTCATTATTTTAGATCATCTGAGTGTCTATTCTGTACTACTAATTTCGGTATGTATTTAGTAACATTATAGGTATTCACGACAAGTAACATACTACTATCAGTCTCTAATATTTACTTGAATATAATATAAACACTAAAACTAGTAGTAATGAATAGACTCACATGATCCAAAAGTTCGAAAATCACCCAATGACCCATCCATGTAGAAAACTTGAAGACAACCATACGTTTGTAGGGATAAAAATCTGTAGATCAAAAATTGAGAAATTTAAGCTTATATTTTCATTTAAATTAAAAAAAATTGTATCAAGAAATAATAAATATAGATAATTAAATTATATCATTGTATTAGAAAAATATTATATTTAGAAGAACAAAAGAAAAATAAGTATTGATATTCATAAAAAAATAGCTTAAATATATATTCCATACATATATTAATTCTATGCATCATTTATTGACATTTTACTATTGTAACAATTTGACATTTACTTGACTGCACGTTTAGATTCTATTTTGACAGTAATAATTAATTCACACAATTTACAAGCAGTAATACGTGGATAAAATGAACTATGCAACTATGAGTTGGTGATATTAAATTAATAATATAATATAGTTTAAAATATCATCTATTATATAAAATTTCCTCTTATAGAATATGATAAAACGATTCGACTTAACTAGATAATTAAGCATTTAACTGAAAGAAAAATTTAAGTAAATAAAAATGAAAACATATTTATTTGTTATTTATATAAAAGTATATATTAACATATACCTGAATAGTTAATCTAATCGAATCGAATTTTTAAAAATACTTACTTTAATATAATAAAATATTATATTATTTTATAAATAATTTGTATAATTTTAATAAAAAAAATTTAGTTCTTTATCCTGAATTAATATTAACGTTGTTATTATAATTAAAAATATGTAAAAATAATATCAATCGCTAAAAATGAAAGAGAGTTTTATAAAATGCTATTAATCATAAAGATAGATTGAATGTTACGTTTGAATGTACAACCTTTAAAATTGAAATAAATGAATATACGCATTAACGTTTTATTGATAAGTGGATTTGTATATTCTCTGCATAAAATTATGTTTATATAGAATATATATATATATATATATATATATATATGTGTGTGTGTGTATATATATATATATATTTCTTTGTACGTAAATATATAAACATTTTATAGCAAGTATGTATAATGAGCATAACCGTATTATTTATTTACAAATCTTAGTGATGGTATGTTCAAAAAGGTATTCTATATTAAATCAAGAATGTATCGATCTCATAAAATGAGGAAGATTGATTACATTCATGGTTAACCTGAAGGGAGAAATACCTCATTTAGTTAATTAGTATAAATAGAAAATTTAATTTCACCACCACAAGGATGCTTCTCATAATTTTGTGAAAACGTCTCAAACATGTTATAAAATTTATTTGGCAGCATATTTTATCATAATTAGAAAATTTGTGCTTGGAAAAGAATTTATTATGAGACCAGAAACATTTCTTTCATTGTTTACAATATTCTGGTAAATTAAATTTAATAATATTTTATAGTCATGATACTTGCTTTTTCATTTGTAATTAATTTTCATAACACACATTTTTTTAATAAAATTATATTCGTAATTACACATAATAAAGTAAATATTCCTTAATGTACAAAAATAAATAAATACAAAAATAGAAACACATCATTAATAAAAAATTAAATTACCTACAAAAATTAAAAATACCCGTGAATATATGAATATAGCATATTTATTCATAATTAAATGCAAATTAACAAAGTGGCTACCAGAAATACATATATTTCTAATTAGATTTACTTATGCTCTTGGTAATTAGACAAATATTCGTATGAAAGTGTATATATATATATATACATACATATAGTTTTTTTTAATCAAAATACATACGTTAAACAAGAACATTGTAATTTAGACTTTATAATCCCTTTTAGATTAACAATAGGCTGTTTTAATCAAAATCAAATATGTCGTTTGTATTCAAGATATAAACGTAGATATTGCTAAAATCGGCATTTACGTTATTTAATTAAAAGGAAAAGCAAAAGCACATGGAATAACAAACAACTAATTACAAAGGACGTGTCGGATTGTTGTTTAGATGTATTTTTTTAAAATTTTGTTCATAATTATAAATGATATTGCTTTGATTGTACTACAAGATTTTCTTTATAAAATATTTTGTAGATATTAATTACTTAACAACAACTTTGATTTAAATATTTATAATATACAGATACATATGCATACACACACACACACACACACATATATATATATATATATATATATATATATATATATATATAATACACGATATTAATTATATACTCGTATTATACATATACTTATTTAATATCGTGTACATATTTGTTCTGTAAAAAAATGTTATTTTTTTATCTTTAAGAGTTAATATATAAAATGGCATTTCAAATTATTTCAAATTTGTTAAATTTTCCTTAATGTTAAAATTAGTTTTTAAATTGAATCTTTAGTGATTAAACATAAATATTCAATATAATTATTCTTTTTTATTAACTATTTGACGAAAAAACAAAATTTTAAAATGAAGTATAACGATTATTTATATTGATATACCATTTTAGTTCCTAACTTAGTATAAAATTTAATTTAGTTTATAATTTTCTTTATCAAAACTTAAAGAGAACCAAACTTTTTTGTGGTAAAATCTGAACGAACAATAAAAAAGAAAAGAAGGAGAATTAAAATGCAAATTGAAATAACTTAGTTTTTTTGCAGTTTTATGCTTAAATATTAAAAAATTAGTTTTCAAAGTTACATGCAACATTTGTATAGAGTACATCAACGATTTAAACTAAATAAAATCATTTTTAAATAAAAATTATTCATACGTTTATTTATTTTCATGCAGTAGTTTGTAATTAGTTTTGAAAATTAGAAACTTATCAAAAATATATTAAAAAAATATATTTTCATACGAAAAAATAACTTGATATATATATATATATATGTCGATATATATATATATATATATATATATATCGGTTGATTCAATTAAGGCTTCCACATAAAAGGATTAAAAATAGTAAAAAATTAAAAAAATTATGTTATTTTTATTTTTGTATTTTTTTTAATATTTTCATGTGGAACCGTAAAGTGAATCTCACACACACACACACACACACATATATATATATATATATATATATATATATGCATGCTACTACTGTATATTTTAAAAATAATACTTGTAACAATAATGCTAAGCAATTATGTATCTTGTAAAACGAACTAACATATTCTTTAAGCAATAATCAATCCATAAACATTTACTATTTATATAATATCACATACTAAGTCCTACACTAACCGATCGTAAGAATTACATAATCCACGTTATAAGTACAGTACACGCAGTCTCGGAACGGGAGTATACGACGAACGTTCGAAATATCAACAGCCATACATCTAGACACTACACACGTTTCTAGCAGATTTAACAAACAATATTCAGGTCAGATATTATTATTTGAAGAAAAATAAATAGTTAAAGTTATTCTTTTTGATATTACGGACTTTAATTAATTTTGAATAAGTTCTATAATCCGTAATATTGAAGCAAAATTATTCAGTTTTATACGCGTTTAGAATAATTCTGAAAATTCTTACATGTGTTTATATATGTGTATTTGTGTGTATATATATATATATATATATATATATATCGGTATTAAGAGAATAGTATATGAATGTACTTAGAAGTAAATATATTTTCTTGATTGATAGAATATAGCTAATAATTCAGATTACCTCTGGCTAAATTTTCCACTAAACTAAACATATTTGTTACAGATTGTTGTGGTGGATGTACGCCTTCATTGAATTAATATTCCACATTTCACATTGCTGAGAGATTGGAATTAAGGTAATATTATCGATTCACTTAACATACATACATGTTATATAAGCTTCATTGTTCATTTACCCAGTAAACAAGAACAACTCACTGCGGTGACGGTAGACTACGTCAAATGATTTGTTTCAATATCATTAAAAATTTGCGTATATAAATGTACTACTTGTTCATAGGTGTTTTGTGTGTAGATGTAATCATCAGTATTTTATACATAGGAGAATAAATGATAAATCAGTGAAATGTAAGTCATTTATTAATATCTTCATCCATTTATAACATCTCAATTTAACTTATTAAATAGAATTAAGGTTTAAGTAAAAAAATTCTTTATTCCTTAAAACTTTTACAATGTACACATATTTTATGCTAAATTTTCGTCTTAGAATAAGTATATAAATTAGAAGTTTATTTCCCCTAAAGATAAATAAATATATTTTAATATTATTTTAAATCAGTAATGAACATTTTTTGATTTAAGTCAACTTATTTCAGTCTTAAAATTAAAAACTGAATTATTATAAATATAAACATTACATTAAAAATAATTCATTTTTAATTCTTAGGAATTATAAAATTTCTCTTCCTTTTATAGTTAGTTATATGTAAAAAATGTATCAGAATATTCATTTGAGAAGTATTGAGATAGTTTTTAGATTGAATTCATTTACATAAGTTTTGTAATAAATATATATACATATATATATATATATATACATACACACACATGTATATAAAGATAATTTTATTTAAATATTAATTTCTTTATTGATAAATGTTAGTCCGTAGTAAAATATTGTTACAAGGAAATATATTTTTAGAGAATCTAAAGAATGCTAACAAACAATGCATATTCAACTGTGAAGTTTTGTAGTACATAATATAAAACGTATAAAATCTCTGTAGGTCGTTAACGTTCAACTTCAAATACATTATATTTAATGCGTTCCTGAAACAGTTTTGATCGTTACTAATGATCCTTATTTTAATGTGTTAACATAATTTTACATTATGATATGAAAAATATGACATTTTACAACTTTGTCACGAACTCCACTGAATGTTTATAATAAAATAAAATCATGAAAATGTATTATCACACGTTTGAATTTATACGAACATTGGGATGCATACCACTAACGATTATTAAATGAATAATAATAACAATTATACTGAATTATTTTTTTATTCTCATTACTGTTTAAACAGAACAAAAACTTGGTAATTTTTTATATAATAAAAATGTCACAAATATCAATATATTTTAAAAATATCTATTTTTAAAATTCAAATTTAAATAGAATTATATGGATTTACATTCAGAGAACTACGCTTTTTCATTTTTTTTTTAAATAAATGCAGTATTATATATATATATATATATATACATATACGTGTGTGTGTGTATACATAAATATATATATATATATATATATATATGTCTATATATATATATATATATAAACTGGAATAAATTTCTATACATAAATATCAATTGACTTTTCTTAATTATATTTACTAGATTAAATGCCCGTTTTTACCTAACTCTCATATCGTAATTGATAAGAAATAAAATTAGAGACAGGTTATCATGATTTTGAAATTATTTTGAAATTTGTTTTATTCAAATTGCATATTTTATGGTCAATTATTTCAGTGCTATATATATATATATATATTTAAAAACATAAGATAATTTAAAATGAATAAAATAGAAATAAAAATAGTTTTAAAAAATATCAAAATTCGTTACTAGTTCGAGTAAATTATGTTTTCCTATGAAATACGAATGATATTTTTTTTAGTAAATAATTTATTTTTTTTGTTTTATAATTGATTATCTCGTTGTTTTAAGAATATAAACAATTATTTTTCATTTATGAATATATATGTATATATATATATATATATATACGTTTTAATATAAACTGCGTTAGAAGAATAATAAAAAAATAGAATAAAAATATTTGACAATAAAAGAGTACGATTAATATAAAATATTTTAGAAACATAATTACTCGTATATATATATATATATACATGTGTGTGTATATATATATATATATATATATATATATATATATATATATATATATATATATATATAGATGGATAGATAGATAGATAGATAGATAGATATACTGTTAAAAAAGGAAAAAAGACGAGCATATTTATTATCATTGTACACATAATGTGCAATGATAAAAAGTATGAACATACTGCAAAAAGAGATACAGTTTTTAACCATAAAATACACATCTGGAAAATACATGGCAACGTGAATGTATGACATTGATAAACACGTTCTCTACTTATATGATGCATACATAATTTATTTAATACTTAGTTATACTCGAGGCATGAAAAAGTGCATCCATATTTTTCACTATAGCTCTGCAACTGAAATAAGCTGTTAATTTGGGTCTATGTTTATGAAACAAGAATGTTCATTTTTGATGAAAAACAGTCATATATTTATCATTTTATTTTTTCCTTACGTATATTTTTTATCCGTTCAAGCGGTTTTATTATTTTTTTATGACTTGAATTCACATTCAGCTTACATTTATAGTTGAATAAAATGATACTGAAACTTTAGAACCATAACATAAATGTTACTTTAAAAATATGATCAGTTTTTTTAATATAATATTATAAAAAGTGAATTGATATATTAAATTATAGAATATATATATATATATATATATATATATATATATATATAGATGTTTATGTTGACCATAACTTCAAAACCCTGGAACCTACATTTCTATTTTTCATAAATACTTTAAACTGACTTAGTTTTGTCACCTGCAGTTACAACCATGAATCCACGATAAGCTTCGGTTGAAAAATTTACATGTACTGAAACTAACCTGATAATTTGCACTTTAGGCTTTTTTGATAGTGTTAAGATTTTAATTACTGATAATTTATACTAATTTTTTAATTTGTCATTTTAAAAACAACTATTTTTGAACTAAGTTCTTGAATATTCTATAAAAATTGATATTTTAGTTGATATTAATAAATAATGGAAATACTTTTACAACAGATTATATTTCCTTTGATTACATTGTTGTGTATAATTTTTAATTCAGGCACTTATCATATAAAGAAAATATTTATAATTATTTTAGTTGAATACAATTCTGCACTTTCTACCCCTGAAATCCAATAAATACAAAAAATAATGTCTGTAACATGTCCTTAATTTTATATTATTGTTTCTTCTATTTATTTTCATTTAACTCAATTTATTTGATATTGATACAAATTTGTTGATAAAACCCGCAAATAATAAATTTTATTAAATAAATGAATTATAATCATGAAACATTCCATGTTTAATACAAAATGTTAAATATATATACACACACCCACATATATGTATGTATATATATATATATATATATATATATATATATATATATATATAGACATAATATTTATTGAGTTTTCTTAATTATATTTACTAGATTATATACTGTTTTTACTTAATATTCGTATCTCTACTGATAAATAAAATTAGACAGAAGTAAATATGGTTTATTTTGAAAATATTCAATCTCCTTGCGGTATATTACATTTTTTTTACTTGCATTTTATAAGCAAAGTAGAAGCAATAATCAAACTTCTTTAACGCAAGTATTACTGTTTTTAATAAGAATGGAACTAAAAGCTTTAAAATGAACAAAAATCATTTCACTTGAAAATAAAAATGAAATGAAGTAGTCTCTAAAAATGAAAAAAGCAACTAATGGAATTATTAAAATGTAATATTAGGAACGAGAGTAAATTTTCAATGAACAATTATCGTATAAGATTTATGCAAGAAAAACAATGAAGCTTTTAAAGATTTAACGGTAACAAAAAAAAACATATTCCCGTGATTCATTATGACGGAAGTTATAATTTGTCTGATCGATGAATTATTTCCAGTCATTTTGTTGTAAGAATTAAATTGAATTTAAAAAAAATAATATAAGAAACTCGTGTAATGAAATTTGTGTAAGTTACATTAATGATATTGATTGAATATAATTTTTAATATTTTGATTGTCATATCTTGATTTATGAACCTAATCATTTTCGATTTTTTAAATATTTGATGTTCTATTATATAAATATATTTATTTTCTTCATAAAATGTTATATATTTTTAAACACAAACTGAAATGCGATTTAAGAAATTTACACAAATGAAATATTTTTGTAGTAGTATACTCGAAATAAGATTTTTTATTAAACTCCTTTAAAGATTTTATATATATATATATGTGTGTAACATCATGTATATATATATATATATATATATATATATATATATATATATAAATTCAAATTCTTATTTACAGATTTGCGTTTGTATAAAGTATTTTATGCTTTTCTGGTCAATACCAATACTATGAGATTATATTACCAATTCTTATTTATCTTGGTAACATTTTCTAGTGTAGCAATATTCTTAAATCTTTGACTACATTTATTGCTAAACATTTTTCAATGTTTCTTTAGTACTAGGGTATGTAAAATCTGTATTTATTTATTCATTAAACTTTTATTATATTGAAATATATTATGTGAATAAATGAAAATGTACGCAGTTTCAAACTTTCGAGCTAAAATATCATATATTTAAATAAAAACATAAAATGAGAGTACATAAAACTGAAATACGAGTTAAATCTTATATATAAGTGGCACAATATGTATGTAGTTCTTAAATAATGTATCATAAGTTTGAAGTTGGTTTTATGACATGCTTGTTATCATTGAAAGACCGACTTTTTAATAAAAATGCATACATACAATATGTATCGATTTGAACAGTGTGTGGGAATAACATGTGTAAATAAAAAGTTTTATTCTTTATCAATATTTCTGAAAAAAATATTTCGGTTATAAATATTTATAGTGTGCCATTATTTTTATTTAATTTCTAGTTAACAGTAATAAAATATTTATTAAATTGTTTTCCTGTCACATTTTTTATATAGAATTTTTATCGAAATTTTAAAAAATTTTAATGAATCTCGCTATTTTAAATATTAATATTTCATTAATTACATTACGTTTATTAAATCAAAAATCATATAATAAAAAATGTTTTATTTTTAATTTTAATTTAAGGTGTAAAGTAGAATACATAATTCCATTTTTATTTTTAATTAATTGTATAAAGTGCTATTTTATAAAATTGTAATTTCAATATTGATAACATAAAATAGTTTATAATGATCGAATTAATTAAGCAAATCTCTAATTTTTTCGTCCTGGTGGTTAAAGTTTATTACTCACTTGAATATTTATCTGCCAGGACTATTTTATGTTCTTAAGCTATTTCATTTTTAGCATTTTTTTAATAAATAGTTTATCGAAAAGCTTACGGAGGATAAATAAAGAGTGTAAAATAGTCATGGTTAATAAATATTTCAGTAAAAATTTTATAACCACTAGTATGATTAGTATAAAATTGAAAATTTTAAATTTATTTGTACTGAAAATGTGATTCAATATAAAATAAACTTAATTATCTTCTTGTTCAAGTACTAACTTAATAAATTATAAACCGGAAGATATGAATATCTAAATGCATTAAAACGAACTTGAGACTAAATACGGATCAAGTTAATGAAATTTTGATATCAATCCAATAGTAATACGTTCTTATAAATTTCATTTAGTACAATGAGATTATTCCTGTAACAACTCATAACGAAATGGAAAATTATAAATATTATTACTATGTAAAGTATTTCCTTTAAATAGAAAATATTATTTTATAATAATCATTGCCGCTTTGTTTTTAAAAAAGAAACTGAAAATAATTATTACTATTTATTTTGACCATGTAATAAAACCTTTCAAAATTAGTAATTTAGCAAGAAAAATTAATGAATAAACAATGAAGAAATATTTTTATAGAATTTTATAGAGAAACGTAAAATTTTCATAACTTTTATTGCTAAATAATATTGGATTTTAATAAAAGTTGCGAATTATACTTGTAATTAATTTAAAATCACGTTTTTACTTCAAAACCGTTTTTAAAATTTATTTATGTTGCATTAATATTTTTAAAAATATCCTTTGAAGAATAATTCAAAAGTGTTTGATTTATAATTCTACATGTGTTAAAAGTACTATAAGTTCTAACGTATATCAAGAGCACAAAGTGGCATCTGACTTCTACTTGTAAAAGCTCTCATTCTACTGTGCTCTGATTACCAGATGAGCTACATGTACTGAATAATAAATAAAATTTAGTAACAAAGAGTATCAAATCAGTTACGTTTCAGAAATTCAACGAAACCAGAAGTTATTTCAAAACCTTCTTTTTAACTTTTTTTCCGTAATAATAAACTGTTTTTCGATAAAAATTGCTAACTGAATGAAAAAAACTGTAAGTTTGTTTTTATTAATGACTTATTTCATATATTCAAGAAGAATGTTTAATATAAACTCGTTTTGAAATTCATAATATATATAAATTCATAATAATTTTGTTAAGTTATGATTTGAATATTAAATATGAAATATAAAACTTTATTATGTTTTTAATTGTTCTGTTTAAATCCAAACGATCTATAGTGGAATGCTTAATTGAAGAGATTTATTTTATTTGCGTGTTTAGTATTTCAATTTCAGTAAGTTTACAAAATGAAATTTAATCAATTAATTAAAAAGAGTCAGTTCATATGATCTTTACATATGAATACACTAAATACAATCTTAAAATCATTTTTTATTTCTTAAACCAATTCTTATAAATATACTTCATAGAATAAAAATGATCTACTAATGCATATAAATAGAATATGGTAAATATATTTTAGGATTAACCGCAAGAATTATTCACATTACTATAGATCACGACACCTAAACTTTCTAGAACACAATTATAGACTAATTTTAAACTACTACCTCACTGTTAATTTTCTATTAAGTAGTTTGAATAATGTAAATTAGTTATTAACTCAATATTTTACAATATAACATAGAGGTAATAGAGTTATAAATTTGTAATATTTCATAATAATGGTTAAAGAAGTCTTAACTTTAATAATCTTGCTATTCATATCTTATCTGAGAAATAAAGTTTTAAATTTATACATTATTATTATTTTAAATAGCAGATTTTGCAATGTAAATGTATATCTTTTTTTCTGTTTCAATATATAAATATAAAATAGATTTATATATTTTTTTACATATTAAGAAAAGTTTTAATTTAAGTAATATATATATATATATATATATATATATATATATATATGTCAATAATATATCTGATAGATTTATAAATATAAAAAAATATTAATTGAAAACTAGATTAAATCTTAAATCAAATTAATATAATAATTTATATTTATTGTAATTCAGGTATATTGTATAATATTAAAACAGAATAAAACTCTATGCGATTTAGAGCCCGATTTAAATTGTTACTCTGGATACTTAACGATATCTAAGTGATTAAAAGAAACGTTTTCTGATCCCAATTGTGTGGTATCATTTTTAAACCTTTCCAAATTATATGTGGCTTAGTATGACTTATTTGAAAAATAAATATTTACATTTTTTTTCGCAATTGGGACTCTTAATTTTCCTTTAATATTTTAATTTTTTTCCAACATATAATAATAATTAACCTCTTTAAATTATTTTATGATTTAGAAATTGATTTGAAAAATTGTGGTACAATATATATTTTTTTAATATTTTTTTGTAAAATATATATCGAATGTTGTATAAATGGTAGTTTATGAAATACGATAAAAACTTTATTATATAATTAGATTTTTAGTACCGTTGAACATATGTAAATCTATGGAAACACTTGACTAATAAATTCAACAATTCTGCTTCAGTCGCATTGAATTAACGTTTTATTTGCATAATCAAACTACTGGTAATACTTGAAAATCCATTACTTTACATCAAAACAGCATACAAACTGGCAAAAACGTTTATCATTGAAAATTGTTGCGTATGTCCTAAGGTCGAATGAAAACAATTGTGCATATTCATTAAACATTTCCACGTTTATGTGTTGAGTGTACATGGTTGAATGGATTCCTTGTACTTTTCTAACCCATACTATCTCTTTTGTTCTCATCGAATTGTATATCGTGTTCGCTGATCCAACGTTTCACTAGTTATTAATTAAACAGTAACCGGAAAATGTATATCGAACGAAACGATTACACCGAAAAGACTTTTTCACTTTATGCGTTTCCGGGGACGATAAGAAAGTAATTGCAATGAAAAATATGCTATTTTATACAAATATATTTTCCATGTATCATTCAATCTATTAAATATTTTCATTATGCAAACATTTTCATATATTAAAATATTCAGATAATAAGACAATAAATGTATTGCTCGATTTTAAATAATGATTGGGATTATGTTGTAAAACTAATCTATGGAATAAAAAAATAATATAAATGAAATAAATTCCTAAATTTTTTATATGTTAATATTTGAACATTTTAAACACACTATTTTTGTGTTTTTTAAAAAAATATATTACTACATTGGAAAATATACACAAACTTTTATTTCCAATTTAGAGATTTGCCTTCATAGACCGAAACATTAAAATAATTCAATCTTTAATAGAAAAAAAATAAAAAGCAGATAAATATGAATATTAGGCTTAATAAAATTGTTTCTAAAACAATTTAAAACATTTTAAACATCATATTTGCTACTTAAATAATAAATGAAATATTATTCGTTATTAAAGAAGAAGAATAAAGAAAGATTGAAAATATATTACCAATTTTTTATACAAAGCTCACTCTTCACAATTGCAATTAAATAGTAAAAACTACTTTAATTTATTAGAAAAGTAAGAAAATTAAATTCATTTCACCATGTAAACTATTCAGAGTATTCGACTTGCTTGGAATTTAATCAACGTATTGCTTCGTCTTCTTTTATCGGTAAATAATCATGGATGCAAAAATACACGACGTAAAATACTGTTTGGTAAAGAATCAATATTTAATAGAAGCACTGCAGGTATGAATAAAGTGCAATCTTGCACTTTCCTATCATTGCCTTTTTCAGAGACTGTTGAATAATGGTTGAGAATTTGTAATAGTCAAAAACTTTGCTCTAGCAAGAAGTTCTTCTTTATGGATTGTTTTTAACACCCACAATACATACAAACTTACATATATATATATATATATATATATATACATATATATATATATATATACATATATATATATACATGTATATATATATATATACATATATATAATATTAAGAACTTACAAGGGATAAAAATTGTTTGAAGGCATTTATATTTTAGTTTTTTTAATAATAATTTAAGTTGGCGAAAAAGTTATTAACTATTAAATTTTATAACTATAAAGAATAGTGAATTTTAATATAATTAAATTACTAATTTGCTCATTGAAAATATTAGAAATAATACAGTTTTATAATCGTTTTATATGCAAATAATTATACAATTTCAATGAAAATAATCTAAATATATAGTTAAGAATTAATATCACTTTTAGAAATAGTTTATAAAGTTCTCAATATATAATTAAAAATTACAAATATGTGAAAAACTTTGTCCTGTTGATCATCTTTTCTAACTACATAATTTTCAATATTTCACTACTATTTTCTGAAATTCTAACATATTTTAGTAGATTTTAAATATTCAGTTACTACTATTGGGTATCTAAAATCTACCTGAAAAATTTGCACGTGCTGAAACTAGTAGTGAAGAACAGAAACTAAATATAAAATGATAAACATCATCCAAAGAACAACAAGAAGTTTATAAGTATAAAAACAAATATTTTTTTATGAAAAAATGTTTAAATTTTATATTATTATACAAATAACCTATATTATCTGTTGTTTATTTTTAACTTGTCAGTTCAGATGAAATGAATTTATATATAATATAAATTATAATTTTTTAAAAAACACATTTATTTTTCAAATATCTATATAATCTAAACTTGTGTCCGTATATGATAAAACGTTGTTGCTAAAATAAAAATTATTTTTTTTATTTTAACATTTCTGAAAAACTATATATTTCATACTTATTAAAATAAAAATTATAAGAAAACTTTTTAGAATAATTAATTGGAAATCAGGAACGAAAGGGAGTTAATATATTATATTTTTTTCGATTAGATAAACTTTTTGTATAAGAAATTAAAATATTATTTTTGATATTCAATTTTTTTTTCCAAATGAAATTTCTATTTTGCTCACGAACTATGACATAATTTGGCACAAATTTTTATTCTATAAAATATTTTTTCCTTTTAATAGTAGAAACAATTTAAAAGTAAATGTTAATCTAATTGAAACAAAAAAACTAATTTTATATTTTTTTAATAAAGTTTTCTTTATATATCAAATAATTAATATACATATACATATATATATATATATATATATATATATATATATATATATATATATATATATATATATATATATATATAGTCTACAAATTAATTTCATGCCTTTTTTATAGAAAATGAATGTTTATTTATAGAAAAATGGAATATATTTCAATCTTCAAAATATCCTCCATAATTTTGTATAACTTTTTCCTATCTGGTAATTGACGAATCCCTTCTCAAAAGAGTCGAAGTTGTAAATGCATTTTCGGGCCATTTTCACTGTTTTAAAATGCATATCAGCCAGGTGATGCTGGAGCGACCGGAACAGGTGATAATCTGACGAGAGTAGGTCATGCTGTGAATACACCACATAAAGGAGAACTTCCCAGCCCAACGAACAAATAACGTCTTTGATCCCGTCGTGCTGCAAAATGACTTGCCTCGTTCCCTCGCCTATGAATGGTCTTTTTATCTCTATTTCGTCACTCAAACGGATGAGCTGTCATTGGTAACGTTCTGAATTTACAGTCAGATCAGGTTCTAGCAACTTATAATACACCACACCCTTAATGTCCCATCAAATACACAATAACAGTTTTTTGATGTGAATATTTGATTTCGGAAACAATGTAGATGGTTCATCGGGCATAATACATGATTTTCGTCATTTAGTATTATCGTACAAAACCCATTTTTTACCCCAGATTATCATTTTATACAAAAATCATTTATTTGAATCTTGTGTGCGAGGATACAGCCCTGTAGCATTTTCTTTCTTTGTTTTCCGGGATGAGTTCATATGGAATCAATCGACCTAGCTTTTGTACTTTTTCCAGCCAATATAGACAATATGAAATTGCTTTCTGGGTAACTCCGAGTTATTAAGCAAGTTCCTGTTCAGTCTGAGCAGAATTTTCACTTAAAAGCTGCTCAAGCTCTTTGTCTTTAATTTTTTTCGGTTGAATTGAGCATAAATCTCATATTAGACTAAAATCAACAATTGTTACACTATAAGATTTAGATAAATGTATAAATATAAATTTTAAAGCAGGGAAAAGATAAAAATGTTATTATATAATAACATTTGTAATTTTCTCGCCCTTTTCAGAGTTAAATTATTTTAATTATCTTTGTACATTTTTAAAAATGAAAATACAATTCTATAAATTTTAATACAATTATGAATAATATTTTATATAGAAATTTATATTGAATCACAGTATTTGTTTTTAAATATAAATGCGACAGTACATTTTTACTGGGAATCGTTTTTTACTTTCTGAACATTTCACACATATTGGTGCGTTTTAATCGTAGCGTGAAGGGGTCATTGTTTGTGTTACAGCATGAAATGTTGTTTCGTATTAAAAATTAAATTCATTTACTGCGAGTGTAAAATGTGTGACATATTTCGTATATAATCTGGTGCATAATTACGAAATATTTTATATTCGCTTCTCTATACAAATATTGTCACAAACACTCATAATTTTGTTATCAGCCGCTTGCGTTGTATATATTTTTTATGTTTTTCAATTATTTTGTTTCGTTACGCATAACGATATTTCGTTTTTTTTTTGTATATTTATTGTTAATAAGTATACCCTTATTCTCGTTAAATATTTAATTATAATAAATTTCTTTATTATTTATAATTATATTTTATCTAAAGTATGAATGAATATAATTATTATAATAGAATTAGTGTTCCGTGTAATTGAGTACATTTTCAAATCAGTGAACTGTATTTTCATTTTGTAATGAATTTAATAAGTGAATAAATCTTCGTTATTTAGAATATGTGAAATAATAATTGAATTAAAATCTAATCAACTTTTTTATTATATATACAAAAAGTTCTTAGGTATATTTTTCATATTTAACAAGAGTTGTATAATAAATTATTCTTAAAATACATATGTTTTTGTACACACACACACAGACACACATATATATATATATATATATATATATATATATATATTAAATTTAAAGTGTTATTTTATTTGACATATGAAATGGTGAAGTACTATAATTTAATAGATTTTTAAATATTCGAAACTTAACGTCTAATAAAATTAAAATATTTAGTAAAGTATTAAAAGTGATAAATTAATTTATATAATGATAAAATAATTGATTCGTACAAAACTTACTGTTTTCTTATTTGTATACAAAGTAAGTTCTATCTTATAATGTAACTACACGTATTTCAAAACTTAATTAAATTTGATTTATTTTCTTATCATTCGAATACATTGTAAGAATTCGTTATTAAACTCGCTTGTATAATAAATCAGATTTATATGAAAACTATTAACTAGTTGGAGAACTTACATGCATCAATAGAAAAGTTATTTTGAAATTCCACAACAATGAATCTCTAGAGTAAAAACTTGTTGTAAATGATTAAATAGTTATTAAATAACTGTATAATAATTTTGAAAATTTGAAAGTAATATTTTTATATTATTTTATTTCAAAGTATTAATGCTTTATTGCATGTTATTTTTTAAATAAATTTATATTAAATAATATTAAATTTAAAGTGTATCCTTGCATAATATAAATTCTTTTTGTATAAATGTATATCATTGTAAAATTTTATAATTAATCATTTTGTACGAGATTTGAGAATTGGAATTTAGATATAGTTTTGTCATTTCTAATAACATTAAAATGTTATTTATAATGAATATAAATGTGTTAAGAATTATACATTCATATTAAATGCTTGTTTAAATAAAATAATTAAAAAAATGAAGGGATTTCTCCGACATTCTTGAACATTTTTCATGTCTTTAAATAAAAGACATAAATGTATTAAAAGTACGTTATCTTCGATTCTTTGGTCGGTTTTTACATTAAATTGGAATTTAATAGACGGAATAAATAATATATTCATCACATTCAATCGTGTATCAAACGGTGAAGAAAGTATGAAATGAGTTTACCCTTACCCGGATGATGCTTTTCACGAGAAAATCCTGATGCTTTCCATCTTTCGTTCCGGTCAAAAACAAACTTCTTTTTTCTCGACAGAACTCTGAATGAGAAATGGGCTCAACCACCAGTTTTACACGAACACTGTTTGTTCATACTTAGCAGGTCTGCTAAAGCTTTTTTCCACATATTTTATAACACTTGTCTGCTTCAGACATCAATGTTTATAAAAAGACTTAAACATTTTCGACATTGATGCATTCCTCTCATTTTTGTTTTTTTTTTTATAGTATACATATACTTTTAAAACATATTGATTATATATATATATATATATATATATATATATATATATATATATATATATATATATATATATATATATATATAGAAAGTGAACTACATAATGCGAATATGATTTATTTTAAGTTTATAGTAAACACATTTGAAATATTTATATTATTGAATTCAATTGAAAATGCATATAATACACATGCTGAGAAAATAATATATAGAAGCTAATAATTTGTATCCAAAAAATAATATCAATAAAACATTATTTGTATGTTTACAGATTATATCAAATAATACTTTTAAAATATGAGATTACATTATTGAAAAAAATATATTTATGTTTTTTCAAATATATACTTGTTTATGTAAATTTCGTGGAAGAAAAATATTTTTGAGTTCAAATTTTTATTTGTTTTGAAAATAAATACTGTAAATAAATATTGTTGTTCCGTAACAAATAAATGAAAAAAAAATATGTATTTTGTATTAGGATTGTAATTTATTAAATGTTAAAGAAGTCTTATTACTAGAAATTAAATATTTAAATTATTTAAATATATTCAGTACTTTATACACATATGTGTGTGTGTGTATATATATATATATATATTCAAACAGTCATTCATATAATTGAATACTGTTGCACTGCACAAACTAGCAATCAATTTACTGAACAGCAGTAAATTACTAACAGGAAAATTACAATAGTAATAACTAACAGACTAGTTTCAGCTAGTTTCTAGCTTGTTTATTTTAATAGATTTTTTGCTTACACTATATTACTTTGATACTAACAAGCCATTCGCAAATTTATGCGCTAGTGACAAGCATACTTTATTTTTAATTAATACGAACGATTACGCTACGGTTGGAGAATTGTTAGTTTTACGACTAGAGGCTAGTAGAAACGTAATCGTGTAACTGTAGCCTTATTAGCACAGATGAATTTTTCGCTTACTCCACAAACCACAAGAAATTCAAATCAATGTTCAATGTTGATTATTTCATATTTTTGCTTATACATATTTCAACAGTAATGCTATTATACTTAGAACGCTAGGAAATTAAAAATATTGTACTCTTATTTATTTATTTATTTGTTTTGAAAATGCTGTGTTATAAATATTATTTCCAACTAGTTAGTTGAAATATTCAAATCTCACACAACGAAAAGAATTGGATTTAGATACAGGTTTTTTTTTTATTTAGAACTTTCCAAATATATTGAAGAATTATTATAGGCGCTGTTTTATACTTTTATGTATATATATATATATATATATATATACACATGCATATAGCTTTTTCGAAAAACGTGATTAGATATTGGTTGTTTATTTGGGGTTGAAAGGCGCTTCGACAGCGAAGGTCATTAGCGGCCGAAACAAATATTGATTTTGTTGAGATATTGATGCGTAGAGCAATTAATGAATTATTTATTTTAATAGTTTCATATATTTAAATAGTGTAATGAATTAATAAATACAGTTTTGAAGTGATTAAAAAATAATATTTATTGAATTGTACTAATTTTTGTTCAATATCTGATCGTTTCGCTATTTAATTGATTTGATATATGAACATTTGTTACATAATCACTATTATAATATTAATTCTTTTAAAAATGTTACATACGGAATTTTATTTCCTTAGTTTTTTTTTAGTTTTTAATGTTTTTCTAAAATCCATAGCTAATAAATTCATTATAAATTTTTAATTAAATTTTAGAGTTAACTAAATTCCAGATGTAACTAACCACAGACTGAAAACTATATCTTTGAATAAATGAATGTAAAGTTATACTTTCTTTATTTTCTCTCTTATAAATTCAGTTATTATTTAAATTCGTTTAATTAAATATTCAATGAAAACTTTCGGTCTAGTTACAGATTAGAAAAAATATAATAAAAACAAATAATTTAAATCACATTTAGTAATAGAACTATCTAGAATTAAACGTAACTAGTTTATTTCCCGTTTATGTATAATATGTAGATCGAAGTTTATGGAGGAGTTTCAATTAATATAGATTAAGACGTAAACTGTCAATGGGCGCATCGTTATGAACATTCAATAATGATAGTTTGATAATATTGATTCGGTAATGAAGAGATTAGAGCTGTGAATAGCATCGATGATATAGTTTCTAAGCAACGATTAATACTCCGTTTATAAATTCCTTCAGATGTTTAAATACATATATATATATATTAATACACCCAATTTTCATATCGTTCATTAGTAATATGTATGAATTATTATCAAATAAAGTTGTATCAATAAATTATATATATATATACAATGAAATTTTTTAAAATAATGTTCTTTTTAAAAAAGTATATTATAAATTTTCTAGGAATATTATCAGATTGTATGAATAAAAATACATTTATAAAATATTTAATTTCTCAAACACAATGGCTGGATGGAGCGCATTATTATTATATTTTAATTATTTAATGTATTCATTATAAATCTAAATGAGAACAAATCATTTTGGTTTCTTTGTGTTCTAATTACGTACAGAAATATTATCAAAATTTACATTTTGTTAGACTCAAGAAGATAATTATTATTCACTTTTCAATCTTTTAATTTATTATCTGAAAAGAACTACATGTTATTTGAATATTTATTTTTCCACTATATATATATATAAACAGTAGAACTAACTTATCATAAGCATTGAAACACAGACTATATTGACTCATTTTAAACATTATACTTGTTATATTAGAGACTGTTATATTCCACATCCTTTTCTAAACAAATTCCAATAATATAATTTTAAGTTAACGTATAAACTGAGAGACAATTTAATTGAAAAATAAAAATAAAATTTAAATTAATCTATAAGTGAAACCCAGTTACATACACAATTATTTTTCAATTATTCAATATCGAAAATAGATACATTCTCAACAAGTATTATTTTTTTTATTTTGTTAAGTTCCGTGTAATACATATTTTATATAAATATCTCAACTATTGGATTAGCTTTCTCTATATATTGATTTTTAAAACTGAAACAAACCCAAATTGCGCGTATAAAAATATATTTGAAGATGTGCTGAACATATTATTTATCTGTTTAAAAATTCAGCTTAAAAAAATAAGAAAAGATTTATGTGCTAAGAGAGGACTAGATTTTCTCAGTAAATATATAAAATAATATGGACATAAATATGAATATTTATGTATAAATTGGCATAAAACAAAATGTATTAGAAATATATTACATTTACTTGTATTATATTGATAATATTTCTACAATTATTTTTTAATATTAATACACCTGATCATTATTTAAAAATAAATCTTATTATATAAATAATAATTTTTTTCTAGAAAACATACTGAAAGAAGCCATTAGAATAAATGAATGTGCTTTAGAATAAGATGCAGTTTTTTTTCATAGTACTATTGTTTCGATCTGGTAAAACCTTCAGAACTAGATTGCAGACAGAAAATGTATGATAATTAAAAGCCAGATGTACTTTATAGAAGCTTGTGCTAAAAGATTTGTTCTAACCAAAATCTCCTTTTTAGTATTATTGAATAATAAAATGTAATAACATCATTGTATATTATTTTAATAGTATTCGGAAGTTTTTTTTTAATTTTCTACAATGAGACCTTTTTTTTCTTTATTAGTATAAACTAAATTAATTTATTAGATTTGCATGTATGAAATTGTGTCTCCTTTTCTGAATTTTCCTGAGAAATCATAAACACTTTAACTAGACTTTTTCATTAGACAGTTATTGATATCAATCAATATATAAAAAAATGAAGTACTTCATGAATATAATATTTTTTTAATTATTATAAGAACAATCTTCAAATTTGACTATTCTTAGAATTTTTATATCTGACATAACTCACATTTTCACTTTTTTTAATAATTTAAGAATATACTTAATTTAAAAATTAGTAAAAATAATATAAAATGAAGAAAATATTATTTTATAAATATGAGTTTTCATCATATGATTTGAACAATTTAATATAAATAAAATATTTTCTTAAAATTTAAAAAGAAATATTTTTTATTTGAATTCATTTATATTGGAGGCAAGGATATAATTAACTTTTCTAAACGTGACTGTGTCGTCTGTACAGAGCTTCAGTTTTGTTCTCGATTATAACATCGAAATGACGTTGATGTAGATTGTAAAGAACTCTGGTTTCAGTAATGATCTCTACGGAATATTGCTCGTGAGTTACGTGATTTAGATAAACCGTAGTTTAACCAGCAGGAAAAGTTTTTTTAAGTTGACCTAGATATTATTATGATATATGGTAGCATGAAAGAAGTACGTAATTTTTTAGAACGGAATTTGGCTTAGTGTTACTTAATGATAATATCAAGTTAAATTAGTGTGACGATCAACTGAACAAAAATTATTTCTAACATATAAATTCATATAAATTACTTAAATTACTTTAATTTTTTTATGAGAACAGCTGACATATTTTCTTGAGCATTTCAAAAAAATTATACTTTTATTAATGATCTTAATATCAAACTGAGTTTTCTTCTCGTATTCTGTTATATGCAGATTCATGAAATAATAAAATGTTTATATACCGAAAATAAAAACCATATTTTTAATTATATTTTAAATGTTAAATTATTTTATTATCAGTTTGAAATTTTGATTTTTATTTTTTTTCATGTTTTGATGATATTTTTTAATGCAAAAATTTAATAATATTTCAGTAAATTATTCTAAATATTTTAAGTATGAAATTTATATTTATTTCCATATTATTTTAGTATTTTACTATTTATAACTTTCAATTCATTTTTAATTATAATATTAATCGATAATAAATAAAAATAATTGGTATTACATTTTACATATTATTACAAACATAAATCGTGTTTATTAAAACTTGAATTTTATGTTGTTTAATAGGTTTTAGTAATAGGTAATTTTTATAATTAATAGGTGATTTTTATGTTATTTAACAATTGATTTCTAAATATAAAACATGAAGTGTTCAATTTTTAAATATACTAAATATTTCAAGGATTGTAAATTAAGTAAAATATTAAAACTTATTCTGTATATAAACTAAAATAAAATTGACGCATTTACTCTCAAATATTTATTTATATTATAAAGTATTTATGTCCACGTATTAGTGCTTTTAGAATAAAATAGTTAATTAAATGTAATAGTTGACAAAAAATAAAAGTACATGCCTTCAAATGAAACTATCGACCATATTAAATTTTAATATATATTATTTATAACTTTACCAATTTATCTCTTAATTCTGCCAAAAAAATACTAGAAAGTTCTAGAGAAGTATTTAATTTAACTGAATTACAAAAATCCTGTTGTTATATGTTCTTTTCTTTATAAATCTTTAAGTTTATTTATATATATATATATATATATATATATATATATATATATATATTTATTTTTGAACAACTTAACTTTCAAATATTACAAAAAACGGTTGACTGAATACGAAAGAAATTCACAGACACGCACTCCTAATCCTGAGATAAAACGCGTTTAAAGTTCGCATTCGTTCTATATTCTTTTTTTTACATCCAGTGTTGCACGTTTGTGGAGCGAGAAATGAGAATCGAAATTATTACTTCTAGACATAAACCACAATACAAGATTTTATACTCGACAATGCAATTCAAAGAAACCGTATTTTGTAGAAGTCTTTATATATATATATATATATATATATATATATATATGACAATTTTTTGTAGCCATATGAAGTTATTTATTGACACAGTTTGTCTTTAGTTTTTATTAGTATCTTTGAAATCTCTGTCAAAGTTTAATAAAAAGTATTGTACGTTTTTAAAAATATATATAAGTTGTGTGAAAGTAGAAGTGACTTATAGAAGACATATTTATCAAAATATATATATATATATATATATATATATATATATAAACTGTCTGAAAACAAGTTTTGCTAATAATATATTTAATGAATGAAATAAAAGTTTTAAAATAATATTAAATACTATACTAATATTTTAAACAAGGTAAATGATAAGAATAAATATTCTAGTTTTATAAAATATTTGAAAACAGAATAATAGTATTTTATTGAATAAAAATCAATATAATTTTTTATGTTAAAGGATATGAATATAAAAATGAATATGAAAATATTTATATGAGTTATATCTCTAAATAAAAATACCTTTTAAATGTAAAAGCTTTCAATTTCTCATAAATGTCATGAAAATGCTATTATGTTTTCTGGAATCATTTTGGTATTTATTTTATTACTTATAATTTTATATTCTCTTAAATATAACTTCAATAAAACTATAATATTTTTATGTAATCCTTAATAAAAATTTTCAGGTTTATTTTATTTTGTAGTGTTTGTACTGCAAAGAATAATTTTTAGTTGGAGTATTTGATGTTGTCTCCAAATTTATATTAAAATATTTGGAAAAACAGGGAATAGTAAATAGTTACTGTTTATATATACATAAATACGTTTATATATATATATGTTATATAATTTGAATTTATGGATTTTTTTATAACAAATATAAATGGCGTCTTTTACAGTAAATGCTATAAGAGTATATTTAAATATAATTTTATATACATCTTTTTTTACCAGAAAATAAATATAGTATAAAATATATTTTGTATAAACATTATCCAATTTGAAACAAATATTTTCTTTTTAGAATCACCGAATTGAACATATTTTGATATCTTGTAATTTTTAATTAAAGGAAAACTGTTTCCTTGTCAACAATAGAACCGATTTTTCTATACGTTTTCTCTAGAGATCTATAGATTTTTCTATACTTTGTCTCTCGAAGAGAATGCCAATTTAAAACGTAAAATCAAGAATCAAAATAATGAATAATTAACTAATGAATATTTTTAGCAAAGAAATATCAGGTGTATTGAGCAAAAATTCACTTGTGAAATGTAAACATATATTTTATGTTACATTCAGATTTCATTAATATGTCTGGTTGGATGTGTATATATATATATATTTATATATTAAACAAAAGGATTATACGTCTAGGTTCGCATAACTTTAAAATTTGCGTAATGAACACTATATTCAAGGTCTTATTCTTTATTCATTATCCTTTCTTTTTAATGTCTTTAAGACATCTGACGTAATGTTTTATTTTTATTAAAGAAGTTTAATAAGAGCAAAGTATAATTAAATTGTTTTCATTTAATCATATTTTCATTTTGGTTTAATCTTTTTACCATTCATAAAATAAGTTTGAAAATAGTGATTCTTTCATGAATGGTCTACGTTAATTAGAAAGGAAATTTAATTAATATCCACGTTACTTTGTAACTGAATTGTTTTTCTTTATTATTTTTTCATTGTTATTCCAAATTCTGTTAAATATGTATTAAATTGTGTTGTTTTAATAAAAAAATATATTTGTATAGAAATACTTACACATTAAAATGTTCTTTAGTATTTCCATAAAATTGAATTTTGTTTATTTTGAAGTTTTGTGAAATTCTGAAAAATATGCAAATAAATGTAATTAAAAGATAATAAAGCAAAAATATATGCGTTGCGAGAGTAAATTATTACTAAAAAGATATTAAAACAAATCATTCCTTTGAAGACAGATAAAAAGGGTACCACAAGATTACCATTAATTATCATAATTTTGTCTGAAAAACAAATTACTTATAGTAAAATAGAAAACATTTAGAGATTCTGCGAACAATATTTTAACCATATTAATAAAAAATAAAAATTAGAATACATGTTCCATAAATTAAATATTATTCCTTGGTTGATAGATTGACAATAAGGTTTTTAAAATCTTTGATATAAACACTCAATATAAATTAACTAAACGGATTATTAAATGAATAAAAACGGGTTACTAGGAAAGAACATAATCAGAAGATTAAATGAATGAATGTTTTCATACAAACGAAAATTGATTTCAGTAGAAAAAGGTCACTAAATGGATTAAATAATCTCAATGTGCGTATTCAACATCGTAATTTATGATCATGTAAATGACTTTTTTTTGGGATCGAAAAGGCTAACCTTTTTGTCGTTCTTTCATATTACACTATATATGTGTATATATATATATATATATATATAACAATTTGAAACAAACTAGGTATATATATATATATGTATGTATATAAAGGAATGTTTTGTACATGAAAAAGGAACATGACTTGTGCGGATAAAAAACATCAACTTTTTCGTAATTGAAAGAAAAATCTTAACTATTAGTAAAATTATTTTGGATAAAAGAGCATAAAAGTATGTAAGTAATTCAAAGACACACGAAAAATTTGGAATCTTAATATGAGTTTTAAAATTAATATTTAGAAGAATATTAAGATAATTAAATAATATGGTAAAGAATATTAAATCATTCTTCTTGACAAGACTTAATACTAACACATTGTGTAGTTTTGAATTAGTTACTGTGTCTTATGAATGAAATATTATCTATATTCTTTTTAAATATAAAATAAATTAAAGAGTATCTGTACGTAAAATCTCATTACTTATAGTATATTACTTTAAAAATAGTAGAGCGTTCGAATGGAAAATGTAGAGAACTTACGTGCCATGACATCAAACTATCTAAGGTTATACATTTAAATTGAAAATTTTTAAAAACTAACTAAAATCATATTTCTCATATGACAACATATGAGAAAGTGTACTCTGTTCCTGAATACTCTTTTGTTACGAGGCTGTCATAATTATACAGCAAGTATAAAATGATGGTTCAATATCTATGATGAAAATAATTTTAAAAGTGGATGAGTTTCAGCACAGAAGAGGTGACATATGAGAAAATATCTCGTACTACCAGGATAACAGCCACATGGGTATTTTACATTATCATTGAGAGTCTAGTTCTTTATGTCAATATCAAAGTATATTCAATGGATGTAATGTTTTATATCCTGAACAAATATATTTAATAAAATACAGTCTTTAGCACTATGGGTAGAATCATTTTTATAAATGAATTTTTCAATTATCCACAAATTAAAAATTGTTCTGATCAAAAATATTAAATAACTGATTACTAATCGTGTTTTTATTTTTACTTATCCGCATTTCTATGACTGTCATTATTTTCGAAGCACTAAGATATAGACAATCTATCAGATCACAGTATTTTAAATGATTTATTGTCCTCAAGAGTTTCATCTTTTTCATTATATATATATATATATATATATATTTTCCAATTAAGATAAGGTATTTTACCAGTGCAGTTTCTTTGTTTTTATCTCTCACTGAGAGAAATATTGTATCAATGAAATATTTTTAATCATTTGGCACTCATACTTTAGCCTTTTAATTGAGAGGTGAATCGAACGCAAGTGCGCAAACGGGGTCTTTTTTTAAATTTTATGTGTGTTCGCACGCTAATGACCTTAGCTGTCTCTAAAACCTTAATAACTAACTAATTAGAGACAACTCGGGTTTTTCTGCATTTTAGCGTTCTGAGGAGCGAAAAATTCATTTAGGAAATTGTTGATAATTATCTTCAACTTTTTTAACTCAACATTATCTCTTTCAATAAGACTTCTTTTGTCTTGATTAATTTTGGTAAATGGTAATTAATTGCATTGAGGGGTAGTTAAAAGTAGCCAAAATTATTGTCCATGAATTGCTACTTTTACCTTCGAGTGAATTATTTAAATTGTCTAACAGAAAAAATAAATATTTTAATTTTATTGGAAAAACTCTGATTTCAAGAAACCTTTCTAATATTTATTTCAGGAATATTAAACATAAAGTATCTTAAAATCTTGTAGTCTTACAATGTATATCATTTTTTTAAAAAGAATAAGTTTGAGATTTTTTGCATTAAAATGAAATATAATTTTGTTCTCTGTAATAGTTTTTCTTTTATAAGTAATATTTTTTGTAAGTTATTACTATGATATTTTCATAAATTATAATTACCTCAGCAAAACATTTTTAATTCCTTTATAATTTTTTATTCACCAATTTAAAAAAATGTATTAAAATTTTGTGCAAAATTTTGAGAATAAATTTGTTATTTATCTAAATTTTTAAATTTAAACTTCAAGTGCTTTAAATAAGCATAATTTTAAGTACATTTTTAACTGTCTTCATCGGGATGATTTCGTTAGATTTTTTTATATAGCAGAAAATATGATTAGATATGCAAAGAGAATCGGATATATGAAGTCGGTAGAGATTAACACATTAACATATGAGATTGTACATATAAAAAATAATTAATCTATTTTTACAATAATTGTTTTTAAATATTGATTGTTAATTTGTTTATTATTTTATTAAAGAATTTTAATGTATTGAATTAATTTAAATTAATATTATTTCAACTATTGGACTAACTATTAGATTTCTTATTTTCCTCTGCTTTACTTCAATGAAAATATCTCTAATAAATATCATTTATTCTAAAATATTTGTTTAAAAATAATTTTATTTTATATATATATATATATATATATACACTAATCTAAAATAAATATCGACGAACAATAAAAAGGACAAAGTTTCAAAAATAACAATAACAAATATTAAAAAGAAAGAATCAATGACTACTAGAAAATAAATGTACACGTTTCAATTTATAATATATATATATCTATTTATATATATATATATATATATATATATATATATATATATGAGATGATTGACAAATTAATATTTCCGTTTAAATGAAATATTTCAATTCGAAAATTATAAATGAAATATAAAAAAATATATATTTATATATTTAAATGCCATTTTATAATTAGTCTATTACAAAAGCTAATTATTTTTTATGAATATATTGTTTCAAAACCTTTACTAATTGACAGGTTTTAATGAAATAGTACATTTACATAGGTTGAACATGGTTTTAATGAATATATTACATAGATAAATACATACGTGTACACACACACACACACTCACACACACACATATATATATATATATATATATATATATATATATGTGTGGATATGTATTCTATTTTAACATCATTAGAAATATGTTTCGCAAATAATATTTATTAAAATATTTTTCAAACATTCATTTAAATTAAATTTTAATAAATTATTACTAAATTCTGTTGAATAACTTTAAATGAGTATTTAAATTTAATCTGATATCAAATTGATTATAAAAGTTAAATTTACTAATTAAAAATCCATACAACTTCGATCTCATTATCATTTATATATATATATAGTGTAAAATTTCAAAGTTAGTTATTGTATTATTAATATTATTCATAGATAAAAGTTTGAATGAGAAAATATATACGTTGAAATAGCTGATATTGTTATATTTCTGTTTACATACCTTTCTTTTAACAGAATTGTTATTTAAAACTTGTTTCAATAAAAATGAAATGCGTAAAAAACTTTATAAAATAATATTTGAACAAAAAATACTATTTATGCCATCGCTAAAACTACAAAGCTAAGAAAATCGATTGCCAAAATGTGTACGATAAAAAGATAATTTTCGAATTTAGTCGACATATCACGTTGCAAGGATGAATGTTGAACAAATTTTATAATAATAAACAGAATAATGGTTGAACGAAGGATATGAACAATTTGAAAGTTTTATTATTTTTTATCATTTATACTTAAATTAATATGAAAGGATGTGCTACAATCTTTTCTTTTTATATATATTTATGCGTTAAATAAGTATGTTATTTATAGATTGAAAATTAAAGAAAATTAACATATATATATATATATTTAACTGTTATATAAAATTATGATATATTGTATATTTAACAAAAATTGTCTTCCTTTTTAGCTTCAAAGTTTTAATTTCTTTAAGCTTATGGTATACTAATCTTTGGAATATCTTAATTTACTTTTACAAATGATTTTTTTTAATCACACAAACCACAAAATATTTTCTAATCAAAAATGTTCAATAAGTAATTATATATATATATATATATATATATATATATATATATATATATATATATATATATATATATATATATATGTATTGACGATCAGAGAACAATTTAATAAAAATTAAATATTCCATGGTTATTCTGTAAAAAAATGCAAAAAAGAATACAAGTATCATATCTATGAGGATATCTTCCGTGTATTAATTAAATTGAATAAAATTTATCTTTATATAAAATATTTACGAACCTATTATATAATAAAACATGTAAATGATTTTGTATTAAATTTCGTTTTTAATTTTGAATTTTTTCAATATGTTATTAAAAAGAAATAGATTCGAAACTGTACAAATCTAAATCCAAAATAATTTTTTCCCAACATCCTTCTCTTAATAATTGCTTTCTAGAAGGTAAAACAATTAAATTTCGCTTATTATAATTTCTCATCGCAAAGCAAATATTAATGTGAAAATCAAACTAAGATATGTGTTATGCAGGTCAGGTTTAGAAAACGGTTGGTATTAATTTGCATGTATTTAACTATATTGCTTTGATTTAATAATAGGACCAAGAAATGAGATGTGTCATTAGTATAATATTAGTAAAATGTTATTTTAAACAAGATTGAAAAGGGAGGCAGATAGATTTATATAAATGTATGATGTTACAATAGAATATATATATATATATATATATATATATATAAATAATAAATTAGGTCGTTGCACATAAAATATCGCATTTCTTTGGTGACATAAAGTTGGCTCGCTTTTTAGAGTAGTATGAGTGTACGTGTCAAATGTGTAAATGTCAAATTTAAACGTGCAATGTCTTGTAGGAGTGAAATTCTCATTTAATGCAGTTAGTTTTGATTGATAATTTCTTAACACAAGATAGAGAAAAATGAATATTAAGGAAATTAAAGTGATTCTCTTAAATATGCTGATCTTTTAGAAAACATTCATTTAATTTTTTTCTGTTTTATATTCAAGTAGTGTTATGCTATTTTGTATTGTTTTTTTGTATATGAAAATAAAATACATCAAGTGATATGTCTTCTTTCTGGTCTATATTATAAATTTTAATAACAAAAAATGTCCATATAGAAATTTTAAAAGAACTAGTTGAATAAGATATATTTTAATCCTGGTTGTATTATTTTCCAGTAGGTTTTTAGTTTACTCTTAAAGAAGATTGGTCATTTTTTAATAACATTTATTTTTTATCTATGTTAGCTATTAAAAATTTAATGGACTACTATATTGTATTTTATATTCAAATAACTGTCCTGAATTGATTGTTACTTAAATATAAATATATGTTTAATAACTTCATAACATTCTTTCAAATTATAACATGTTTTATTATAAACAAATATATTTCTCTGAAAAGTAACAATTTCAATCAAATTAAATATTAATGTCAAATTTAGTGTTTAATACATATTGGTTCTATCTTTTAATGGAAAAAATTGTATCAAGCCTGCGTGGAAAAAATACATTTTTTTAACAATGATTTTTATATAAATAACTATTGAGTCTAAATGTATAAAAGAAATATACAACGCAACATTTTTTTAGAAATGTAATATTTATATCTGAAAAATGTTGAATAGCTTTCCAGGAAACGACAAATTTGTGAACCTTTTTTCCTGAATCGAGAACTCGAGTTTCCGATTTCCGATCACTATATGATAGAAAAGGTGTGTCAACGAGGAAGGAAACTTTAAAAGAAACTAATGTATGTTGAAAATAATATAAAAAATCTCCCACTATTTTAAAACAAATCACGTAACAATTTTACAGCATTTAGACACGCACACTTTTGTAATGTGTGCAAAGTGTATATATATATATTATACACACAAACACACACACACACACACACATATATATATATATATATATATATATATATATCAGATACAAATTCTGTTCCTATATAACATTATTTTCACTTAAAAGATTTATCAATAATCCAATTCTTTATGTGAAGCTATTTCAATTAAGATTAAATGTTTTATTCATACATTTATCGATAGAAATTTAAGAAAAATAATATAGTAGAGAACGAAAACCTTTATTTCTTGAACATATATTTTGTAACATACATGAGTATATGTTTTTGTGCTATTTTTTTTAATTCTTAGTTGTTATAGTGATATTAATTACATCTTGTATTTATATTTATTTGTTAAAATATGATAAATTACATACCGTCATACTGCATACATCATACACATATATCTCTTAAAAATGGTCAATTTACCTCTAAAACAATGAATAACGAAGAAAACGTGACATACATTTATACATTTTTATTTATAAAATAAAAGAATCACCTAATATGTTCACATTTTTGCTCGTATTTTATTTAGTGTTGCTGTATACATGTTTTTTTTTCTTCTCTGCACTATAAATACAAAATAAATATAAAATTAATTTCCTATTACTTTCTGTTGATAAAATTAACATTGTTGTAATATTTATTTCGTTAACTTTCTTTTATTTCTAAAATAAACGATTCTAATATTTTTTAATTATTCCTATCATTTTTAAAAAAATAACCCCTAGTATGATTTATTTTTTTTGTCCATTTTTTCTTTATTTATATTTCTAACTTTAAAGAAGCTACTGCATTTAGGTTTGTCTAATTTATATATATAAAAATTAGTTGTCTTTTATGGTCCTTATTTACAACTTGCTTTTGTCATATGAATCAATAAGCCCGCGATGCCTTTGAGCCTGTCATGCCAAATCATTTCTTCTCTTTTTCAGATTATTTCATCAACTTCTACAGCCTCTTTTACCTCAATGTCTTTTATCTTCCTTTTTACAATTTTCTCATATCGTTATTCTATGCATCCATCTTTGAACATATTTTAGTAGCATCAAGTAACAAAATTCAATTTTCTTTTTTAAATATCACAGTTGTCCGAGTCAATACTGCTGAATTGTTTACCCAAAAAAGAAAATTGAAAAATAAAAGTACATAAATAAATAATAACTTAGAACACAAAAAGTATTTTTAATACATCTTTTACCATCTAAAGGAATAAATGTTAGTTTCATTATTCAGTTTGTATTTTACCTAGTTTAAGCTGCATACATATGTAATAATGAATATTTAATGGAATACTGTTTCCTTCTAATATTCGAAAATATTAATATATTAATAATAATTTATTTGCTTATATATATATTATATATATATATATATTAATATAAATAATAATACTAGGTAAATTCCCTTAGGAAAGGTACACTGATAAGGGTTCCATTTCTAAACAAAGTTTTAATTATTGTGATTTCGTATAAGTTTATATATAATATATCTATACCTACGTGAAATACATATAAATTATATATATATATATATATATATATATATATATATAATAGAAAAGAAGGAAAGAATTCATAACAACGTTGTTAGTTTTTCATAAATACGATTGACCGACCATCAACTCTAAATCCTCTTGTCAATCTGCTCGACAAGCTGTACCCCACTTCACCTTATAAACCGTGTTTAGTAATTCGAAAGGGTTGTTATGTTTTATCATGTCAACACACCATAATTCAGGGATGACCTTCATACAAGTAAAAATTGATGAAGCAAACTTATGAAATTGAAATTTGTTTAGTTTTCCTCTAATTAACATATATTTTTAATTATTATAATATTGTTACAAAACGTGCAATCATGAAATAAATGCATTTGAATTGTATATGTATATATATATATATGTGTGTGTGTGTGTGTGTGTGTTTTATTATATTATATTTTTTAAAAAACACATCAAAATACTAATACGTTTATGTTGTTTGTATATCCGTATATTTATATTGTAAAATTTAAGTGTTATAAAAATATGGGGTTATAAATAAATACTTTTTTTTTCTAAAGAATACGAGTACATATTTTAAAGAATTGTAAGAAAATATCACAATATGTGTGTGTATATGTATCATTTTGTTGATATTTTAATATATAAAATTAGTTATTATTAGTTATTCTTATATTTTAAAACTTATGTATTTATAACTGTAATAATATGATGTGTTTTTTCCTTATCTAAAATCCGTTATTGTAAGAAGCTTATGTTATAACGATATAATTGGGGAAATTCTTTGAATTGTATTTTGTAAGTTGTCACAATTGACAATAATTTATTCATGTTTATCAGTTATTCTTATCAAGTTCTGTAGGATAAATGTTATTTTAAAAAGAAAAATATATTAAATACATACAAGGTATGTATTATATATATATATATATATATATATATATAATACATAAACATACATAAATGAATGTACGTTTGTCTCTTTGTGTGACTCTCAGTGAACAAAATATTGCTTTAAAATTCTAATCTCATGGAAATGTTTGTTACTTCATAATTGTATTGAAAAGTCGATACTTTATCCGAGGTATATAATTTTCAAGACGAAATAATCTGTTGTGTACATAAAAAACTGTAAACAAAAAGCTCCGTTTATTTTTACAGTTAATTAACTTTGAGGTTTGTTTTCTACTATGGAATTTTTGCTGAATATATTTTCTTTTTTTCATACAGTTACTTCAGCACAATATAAATACTAATAACAAAATAAACATTATTATAGAATGCCCGTAAACAGTTACAAATTAAATTACTACCATTATACGTTTCTCTCTTATATATATATATATATATATGTTAATAGCTGGATAAATAATAAACTAAGCAAATCGAAATAGAGAGATCAAAATTTTAATCTTTTAGTATTTTTTTAAAATTCCATTTCAATTTTGTCAATTAATTATATTAATTTATATCTCATATATTAAGAATAAATTAAGAAAAAAACAAGAAACCAATATGACTTCGTATAAAAGAAGATTCCTAAAAGAAATAATATTATATTACGAATTGTTAAAAAAATATTTATTCAATTTCTGTGTTTTGATTTTAATAAAAATGTATTAATTGTTATATTTGGCGCTGAGTTCATTTCAACTTTCAAGAAAGTATATTTACAGTCGAATCTCTTTATCACCGACTCAGATTTAGTATTTTGTTTTCTTCTTTTAGAGATAATTGGTTCTAAATATTTAATACAGAGTGTACAATTACTAGCATTTGCTTCAGCTGTATTTTGTTAAATAAGAAATTTCGTTATAAATGAATTCGTTATACGGTTGCTGTGTTACACATATTATATATATATATATATAAAATTCAAAATAGTATTAATATATAACACCAAATAAAGATAATTTGGTTAACTTCAGAGAATTAAGGATAAACAAAAGTACGTTTATTAATGCTAATCAGAGTTATGTTAGTATCAGTGATTTTGTTTATTATAATAAGTAATATTCCTTAATTCTAAAGGTAGTCCATTTTAGTAATACAATTTTTTATTTAACCAGGAAGCTCTGTTCCCTTCTTTCTGTACTCGCTGACTCCCGGGAAGGTTTCGCTCCCCACTCGCTAACGTTTAACCTCCCTAATAAATAATAGAAATTAACAAATTATAAGCATAAATAATCTGCGTGAAATACAAGTCGTACCTACTGTGTATACCCACTTTTGTTGGTCACCGTGTGAGAGCTACATAATACATGTGATTCATGTCTACCAATCAGAACAGAGACCACTCAATTACTATTAACCAATCATTCGAGAATAGTCAACGTGCTACTTGTGATGTGTTAGCGGGGGAGAGGTGTTGCGAGGAGGTGGTCTACATAAAAAATAAACAAAATATTTTATGGAAATTTTACGATGGAATTATTTTTATATGTAGAAAGAAAATATATTAAATGTAAAAAAATATATTTAATGAATACGAAATTGGGAAAATGTAGACACATTAAAAAAAGTATATTTCAGTTAATTAAATTCTTTCACACGTACACACACACACACACATATATATATATATATATATATATATATATATATATATATATATATATAAATAATATATATATATTCATATATATATATATATATATATATATATATTCATATATATATATATATATTCATATATATATATATATTCATATATATATATATATATATATTCATATATATATATATATATATATTCATATATATATATATATATATTCATATATATTTATATATATATTCATATATATATATATATATTCATATATATATATATATATATATATATATTCATATATATATATATATTCATATATATATATATATATATATATATATATATATATATATATATATATAAATAATATATATATATTCATATATATATATATATATATTGGGGGGGGGGTAATGTTTGTTAAAAAAGATCATTTATTTGTATTCAAGTACGAGCTTATCACATTCAAAAATGAAGTTATTTAATAGTATTTAAAGAAGTAAAACCCACAGGCAAAGCAACCATCTACGAATGTACATAAAAAAAGGAGAGAGAATTGACTTTCTAAAAAAATATAAACTAATTAAAAACATGAAAGAGCTATTTTTACCGACGATAAAGCAACATAAAGGGACAGAATGAATGTTTTATGAGAACATTGCTAGTAAATATACCAGAATGCACGAAAATGTTGAAAGCGTTTAAATTTAATACCGAAACAGAACGCCGTGTCCATGTATACTGAATTGTTCAAAGTGACCACTTGTGCATTTAAATGGTAAAATTAATTTCGACATACTTTCATTTCAGCAGGATATGAAATGTACTTTAGTGTTCTAAATGGATATAATTCAGCGTTGGTCGTGTCGTGCCGGGTTAACCGAGCTTCTTCTTATAGCTTTTTATTAGTATTGTGGCAGGGAGATATTCGAGAATATTTATATGATATTTATTCATTACATAGGCGAGATATTTTTATTTCTTCAGATTCTAGAAACTCAAAAGGTTTTCATTTCGGTCCTATATTATAGACATTCATTTGCCGTTCAGTGTAATGAATTGAAATTCCAGGAAATTATATTGCAGTTTAATTAATGTTTGGTTTATTTCATTCATTCGCTCAAGAATTCACGAATTCTTCAACTCTTTATTTTATATTTATTTTTCTGACACTTTAATATACGACTTTACATTATTTTTCAAGTACAGACACTCTTTTTTTCATTACTGTTTTAATAAATTTCTTGAAATGAATAATAGGTTATTCTCAAGAAAGATGGAAAATAAATTGTTAACGTTTTAAATACTCAATGCTTTTATACTTTTTTTAAAAAAATAAACATATATTAAAAAATTTCATCTACAGTTAACAAAAAGTATTTTAATATATGAAACAGTGTACTTATATAAACTTTTATGAAAGAAAAATAATAAATTATTTCGTAATAAAAAAGTACACCTGAAATAAGCTTATATTAGAGATTAAATTGACTCGTATTTAAAATAAACTATGGGAATATATATTTCTTACACAAAAAAATTCAATTTGTTTGTGAAATAAAAATATTAATACTAGCAGACTTGTATAATTTTATTTAAATTGTACAATTTCACAAACAATATTTCAAATTAGATATAAATTTCCGATTTACAATACCTGTATACACATACATGTGTACGTACTTATAATAACAAACGCATTTATATTTATGTATACTTGTGTACATAAATATGTATAAAACAAGAAGCTTATATCAATTTTTTGTAATCTGTTGTCATTGTTGCCTCAAGATAACATTGCTGTTTTCTACAAGCAAGCAGCTATATTAACAACATATGAATTAAACATAAAGAGTTTATATCAGATCGTATTGATATTGGGCGTGTCTAAAGTAAACCAATTTTCTTTATAGATATTTGTATTTGGTTCTTATTATTTTTATTATACATAGCTCCTATCATATAAAATAGTAATTTATATTCTCAGAATAAAAATTTAAGTATTGACTTTTAACATACATTTTTTAAAGTTTAACACATCTAAGAAAATACAAGGAATATTAACATAAATTGAACTGAATTTCAAAATCAGATTAAATAAACGTACTATCTGCACGATTCAATAGTTTATAATTATTGGCATTTAATTTAAATACAAAAATAAAAAAGAATTAATCAAGAAATAGTATAATAGAATTAAAAGTTTCTTTATAATAAATAAAAATGGAATAATTAATAAAAAAATAATATGTTTATTGAATTGGATGATTTAAATTCGTAAAATTTTCTAAGGTATATATTTTATAATTAAATAACATTTTCTTTAACTGTTATACTTTCCTACTTTAAAAAATTTAATCATTTGATTTTCATTTCTCTTTTCCGCCTTTTTCGTGTACAAAACAAGCCATTCATTCTATATAGAAAGGTTAATTAAGGATTGTTATTGTATTTTCCGTTCTCCGCCTTTTTTATGCGTTCACTTCATTTCTTTCTTATAAAGATTGTTGAAGAATATATATATATGTGTGTGTGTGTTATTGTATATATATATATATAGTAATTTATGAAAAATTTTACTGATGTGAACAAGAAATGTGAATTAATAATTATTCTATCTGAAGAATAATAAAATCATGTTACAAAATAAATATATATGCGGTGATAAATATTTTCGTTCATCTATATATGCATTTATAATCCGAAACTTACCAATAAAAATTCATAATCTTATAATGTCATACGAAATTTTAACATCGTATCATTAAAGATTCAGGGAATTATTCTGATTTCATATAAATCAGCTTACCGGATTTCCTCTATTAAAATTCTCGTCTGATATTTCGTTCCGTGACTGGAAATTTTAAACATTTTCTTTTATGGAGAATATAACATCACTTTAATAATTATGCTACATGAAAAAGACGTCCATTTTCATTCATTATTATGGAACATTCAGTGCTGAAAATTATTAAATGGGTTTATAATAAACTGTGAATTATTAATTAGTTTTAAATGATATTCTAATAAAAAAATTAAGGTTAATAAATTTTTAAACACTTTCCTTTTCGTTTAAAACTAACATATATATATATATACCGTTTATAAAATTATATCTTATTTTCAGTCATTAAAATTATGAACGTTTATTTGAGAAAATATTGGGTTTTAAGCTTATGGTTCTATATATTTTACGAAAAGAATATCTCTGTTGATGTTATCATTTTCATAACACTAAAAGACTTTCAAGAGTATCCATTTTTGATAGTATCACTTTCTAGAAGATATCGAGTTATAAATGATTCTATATAACCATCTATCAACTCATATTCTGAACATATGATCAAAACACTTCAAACTTTTCTTTGTGCTCTATCAGTATACTTCAACTATTGATCTCTCTTTTAATACCTTTTCATTTTTTGTTTTCTCGATAAGAATTTATATTTTAATGTATTTTTTCAATTTTTCTTAAAAAAGATTTAAAATACTGGTTTATTATTCATAATTAACATTACTAATTAATATATTTCATATAAACAAACAAAAAATTTTCGTATCGTAGGTAAGAACAGAGCTAAAAAATTTACAAAATTAAATTTAATAATTTTTTTATAGTTTTAACTTTAGTTAATTAATTAAATACATTAGTCTGCTTTCTTTATTTTCATATTTTTAATTATAAGCAATTAATGATTATTAATGATCAGTAATGATTGTACTATGAATGATGATTTTGTTTATTAAGTTATGTAAACTGTATTGAATTTTTTAAATATTTACTTACATGCAAAAGACTTACTTATTGTTTTATTAATGTTTTAAGGATACTAATTTAATTATTATAATTTCTCATAATTTTTTATTAAAAATGTTTATAATACTAAGTGAAAGTGTGTTCATTTCTTATTAAAAATTTATATTTATGGAAATTACTTATACTACTATGAATATACAAAAAACATAGATTTATGAAAAAAAATTTCATTAAAATAAAAATATATTTTTAATAAAATAGGTGATTTATTATTTTAAAAACGTTAAACACTTTATTAATTTTATTTCAGTAAAATCTTATTACAAACATACAAAATAGAAGTACAAATAATTCATAAAAATGAAATAATATTTATATAAGATTTACTAACTTTACATTAAAATAAAAATGAATATAGAATAGATTGAAATTTAAAATATATCATACTTAAAATGATACTAAAAGTACAAAATGTGTTTTAAATCGTTTGCAAATATATATCAAAAAATTTTGAATATATATATATATATATATAATTTATATCAAATTAACCAATTTGTGTATATAAATATATATATATATATATATATATATATATAGATGTTATGATTTTAAATTAATTAATTTTGTATGTGTTTAAATTATGATGATGAATTAATTTGAATGTACCGAAAAAAAGAATTATTTACCCAGAAAATGCAAACAAACAAACAAACAAAAATCAGAATTAAAATGTATGAATTTAAATAAAAATCAGATATTTACTGTATATTACCACTAATTTCCATATTATAAGGTTGACGTTTGTTTATGAAATTATAACTTTGTTCCGAGTAAACAATATGAAAAAGGAAGTAAAATTATTCTAGATATAAATTTATACAATTAATTACACTATACGTTTAATATTAGACTATAAATACGAATGTTTTCATAAAATATTAGATCCAAAATGCGTTTATATTTCAGCTTGTTTTAAAACCACAACAATTTATATTACTATTATTTTATTTATATTTTTTAAGTATATTTTAAAATTGAACAATTTTGTAACTTCTTATAACATATCATTCCTTTATGATTTTTAAAGGTGTATCGATATATTATATTAAAAATTCGTACATACACTTTAACATTCTACAGTTTTATATATGCAATTATACAATATATATATATATATATATATTGTTTGAAATTCGGTTTTATTTAAATATTTCAAGATTATGTATTGTTGAAGTTATAAAGTAATTTCTAATATACTTTCATATTTATGTTTAATAATTGTTAGATATAAAGAACATTTGATTTAAACTAACAAAAGATTTTTAAACAAAGCTTCCACTTCAAAACGAAATGTAAGAACCCTATCAAAAAAAGTCTCAAACTGTAAGAGAATTGTGATATGAAAGACTTCTAGAACAATCTTATTATTTCGTGTGAAAAGAATCAAACTATTTTGACAGAAACTGTTTCGAAAAATGACATCTCGTATTTTTTTGTGAATAGCGGTCTGGAGGAAAAAGAAACACGCAAAAGTCTAGCAACAGGTCAGTTCCTACTTTAAATCTAGCGTTATGAGAGATGACGATGTCATCTTTCGGAAATTCTAGCATGGTTTCTCCATCGTCTCTTCTATATAATATCAAAAGGTATAGTGGATTTGTTGGGATACCGCATAAACCGGATGTCCTTGTTGGTATTGACCACCGGACGTGATTTTCGCGTGAACATAACTCATATGCATATATACGTCGTGGTATTTAAATTTCTGTGTACTATTGCAAAATATATTTCAAATAAATTAGAACGGTGCAGTTACAGCTTTCAGCATAAATTAATCCTAGTTTATCTATTTATTTCTAGTTATATAAAAATCAATGTATTTTTAAAATAAGTGTACGAATCATATGTTAATTTTTATTGAATAAAATCTTAATTTTTTTTATGTATAATATATATATATATATAGAAAGAGAGAGAGAGTTTTAAACTGTAAATACTAAATTTTATTATTGATTGACATTTTTGAATAAAATAAAATTAAGTTAAAATAAATATTAATTTTATATACTCGTAGATAATGATATCGTCGTCTTCATATATATATATAAAAATTATAAAATTTAATATTCATTTACATATATATATATATATATATATATATATATATATATATATATATAAATGAATATTAAATTTTGTAAGTAAATTAATAATAATTTATAAATTTGACTTTTTATACAACTTATAATCATTAATTCCGAATCTATTTTTATTTACATATCTAAGTCGTTTGTAAATAAATTTCTAGTGTATTTAGTTTTCATTTTTATTTTTAATGTTAGTTTTACTTTAAGTAATATTTCTAAAAATACAGTTCTGAAAAAAAATGTTTCGGAATAATTATGATTTTCGAGTACACATTGGTTATTTAGAATATTTTTACTAAACTACGCTGTCACATATTCTCAGATCTATCAATAAATTCTAAAGAAACAAATTTTATAACATTTTGTAATGTAATACATAGAACAGATTTTAATTAATGTTTAACTTTGCTACCCAAATGAATGTCTATTAGTTTTATCAGTTCTTTTTTATGTAAGTATATTTATTAGACTATTATAAAATTATATTTCTAGGATGTTAAAATTTTATAATATAGTGTATAAAAAAATATTTTCGCCTATAAATAAAATAAAAATTTATCTAATATTTTGTTCCAATTTAAGTTATTCATAGTAAATGTTGTATTATTTATATAAACATTCTACATACACTGTTAAGTACTAAAATTCCACGAAAATCTCTGATATTGATTAAAAATCAATGAGTATTAGTAAGATGTTAAGTAATCGCCATTGTTTAGTTATCAGCGCCGTTAGAAAGACCCATTCAACTGCGAATTGGCGCGTTCAGTCAACAATGTGATAAGGCGTCGGTAATCCTTCGATATCCTAGTACGGTATTCGGGTCACAATATGAGCCTTTTGCTCGTGTACAGTACGTTCCATTCCCGATCTTGTACTCATTTCAAATAATATTGAACTGTGGATACGAAAAGCCTTTTTCTCGCCGATTCACTTTCTACAAAATATCTCCAATACAGTAATGAACAGTTTACATGAATTGTAAGGGGTTGTAAATGTGACTTTATATACGTTTTTCATGGAGTGTTTTACTTAATTTTGTCTTGATATTCAATTTGAAGATTTAATTAAAATCGCGCTGCACGAATAGCTTGCAATATAAACGATTTATGATATTAAAGAACATTTTATGAATGTTCAAATACGCTCCGATTGTGATTAACGTTCCGATTACTTTAAATAATGGAAGTAAATTTGTTTTAGACATAATTATGTTTGTAGACTTTTTTAATAAATTTAACTTTCGTTTGCATCAAAACATTTTGAATAAACTTAATCTTAAAAATTTTAAGTAAGTGATAAAAAACAACAAGTTTCTGTAAAATTTAAAATTATTTCATAAAACATCAAAAGTTGTGAGTTATGCAACGAAAGAAAATAGTTCATAAGAATTTTCAGTAATATATATTTCAATTCTTTTGAAAGTTCTCCGAGTTCGAGCCACATCTTTCATTTCATGTGAGGTTTTTCATGTAACGAAAGTATTTTATGAATATTTTATAACAAAGTGGCGAACCAAGACAGATTTCTGTTGATCTTATACACTTAAAGCTCTTTATAGAATTTGGGGTTAAAGTACCGTTATTTCATTGAAGCGATATCCAATGGTTTTTCATTGAATATACAAACATAAAAAACACTCATAAAAATAGATACATATACATATATATATATATATATATATATATATATATATATAATATAAATTTCACACATTCAAAATTGTCTTATTTCCAATATTCTACTTTTCATTTCAATATATTTCTTGTTCTTCTTTACTGTTATTTTTAAGTTTCCGTGTCTGTTTGTTAGTTGTGTATTTTAAAAAGAAATACTACTTTTCATAATTAATATAGAAACTCATATTTTGGAATGAATTATTTTTTTTCCCACTAAATTATGAGAAGTTTTATAATCTTTCGTTAAAACTAATTTCGAGATATTCACAACAAATCACATGCAAAGTTGAATTTCACTACATAATATATTTTTATAGTCCGTATGTTATTTATCATATTTTGTGTAATTATTTTCTTTTTTTATACTTTTTATAGTATTCGGTTTAAATATAATTCATTTCTAATTATGTTATAACAGAATCGTTAATTATCTTGTAACAAAAAAATAATTAAATACTTGTTATGCATAGAATTTACTTAATTCACACAAATTAATTAAGTCTCAGGAATATGAACACAAATCTAATAACTGTAACTCATCTAAGGAATTGTACTATTGTCCAATTTAATAATTATTTGATAGATTGAAAATGTAGTATTCTAATAATATTAGTTCTACAAATAATACATTGCAACTAATTATATTTATAAATTAATTACTTGTGGTTGAAGTGGTTGAAATATCTATGTTCATATATGCAATCCAATGAACGAATGATTCGAAAATACATCTTTTATTGTGAAGTAAGACAAATTCTTGGAAAATCGAACTTAGAATTGAAACAAGGTTAATAACAGTCAAAGCTCTGAACCGCATTAAATTCATTATAAAGAAGTCGGCTTTACTTTCAAAACTCTTTCAAATTATTCTCGGATAAAATGTGCAACAGTCACGCCAACATCCATTCTCTAACCAAAAGATCCATAGATTGAGTGAATCGACTGCTGTGCCTCGAGGGAATAGAATTTGAACACTCTTTGTGAAGTTATAGTAAACCCTTTCGAGTTTTTTATGTGTTTAGAATACTTTTTTTATATTTACGGTACTTAAATATATCTTCTCGCCTAAAATGAACTAACACACACATGCGTACGTATATATATATATATATATATATATATATGCTGATTCAATTTGGACTTCCACATGGAAATATTAAAAGGGGGCGTGGGGACTTAGAAAGTAATGTTATTTTTTATTTAGTATTTTAGTTCAATTCAATATTAAAATACAATTGAGAGCATATATTAAAATAGCAGATGACATGATTTTTTTTTAATTTTGAGTATTTTTTAATACTTTCGTGTCAAAGCCTAAGTAGAACCACCTTATATATATATATATATATATATATATATATATATATATATATATATATATATATATATATATATATCATGTTAATAAATAGTTCAGATAATTGAGTTCGTGTACTAAAACATTTTCATATTGATTGTTATTTTTTGCATTGTTATCTAATATGAAAATTTTATTAGAATGTCTCTCTTTACTTTATGTATTCACTCACACTTATACATACATGTCTATATACATATATACATATATATATATATATATATATGTGTGTGTGTATGGACGAGTATATTTATGTGGATATGTAGGTATGAATTTTTGTCTGTATTACTATACTCGTATATGTAACCATACTCGAACGTTATCTTAAATCCGGGAGCAATAATGTTACAAAATCAAAAGCTGTTCTTATAAAAATGCTCTTCATAATCCTACTCTAAAAGCAAATATACTTTAAAAATTTATAGCTGATATTTTTTGCATACTAAATTGTAACTATCATTTTTTATAGATCACGTTTTATGCAGCAGTACTAACGTACATATATTGGAGCATTTTTATACTACAACTACGAATAATTTCATCTCTTATAGGCTTGTATAACTACATTCTTGTTCATGTAAAGGTATATTTTACTACCGACACTGTTTAAGAATGGTTGAGCTTATATGAATTTATTACAGCTTGTACGAAGAAAAAGAGTTCAGTCATTACTTTAAGCTTGGCGATTAAAAACAGAATACATATTACGGTAACTTACAAACATGTGTATATATATATATACATATATATATATGCATATATATATAATATATATATATATATATATATATATATATGTACATACATACATATATCTGAGACATATAAATAAGATGCGACATTGAAAAATATAGGACATAATAAAATTAGTAATGAAATGAAAACACATTGATGGTAATATATTATACACAGTTTTCATACAAATAAGAGTATATGAAATTTTCAGCTAAATTTTAATTTTATTTCTGAAAAAAATACATTGATATATAACAAGGTATAATATTTATATACATATATTATATATATATATATATATATATATATATATATATATATATTAACATTTTTAATATAATCAAGATTCAATTCAATGTTAATCAAAAAGATTCTTAAATGAATACATGAAGATATATTCATATAACATGTTAATTGCGATAATTTATACTTTTCACTAATTATGTATTAGCTTTATGTTTGTGTATATTTTTACATATATATATATATATATACAATATGAATTTTGAAAAAAACGAACAGAGGGAATTTAATATTAAAAGAAAATCGACTTTATAAATAATATTACATATTTTATATCGTCATAAATTCTGTCTCAGTGATATGTTTGAAGTAGGCCGGGTACTTCTGGGACCACACTCGTATACTACCTTTACTAACAGTCAGATGTTACATTGATAAAATTGTATTTTTTAAATCCAATGTTATATTAAGGAACGGGTGAAATATTGAGGATGTATAATTTGTGTTAATAAAATTCAAGAATTATTATAAAATATAAAATAATTAAAAGAAGATTTATTGTGACCAAAAACTACAATTTAGTGAGCGCAGAAGCAATACTCTCATTGGTCACGCAGAGTCGATAACTACAGATAAAACAAATATGTACACAAACGATACAAAAAACTATATGCGTCTGCTGGGTATGAACGGCCTGTTAAGACTCTATCATCGATCCCATCCCTTATTTTTCTTAATTTCGCATATGTGTCATCACCATATATCACTCTCACATTGTATACTCACATAAACAAGAACACGTGTGCATACACATAATCCAATATCCACAATAGCTACTAATTTTTCAAAGAGAAAAATCTGAAAAAAATGTTGTCTAAGATTTTATTTGAATGGCAAGATATTTTAAATGTGATTAATGGTTATTTATAATAATGATTTGTATAAAATATTTTATCTGAAAAGTATGTTATCAGTATGTGATGACATTATCTATTATCTTTGATTTTCATGTATTTTCAATAATTTTTTGATAATTTTTTATAATATATATATAAATACATACATATCAAGTATTGTCGCAAAATATAAAAAAATATAGCACGAAGTAGTTAAGTATTCAAAAAAACGTTTATAGTACTGAATATAGGCAGGTATTCAGCAATTCGAATATTGGAAATTAGAATGTTACAACGTAGTAAAGAACATTTCAAAGATGTTTTTTCAAAACTTATTAAATACAAAGATATAATCTCTTAAGCAATTTGAAATATTTCTTAATATTTTTTTAAAAATATATATTCTTTTGAGTGTAATTGTAAATTTAACTATGAAAGTGAGTGTATCCATAGTGTCAAAACAGTATTTGAATATAGGTTTTTATTTCAAAAAATACTCAACTAATTTTTTAACTGGACTTCAAGGTCATCTAATATATTTGTATGCCCTTTACCAACACCAGCTCTTAGAATATTTAAAAATATTCTGAATATAATTGGTCTAAACCATTTAAACAGACATAAACACACACACACACATATACATATATATACATACATACATATATATATATATATATATATATATATATATATATATATGTGTATAAAATAAAAGAATTTAAATTATTTATTTTTTGTTATTTAAAATATTTGTTTTTATAATTATTATGAAAAGTAATTTTTTTGCCTATGAAATAATTTTGATTACCGTGTATAATTTTCTTAGTATCCTCAATTAAAAAATATTCTATTATTTCAGTTATATATTTTCTTGATAATATTAATCTATATGATTAAAATGATAATACTGAAATTAACCTTTACTAATGATTGTTCTTTTATTACTGTTTCTGTACCCTCAGGATATTCTCATTACATTATTAAATAAGTACCATCTTAAAATCAAACGATTCTTCTTATAGACTCAGTCAAAATTAAGCTATTTGAAAATAACGTCAAAACAATAATATTGAATTACATTTAGACAGAGATAATTGTATTCCATCATCTAACTGTTAGACTTATTTTTTTCATTTGATAATAAAATGGAAAGATTTTTAAATTTACATTGAAGTTCAATTCAAAAATATATTCGAATGAATTAAACAACAGTTCGAAAAAATAATTAAAAAGTATGCATACAATATTCCAATTATAATAGTGTTTAATATTTAAATTATTTAATTTTATTACTACATATATATATATATATATATATATATATATATATATATATATATATATATATATATATTCATTGAAATTCATATCTAAAAATGTAAGTGTATGTGTGTCTATTTAAAGTAACATAAATGCATTGAAATATAAGACATAAACGAATAAAATATTGCTTCTTGTACTACGTTCAACTTGCTCTTATTCGTAAATTGTATGTCTTTAAAAAGGAAATACATCTTTTTGAATACGTGTGGCAAACCATTGAATTTATATGAAATATAAGAAACCTTGTTATTTTTCCTAACGAGAAATTGCTCTTTCAAACGATTTACATTTCACGAGAAGACTTTCAAAACTGTTTGTATACGATTCAAATCTCAAATATCATGAAGAAAA
>CM068314.1:27148107-27190607 GCA_034766995.1 Acanthacorydalis orientalis | reverse complement strand
ATTTACAAATAATTTTGTCAGGAATGGCTTGTGTAAATATACATTTGTATTAAACAATTATACTAACAGTGAATTATAATATCTAATAAGAATTAAATTTGGTAACCTGTATTCAATTTTACTTTTTTTAAATTAATTAATTTTACTTGTATTCTATTTATGTACATTCAAATAACTATATTATTTTGATCCGTATAAATTCCCAAGTTAAAATCTATATCTATCTATGCATACATAAATATATATATATATATATATATATATATATACATATATAATAAATATTTAACAATTTTACATAAAAATATGATATATTTTACAGGTTCTGAAAAATTTAATATAAAAGCCAAGAATGTAATATATTTGAACCCATACTTACCCGTTGATTTTTTCATAGGGGATTGTGTGCGGCTACATTAATATACTTATGGTTATTATGTTTAAACGAAAATATTTTTTGATACGTTATATAAAAAAATATGAAAAAAATGTTTTTTTTATTAATTTAATCGGCAAATGATAGCATTTCTTTTATATAATATTGTATTGTTATAATATTGAAATTAAACTATAACATTAAGATATATATATATATGTATATATAATATATGTGTGTATATACATATATAGGTATGTATATATATATATATATATATGCATATATATATATATATATATATGTACATATATATATATGTATATTCTCTCATTGTCTTTTAATTTATTTTGGTAACACATGTGAAGTTGCAAGTGAATCCGCTATTAATTCTTCGTTTGATAGTTGTTTCAACACAAGCGTTTTGTACAAAAACATAAAATGGATACAAGCGGTATTCGAGGTACGATTCCGTTCCTTTTTTTTGAAGCAACATTAGCGAAGGAAATTTGTGAGAGGTTATTTCCTACATTGGCCCAATCTTGGTTTTCCTACGAAACCTTTTGAATTTTGGTGAATAAATATAAATATGGCAGAACACGCAATGAATATGCACTACGCTCAGAAGTCCAGAGAACTGCTGTCACGGCAGAAAGTGAGAAAGATATCAAACGCCATAGGCATTACAACTGAACGAACGCATTTCATTTTGTGTAATCAAATGTGTATGAACAAAACTTTCCACATGATAGGTGCTACATTTTCTCACTGGAAACAAAAACGAGTTTGTATGCAAACATCAGCCGACTTCTTTAAACTGTTTAATAATCAAAACAGTGGATTGAACGCGGTGAAATGGGTCAGAAGAAGGAAAAGACGGTTCACTCAGCTGAAAAGGTGATGGTGTAAGTTTTAGGGAATGCAAAAAGAATTCTTTTGATCGACTATCTTTAGAAGAGGAAAACAGTTACTTGCCAATACTGCACATCACTTTTGGAGAAGTTGAAAGCAGCGATCTCGAAAAACCGTCCTGGAATGGCCAAGGAACTACTGTTGTTTCACCATTACAATGCATCGGCTTATGCAAATGTTGTTGTTCAGCAATAATTGGTCGAATTGTAGTTTGAAGTCCATCCACATCCACTATATTCACCTGATTAGGCTAGAACAGACTTTCAACTGTTCCCGAAACATAAAATTTTCCTGGCTGGAGACCAATTTGAGTTGAATGAAAAGGTTATAGAGGCCAAAAATGGCTATTAAAGGAACTTCGAAGAAAATCACTTTCGGGAGGGAATCGAAAAGTTGGAAATACTTTGGGATAAGTGCGTCGATCTTCAAGAGCATTCTGTTTCAAAGTTCAGTTAGAAACTGTACTTTGAAACCGAAGCTGTTGTCTCTAATATAGAACCAAGTTATCTTCAATCCACCCACGTATATATATATATATATATATATATATGTACTTGTTTAAACAGACATTATTCAATCAAGTACGAATATCTTGTTTACATAAATATATATGAATGTAAGTCTAAATGTTTGCATATGTGTGTGTGCGTACATTGGTAACAAAATTCTGTTCGATGTTTGATGTACTTTGAAAATGAAGATGACGCAAAGACTAATTAAATAGAAATTACAAGAAATCTTGTTTCGAATTATAATTTGCACTGTTTTGTATATACGACCGGCTCATAAATAAATGAGTGACACATAAATTTACATCAGTTTAGGTGGTGAGAGTATACATTAACATGGTCGCCTCCAGTCATTACGTGACAGATGGTAATTGGTGTAGCAGCCGGGTAGATGCCAGCACCGACACCAACTACTACCACCACCTACGAATAATGGCAACATGTGATACGCTCATGGATCTCATGTAATAATGGATTCAATATAAATATATATATATATATATATATTCTTCATATGTAATTATCCTTAAAAATTTGATATCAACTTTTATGAAGTATATGCGTTGTATATTACTGTATAAAACGTCATTACTATATAATATTGAATTAATGCACAGATTCATTTGAATAATTTGTCTTACAGGAATGAAAAATTTGTTTTTCTATATTTATTTTTCTGTAGACAGAATGTTTAAAATGCAATTACAAAAATTGTATTAAATTTGTATATGTCTATATTCATCAAAATATTATAATTTTATAAGTATAAATAACTTTTCAAAAATTTTCTAAAATCTTTTTAATATGAAATATTTAAACAGTATAATAAATTTGTGATATTTTTTTATTTTAACTGAAATATAGTAATCATTATATCTTAACACCGCAAATCTCATTCAAGTGTACTAATAAAAAATAACATTTTTTCGACTCTTTCACAATGTATACTTAAAATATTTCAATAAAAACGTCAGTTCGTGTAGGAATATCATTTATTTTTCCAAGAAAGACTAAACATTCATTAATTCGCATTATATTATTTTTAATTTTTATTCCTAATATATGATATTTTTCCAAAACAAGAAAAAAATATAATATTAATTTTTGAACAAGTAGTAATTTGCTTTACTAAATAGGTGAAATTTAGAAATATATATATATATATATATATATATATATATATATATATATATATATATATATATATATTAAATAGAATAACCTCTTCAAACAAACAGTTTTCCTCTAATTTGAATAGATATTTCTAAAGTTTAAGAAAGCTTTTGTTTCATTTAAATACAAGTGGATGAATTAAAATTTAATAATTTATTTAATTTTGTATGCTTTTTCAATGGTATAATATTATTTTATTTTTTTAAAATGGTATATTTGTATAACAAGCACCTATAATAATTTTTTTCTTATCATTAATAAGAAATTCTTGAATATTTATTTAGTTTGATATTACAACTTAGTAGATTTGATTCAAATATAAGATAGGAATGAGACAAAAAATACTTATCCTTAGATTTTAAGAACGGATATCTTTTAATTAGTGTTCTCAGAAGGGTTAATAATTGACTTTATATATATTATTAGTGCAATTTTTAACTTTAAGCTATTATATGGAAATTAGGAAAATATATTAAGTGTGAGCAAATTTTCTTTATATGGAGTAAAATTTTGTTATTGATCTAAGTAAATAACATAATAATAAATAATCCCAATTAAATGTTCAAGCATCAGAAAAGAATTATTTTTTACTAAAGTATATCTATTTATTAATCGTTTTACATCAATATATGAATATTTATTTATTCTTTTATTAATTTTACATTTTTATCAATGAAAATAATTTATACAACAAATCAAAAATGGTGATAAAGATTTCCTTCTAAAGAAATTTATCATGTATCGGAACATTGTTAATATTTTATTGGAGGCACTTATTTGACCAGCTGATATTTTAATAAAATTATTGAACCATTAACTGACTGAAGTAAATAAACTTACAAGCGGCAGTATATTTATCTATAAATAATGTTTATTATATATTTATATATAAGAACATATTTCATTTAATGGACTTTATTAAGACGACTATTCTAATATTATATGATATAAAATTACATTTTTACAATATTTAAATATTGTAAGGAATTTGAATGCACAAAATTATTTACAATTTGTAATTTTATTCCTAAAAATATTATTTTTTTATCAGTTGTGTGTGTCAAATGTTTATTAGATACAGATTTAGTAGTTTTTCTTTTTAAGAAAATATTTTATTCTTTTACTGATGTAAGACGTGTTACTGGTATCATATAGTTGTGATATTTTAATATATAACGAAAAATACATTATATTTATAATACATTAGATTTGTCATTTATAAAAAATTGAAAGCCTACTATCATAAATAAATTATATATTAATATTAAAAATTCATCCATGTGATATATTAGATCTATAGTGATTTATAGTTGGATGCTGTTTCCTGCGTATACGTGGTTATCAGCTTATTTGTGTACCGCACGATGACATTGCACAAACATGATAAAAGTTCCTCCATTTGATATCCCCACGGGTATGAAAAAAAGGATAAACAACAATATAAACAGTGAAAAATGAGTGTACGTCTTTTTTACATATTATTGTTTTTTATTAATAAAAAACAAGTTTGTTTTTGTAATATGTAAATGGACATGTCGAATCGGATGAAATGAAAAGGGTTGTGATTTGAGTTCATATACAAAAAATATTATCTTTTGTAAGGTGCTGATAATTCTGTTTATTTTAATAATGAACAAAAAAGATATTTTATTAATGCATATAAATATGGTAACATTATCTCCGTTATCTACTTATGAAGATTTTTCTGCTTACAATGAGTGAATTTAATTTCTTAATATATAAAATTTAAACTTATCATGAATATTATATATATATAATATATATATATATATATATATATATACATACATATATATATATATATATATATAAAATTATAATTTTGGGAAAGTAGTGAAATATCTAAAGAAAAATTTAATCAGATATTTCGAACGGTGAGATAGTAAAGAATTTTGATAGAAAATTGTCAGGTATTGTGAAACTTAGCTTAACAATAGGTTTATATATATAGAATATGTTTATTCACATTTTTCAAAATGACGTTTTGTCAATATTTGAAATTCAAAAATATTCTCTCGTTTTATCGTTGCTTTCTAACAGTTTTGATAAAGTGATGTCATACATACATACACACATATACACACATACATACATATATGTATATATATATATAGTGTGTATGTATGTGCGCGAGTGTATGTTTGTATGTACATGCGGATAAAAAAACATGTATTTTTTTCTTGTTTTTACAACAAAGAAAATTTGTACTTTTGTTTTAGTTTGATGGATGATTTTCATATATATGTATATAGATATATAGATAGAAAGACACACACACACATATATATATATATATATATATATATAATTTTGTGTCTATTATTGAAGATAAATATTAGCCGAATGAACTAATTCTCAATTAACTAAAGAAATAGTATAGTATTTTCCTTCGCACTCACAGACACAAAATAAAGAATTGTCTAGAGAAAAAAAAAACACTTGGAGGGTCCTTCAATCTGCGAGTAGATTGACAAAATAGCTGCTGCTGATGAGATCCGTCCTTATACGTTCTTGAATTGTCTCTTGTATTACTTGGTTGGGTCCGTAAATGATAATTATATATGTCAATGCAAGGGACGAAATTACAAAATGTTCCATTTACATAAAAAACGTTTAATAATACGTCTACAAATAAATACTACTTTCTTTACTGAACTAATTTATTTCTAACGAAGAAAATAATTAGTTCGAAATATTTTTCTGTTAATTTATTTATATGTTCAGTGAAACGCTTATTTAATAATATGATATTAATATAGTTACTAGTTGAAACACGTTTGTACATTCTTACTTACAATTTTTTTAAAAAGTACAATTTATACTTTTATAATTCTAATTATCAACGTAAATAATGAAAATTGAAAAGTAAAAAGAAAAATAAGATACGAATATTTTTATTAGTCAAATGTTCTCTATAAAACGAAATATATGTTGAAATTTTTTCGATAAAGTTTAAATTTAATACAAAATGTTAATCCGATTCTTTAAAAAATACTAATTATTATTTTAGATTACGTTTGCTTGTATGATTATCTTACCAATTTTATATCTATTTAATAAATTCAAGAAACATTATCGTATATCACAGTTTAACAAATCAGTTCTTCATTCGGTACAAAAAATGTTTTATCATCTTGGACCTACATTTTGATGAACTTTTGTTAGTATTATTTTTATGAATGCCAACAGTTAGGTTTTTTATTGATAATATAAATCTTAATTTTAAAAATTAGAAACAATCAATTATAATACATTTGTATATATATATATTGAGAGATCGCAAGATCTATGTGTATTTGTGCATTTATGAACAGTAAATATAATTTATAATATCATTGAATAAAATATGGAGAAAGAAGTAATCAAAAATGGAAAATATACGTTTTCTTTCGGGTGTTCTAAAAGCATTAGATGCGAGCAATAGGCATAAAAGAGAATGTGTATATCTGAAAATGAAATTATAAACGTTATGTCAGATTCGACTTTTTTGTGCGTATGACTAAATTTCCGCAAATCGAATCACCCGTCAATTTATACGCTTTTATGAACTCAAAAAAGGAGCGCGATCCGCAACGAAACCGTTTGAAATGCAGGAGAAAATATCCTATTGATGAATTCCGGTTGAAAATGATATAAATTGATTTGCGGAAACCATGAATATATTAAAATAATTATTCAATGTTAAATTTACAACGAGACTCATTAACAGATTTCATTTTAACTATTTCTTTTGTCTTGTCTTTCTTCTTTCCATTACAATACTATTTGACTTTACAAATTCAGTCCAGTAAAACATGTTTTCTGATAAAAAGTATTGGTGTATAAACAATATAAACTATATGATCTTCCTCTCTCTCTATATATATATATAAACATATATATATATATATATATATAAACGAACAATTTTTGAAAAGATATAACTATATGTTTAGATACAGTTCAAACGTTTTACATTCTTTAAAATAAAACTTCTTATTTTTAATGAAAATATATAAAGTTGGATTTATATATAAATCCTCACATAAAGAGCTTTACATCTTTTCTTTTTCAATTATATAGTTTATTTGGTTTGAAAGTAGTCTTTTTTTTCGGGAGGAGATCTATTATGTATTTATAGTTCGTGATCACATTTATAGACATTATATATATATATATATATATATATATATATATATATATATATATCCCAGATAGTATTATAATAATAATATGTATTAGTTTATTAAAATGGATGATATAAGAATACAATAATAAAAATGTGGTAAAATATTATTTACGAAGTGTGTTACTTTTAAAAAAAATATATTTTTATATAATTATTTTTGATCTTAATATATAATAGAGCTTCAATTCTGATATTTTTTTTTTATAAATTTCTTTTATACAAATTGATAACTATTCACGTTTTAAATGTATTTCTTTAGATAATAAAAAAGTCGTTTGTAATTGATAATTAAATTCAATTAAAAATGAATACAACTTACGTTAGTATTGACAAAAAAATTCTATTATTATAAGTAACTATCAAAATAATTATAATCTTTAAAATCATTTTCTCGTATTAAATATAATATTTTACAGCATAAAAACAATGAAAATTGCTGTTTGTAAGGTAAAAAGTCACGTTTTTATTACATTAAACTCGTGATTATTCGCAATGCATTGCTGACATTACTTTTCAATAAAAGTATAGATATGATACGCATTTATCAGATTAAATTTATCTCTAAATTCCTGAAATATATATTTAGAAAATACCAAAAAAAACTACTTTAATTGAATGATATACTGAATATATTTGTAAGTTATTTTTGTCTTTAGATATGTATTATTGTGTTTTAGATTATTGTATTTTTTACTGTATATTAGATTATATTCCAATTTTTTTAAAAAAATAATTCGAAAACAAAGAATTTTATAATTGAATTCTTTTAAATCTTAATTTATTAAAGCGATTTATTTTAAAGCGATGTTTTACAAAATTGATGAAATGATCAATTTAGCAAGAAGTAACTATTTTTTAAATTGAAATAAAAAATTAACTGCTTTGTAATAAGTAATTATAAGACATATGTAATTAATATGATTTTATAAAACTAAAAACGAAATAATATTCTTAACTAATGACTTCCGATTCTTCACAACTATTTCATTATTATGTTTAATTATTTTTACAATCGAACATATAACATTATATATATATATATATGTATATATATATATATATTATAATTAAACTTTATTCTAATGCAGATGAGTATGTAAATGAATCGAATAAAATTATAAATTATTTCAAAAAATACAAACCCCTGTTCCAGAAAATGTATATATATATATACATATGTATATCGTTTTTGTTATTTTACTGAAAACAAACTGTTCATAATTTATCACTTGCCGTATACTCGTATATTTCCATATAATTCATATATAAAATTTAAAGTAGTTGAATGTTATTGATTTAATTAAATGCTTGTTTGTTGAATGTTTATAAAAATATTATTAAAACAATCGTTTTTGAGTGAACGAAAGTTTTAAATGAGGGAAATGTATTCATTTTAAAATTTTGTATTAGTTATTTAAAACAGGAAATGTTTCAAATTAGAAGTGGATTACGTTTTATTCCGAATTAATCTGTTCTCATTGTTTTTATTTGTTTTTTTTTTTCAGAAGTATGTTTATTGTTTTTAATGAACATAGTATTCATTTTACAAAAAATGTTTTTTTTCAATATTGCTTACTTACTTCTTAAGCATATATTTATAATGCATAATTTTGTATTGATAAAAAAATGTTGCTTTGGGTTATATGGTATGTCCCTAATAAAGAAAACCTTAAATAATTTAAAATTAACAAAATCATAATGAAAGGAAGTCGATTTTATGACTGTTTATGTTTAGTTATTTAAGTATATTCAATAAGGAAAAATTAAATTTATTTTAGACTTTGTATTGTATTTAATAAGAATATATATATATATATACTTTACAAATTAAACTAAGTATTTCTATACGTCTCGTAATGTAAAAGTAATAAGTTATTTATTTTTGGTATTTTTTTAGAAAATATCTCGAGAAATATTTTTTCTAAATAAATAAACATAAGATTAATTATAATAAATGCTTCAGTAATTTTTAGAATTAGAATATTAGTTTTTGTAGTGTAAACTCATGTTTCTTTTGATAGAATATAATTTTTAATGTTTAGTTACTTTTCAGTAAGGTTCAGTGTTTCATTTAAAATTATTTTCTCGTTTTTAATGGTACATCAAAAAATCAATATTTGATAATATTAGAATTATGAACCAATAAAATCGATTAAAATTTGTTTCATTAATTAATGAACATACACTAAAGTTAATTATTTTTTTATTTTTCAACATTTCAATATTTCATGTAATCCTTTTATTCTTTGTAAATTACACTTTATATATTTTTTGAATACAAAATGAATATTTTCTATTGAAATAACTCTAAAAATTTTAAGTATTTTATTCTATCAGTATATATTTTAATCATAGATACAAACTTGGGTAATAAAATACTGATATAATCCTAAATATAATTAGAAAAAAAATGTACATTCATAAAATGGAACAATAAATAATAGTAAAAGTATCGAACTTCATAATTGAATGGCAAACATAAATCAGGCAATAAAACTGTTGTTTTATGATCAACATTTGTTAAATATTATATTTTCTTCTGAAATTTTATTAGAAGAAAGTATAGAAACTTATAAGTAATAAACACTAAAAATAATTTAATGAAATAATATCTGTAAAGACAGTGATCTGCGTTTCTCGTACAAAATTGCATTAAACATTAAAAAGTAAAAAAAAGATAAAAATGTAATTTTCCAAAACACATTTAAAAGCAACAAATCACTAGCTGTCATGACGAAAATCAATCCGTGTCTTATCTGATTCATTACTTGATCCAATTAAGATTTTATTCAGCGACAAAAGCTCAAAATGAAATTAGTAACCGAGGCCAACACATAATTTCATTATGCGAAACACATAGAATTTCGTTACTGGAAACGAATTACATTTTCACGCTAAGGTAGTTATTTTGAGGAAATTGTATTAAGGACGCAAGTTTGATGAATGATTTATTATTTACTTGTCAAATATCTTTCTATTAAAAATATCATTTTGTAATCTGTAAATTATTAAATGTACAGTTTAACCATCGATTATAAATTTATGTTGATATATCAAGGGTAAAAACATAGCTAGTGTTCATTTCTCACTTTGGTTGTGAAATAAAATTAATTATAATAGGTTGGTAGGAAAATAATTGCGATTTTCCTTTCTGAATTCTAACCTTACATTTTTTCAATGAAATTGTCACTTCATCGTGTTCATATTTTTAAAGACATTTTTCGTTTAGTATATTGGTAACATATACCTTGATTTTGTTATTAATTTTACTCCAAACTGGGGTATTGACTTAAAGATGAAAAAGAAGCAAATAAGAGCATTTCTTTGCATAATTTCAAAACGGGTGGTAAAGCAACAGAAACTATTCTTAAACTAAATGTTACTTTGGTTCTGGGAACTGTTAAAGAACTTACGGTGCAATTGTGGTTCCAAAAATTTGGTGCTGGGGACGAGATCCTTGAAGATGAAGAAGAAGGTCGCTGGTTTCCTTCTTCAGTTGATGGTGGTGGTGGTGCTTGCGTGGTGGGCGCGTTGTGCACCACCGGAATAAATAAATTTTTAATTAATTGTAAGAAATGTGTTGATTCTAATAGTGCTTATTTCGATTAACAAAGTTAAATATTAGCTGAGAAAAATATATATGAATTTGAAGGTCATAAACTACAATTATTTTTCTACTGACCTAATAATATACTAAGAATAAATCATTTTTAAAAATGTAATGAAATATTTTGAGTATATATTTTTTATTAAAATATTAGAGATAAATGTCATTTTAGAAGTTGATAGTTAATGAACAAGAACTCAAATGTTCCTTTTAATTAATTAATAAATTAGAAATTAAATGTAATAGATTATATTTAAAAAAACTATTAAAATTAGAAAGAGAAAAGATTGTTTTAATATTTATTATACAAGAATTTAACAATATTAACATGAAGTAATATATGCTCTGAAATATTCTACTGCCCAGAACATATATCGTTTTCGAAAAGGGGATTATTTTATTTACATTGTATTATTATTTTAGTTCATATAAAAAGCATATATCTGTAACATTACATACGTTTACATCTTATAGTTACAAGCTCATTAACCATAAAGTTATGTCAGTGTTATGTTTACTACATTATACCCCTTCATTTAAATTCTGAATACAAGTAACTATTAAATTTAATCATACACAATAACAATTAGCACAACATTAATAATTAACTCATACCCGAATGGAATTTAATCACAAAACTGTTAACAGAGTGTTTAATTAGTGTTTATTGAAGTAATCAATACTTACGGAATTATTGCTAAAAAGTGACATTAAAAAGTGTATTTTGAAATTATGATTTCTATTCGTGCGTATTTGTATGTGTCTTTAAAGTCAAAATTTGTAATGGGTAATAAACGGAAACGTCAAAATGGTGTCACGTTCTAGACAGACATAAATGAACGGCGTTAGAATAATAGTCTGGTATACCAAATTGATTCTATAGCACACGTACAGATAAATTCGTTTGGGAATACGTACTTATAGAAAGAAGTATATTGTTTATTTTTCATTATAGAAACTATCTTTTATATATTTTAGAAACTGTAAGAGTTATTTATTTTAGTAATAAGTTTAATCAAACATTAGGAAATGTAATTATTATTCTTAACTTTTTCATAAATATTTTATATCATAATTATTTGTTTTCTAACTAAAAACGTTGGTTGCAAGACATATAGAACAAAGTATAATTGAATACTGTTCTATAAAAGTATTATAATACAATTAAAACATACTGCTTTACTATAAATAATATTTTTAATTATTTAATAATAATAAATATACCGATAACTTACTACTTATATCTGATTATATACTTTTATAGGTTGTTCTGGTGATGGTCTTTTTTGATCGCTCAAATGGCTGTGATTTACTACTACTTTTAATACGTGTATTATCTTCAGGTATATTTTAGGTGTCTAACGTATACATGAATATGACATCTATTGAAACTAATATTGAAGAATAGGCATTTTGAACCCAAAAAGACTAAGACCACTAAGATAACAAATCAACAGGATTACAGTTATAAAAACAGTATATGTATGTATGTATTATATATATACATATAGGGTGATTCAATTTATATTACCACACGAAAGTATTGAAAGAATGTAAAAAGTAAAAAAAACATGTTATTATCACCATATCACCCATTCAGTATTTTAGTTCAATCGTATTTTAGTATTGAATTGAACTAAAATACTAAATAAAAAATAAACATGACGTTTCTAAACTATTTCGTCTCCTTTTAATAATTCCATGTAGAAGCGTAAATTGATTTAGCATATATATATATATATATATTTATATGGCGAGTCATCAAAACGTGACGAATTTCTTATAAAAAAAATTATTAATTATATTTTATGTATAAATTTGTAATCTGTGATGAATAGACATACGTTGTTGAAGTTCTAAATAAAGATTAAAGGGATGCATACACTATATATATAAATGTGTCACAAATAGTAAGGTTAACAATATTTGTATAAATATAATTATTTAGAGCAGAAATGCTAGTAGATAAGGTTTGTTTCATTACTAAATTGACCATATTTAATACATTTTGTTCTAATCAATTGAACAAAATGCAAAAATTGCGAAATATTATAAATTTCGAGTTCAATCTTGTCCAGAAATTTGAAAATATAAAAATGATTTCTCTATTTTTAAGGTACATTATTCTTTAAAAAACCTTACATATGTTTTTCTGGTTAGTTGTAATACAGTTTCAATCAGAAATTACTTTACAGTTGGTGTTAAAGATGATTTGAATCGATAATTACTCGTAATTCCTATTAACCTATTTATCTAACTAAAGCTATGGTTTATTTGCCATTTAACTACATTTTAATTAACTTCTTAGAAAGTTATTATCCAAATGTTTAAGAGTTATAGTTTCTAAACCTTCATTTAATATTCTCTTTAAGTCAGTATCATTAATTTAATACTCTTTTTATAGATTTTCGTATCCATATACTACATTTAAATGTAATGTTTAATTTAAAGTATGCATTAAAGTATAAATAAAAGTGCATACAGTAAATAAAGTTCTTAGGTTTTTAATTTTATTTTCACAAGATAGATAAAATTTATATATTAAATCGTATTTAAGTCAATAAGGTGTAATATAGTGAAATAGTTATGCTATTTAGATTTCAATGAGAAATTATTAGAATTTGGTTTCATATTCTATTTTATTTCATTAAGTAATTCATAAGCATTACCTATTATTGTTTCACAGCAAATATATTTTTAATTCAAATATCTGAATCCATAATTTGTAAAAATAAAATTTTACAGAAGTAGATGATATTTTATTAACTGAACATTTTTTTAAGTAATTTACTCGCAAAATACATTGCAAGTACAAAAAAATTTCGAATGATTTTTAGTTTTTTCATGCTTTCATTAATTTATTTCAGTAACAAATAAAATTATATCTATAAAAAATTGAACTGGTTATTCAAACTAATAATTGTTTTAATATGTGAATTTTATAATTATTTAACGTTTCAATTTTTCATTCTTTGGATAAATTAGTCTCTTCAATTAAATTATCTTTGATTACTATTGAAGAATTCTAGAGTCTATCAGAATTCTTTAACAGTATTTTAACAGGATAGTTCCGAAAAGGGTTATTCAAGAACGGTATTACAAATAGAAAGATAATTTATTTTAAAATAAATATGTTTCAAATTAATATTTTTAATAACAAATGTCTTAATATTTAAATTGATTCTTATTGTTTTCTTTTAAAAAAATAATATGTATCGATCTTTGTGATAGTATTTGTAATTTTAGTCTATTAAAAGTGCACAAAGTATAGGAATAAGCAACTAAGTGGTTCAATAAAATATTAAATTAGTTAAAAAATCAAATAATATAATGTTAAAAAAAATATGAAAAATAATATATATATATATTATTTACATTTATGTATATATATATATATATATATATATATATATATATATAATATACATAACCGTAAAGTAAATTACTACTTTAAATATATATAATCCTGAAATGATATTTCTTGAAATAATAGACTAATTCAGTTTTATTAAAATAAGTTTTATGTAATACGATAAAAACGTGCATAAAAAAATTCAGTAATTTATTGTATATATATATATATATAGCAACGAAAATTAATCAAATATCTGAAACGAATAAATAGCGGAATTATGTTTCCGCTCCATTCAAAGTACTGATTATAAATGAACTGAATAAAAAATCTCGAGTCAAATTACTAACAAGTAACAGTCAGAACTGATGAAGTCGATGACTTTTTTATTTTATATTTTTTCAAGAAGTACGATAAATTCATTGATATGTAAAAATTTTTAAAATTATGTTTCATCCAGAAGCATTCGCCTTTGTTTGAACATAAAATCTAATATATTGCGCAAGACAATTGCAAACGGTAAAATTAAATTAAATGTTGTACTTTTAATTAAATTAAGTGATGATAAAGATGAGTTGTTGTGAAGGAAATTATGATTTTAATTACATTGTCTAGATGATACCATTATGGAGTAATAATTTCTTATATAATTAATTATGACTGCTATTCATTTTTTTGTTAACGTTATATTACAATGGCTTGAATACTTATAATACATTTTTTTTACATAAATACTATTAATAAATGAACATTTTCTATTCAACATATCATTGTTTATATCTTATTAAAAAATGTGATAGTCAAACTCGTCGCTTCGTTGCAAATTCACTTAATTTTTTTCTGATATTGTTTTCATATATTAATATAATTTAGATCACTTAACATAAATTGTTTATAATTCATTGAAAAATTTATTGTATAATACTTTAATTTGAAATTGTGTGTATTTTTCAACTGCATCACAAAACTTTGAGCAAAACTTTTAAACATATTATTATGCTAATAACAAATATTTTATATTTTTCTGTAACTATATGAAACAATTTTATTTATGTTTTAATAAAATTGTTAAAATAATTTTGATAAAATTACTTGAAGGCATGTATGTTTGAACTTTTGTGCAAAAAATTATTGTTTACTTTTTCTTAATTTTTGTTCAACTATGTACGAGATTTAATAAATCGTTTATTTATAAGTTACTAATTTTTCTTATAATCTTAATATAATATATTTGTGTCAACTAAGATGTATCTCAATATTGTTTCAATATTTTTAATTTAATTTTTCTTTTAAGATTTGAAATGTGAAGAAAAGTTTTAGAATACAAAATTATATCAAAGAATATATGAGATACAGCAATATCTTATTGTTTTTAATATTTTCATAAATAATATCCTAAATCGATTAGAATATCATATACAAACACAACATTTTTACAAGAAATAAAATTATTATTCAGAATTGTTTTTATTATTATAAAAAACAAATTTAATTTTTATCTATAAGTAAGTTAAGACTAAGTTTATTTTATATTTCTTAGAATTTATTATCAATGAGAAATTTATTTTCAAAAAGTAAATGCTTTAATAAAATAAATTCATTAAATTTACTCACTTTTGAAAATAAATATTACTTATAATTGTCATGTTTTCAAGTTTAATTTTAATTACTTTTATATTTTAAATACAGTTCTAATTCTTTAAATGAATTCTTGTTTATGTTTATTTTTATATTAAGTTAATTAAAAAAATATTTCAAGGGATGCCTTTTTTATATTTTAAATATATAAGCCAAACATATAATCTAAACAAGATTTATTCAGTTTTTAATCAAATTCAGGACAATAAAATTTACGATATAAAAGTGAACTAATAGTTTAATATATTTTGTAATAAGCATCACTTACTAATTTAATAATTTTAATATAAAAAATGGTATTCAAGAAGCATTAAATTGCGTTCCATCGACGATTATAAAAGATTACGACTGTGTTATTTGTGACCGTTCGACATAATCCTTTTATTTACAGACATCACTTCCAATCCTATTCTAGGCATTATTAATCTTACATTTTCACTTGGCCGAGTTTTATTGTCATCGTACGGATATCCTTTTAAATTAATAAATCAGCGTTATGAAAAAACAAGGAATTCGAAGGGATATTTTTGATTTAGTATATTTTTTCAATAATGAAACTTTTCTTCATATATCATTATTTTTTTGTCCTAGAATTTGTTTTCAATACATGATTTACTATTTGGATTAATTCAATTCTACACATATACTCACTGTATTATATATATATATATATATATATATATATATATATATATATATATACTCACATCTTTTAAATAAATTGACAAATATTTAATATTAAATTATAATTTACTCTAAACTATTATTTACTTTAATCAGTCAAATAAAAAATAATACTAAAAGTACACATCACTTGTTGCTCTCCAAGCATAAACATATTCATACTTTAATACGAAAATAGTGAAAATTATTTTTTAGTTTTATTTTTCATTTTTTTCACTTATAAAATAAGTGAAATATGTTTAACTGTTTACTTGTATAGGTATATATATCCATAAGCTCATATATATATACATATACACGTATGCGTAAGAAATTAATTAAATCTTTTAAATATATAATTTTTAATTCAAAGTAACATTTGGTATCGATCTTTCATATTCTTTTTCTTTTTTCTTATTTTGAATTTCAAACTAACTTTCCCACTAAAGGTTATAGTAAGATTCAGGAAATTATCTTTTTGACCTGAAATCCATCAATCAGAATTGTCAACACTTGAATTCGTAGCACGTGCTTAACGAAAACTATTTTAATGTCTGTCTGAAACAACTGATACATTCTATCCAAATATTATAATATTATTTAAATGTATTTTAGAAAATTGTAAGAGAGGAGTGGATATATATATATATATAAACTTATTTTCTTTTGTTTCAATATAAAATAAAAATTAAACTTATATCAAATATAATTAGAAAAATAATTCAATTCAAAGAAATAATTAATTTCTAATATTAAAGCTTGTTGCATTTTTCAGTATTTGAAAACGAAGTAGTAAATGTAAGATTTTGTATTCACATACAAGGTTGATTCATTAAAATTATAGTTATAATTAAAATTTATTAAAAATACAAGCTTAATTTTAAACATAAATTAGAAATTATTTAAATTATTATGCGTTACAATTCCTCATATTATTATATTGCTTCTTATCATTGTCATAAACTATTATTCATAATGAAATAACTATATCAGTAGTTAAGCGATCTGCGATGATGAAGTTTCTATCTAAAAGCACACAAGCGGCAATCCAAAATAATCACTATTAAATTATAGAATATTTTTGATCAAAAAAGTTGATGTGATGTGAGAGAAAAAAGAATTCATTTATTTGAAGTAAATATCTTTACTAGTTTTTCATTCGTTGATAAATTAAATAGTCGATACTATATAGAAAAAGGTATTTTTTATAACTTTATTAAAATATTTTAAAATAATTACATTTCAATTTATAACTTGATTAAAATATTTTGATTATGTAAAGTAGGTTTTTTTTTGAAATAATTTGTAAAAATTAAAATTATAATCTAAAAGTCTATCGCTTATAGATGTTTAAAATTTTGTTTTTATAAACATATATTAAAACTATGTATCAATTATTAATATGTAGCTATTTTTTGAAAATTCTGAAAATTTCAACCATTTTAACAAAAAATATTGATGTTATAAGATATATTACGCATTTTTATATTGATATATATATATATATATATATATATATATATATATATATGTATGTATATGTTGTATATTGATTTTAGACGCATTAAAAATTCAATACAAAATTATTTTCATGAGAGAAATTAAAAAAAATGATATAAGATTCGAAAGTTATTTGGTAGAATGAAACCTACAAATCGTACACCTAAATTAAAGAAGCAATATACAATATAACATATACACATATTCAATACAATACCTTCGTTTTATAAAACCAGCTCCACAGTTTTATATGAAATAATTTTCTTTGGAAATAATATATATTCTCTTATATAAATTGCAAAAGAACCTATCATAAAATAAATACACTTTTATATTTTCTAAAATAATAGTATAATTAAAAATAAAGAACATTGAAATAAAGAAGACTATATACAAAAAATTCGTCTATAATTAACATGATCAATATATAATAAAAAGATCAATATTACATGATTATGTTAATATTTTACAAATACTATATAAAAGCGTATTTTTCTCATTATGAAACAATGAATTGAAATATGAAAAGTTAGTACATATTTACTTTTACTACGAACACTTTTAAAACAAATTACTGTTTTATAATTATAATTAATCACTATAAGTTTCTTTCAGTACGATAGAAAAACTAGTTATCAAAAAAGTTTGATATACATTTTTTGTACACTTCGACGTTAATATAAAAACGTTGAAGAAAAAACATGTTTTTATGAAACTTATTTTTAGATTTCACAATACCAACAGCGTTTTTATATTATAACGAGTGATTGAACCTTTTGTCTAGCCATTATATATATATATATATATATATAATGTAAAGAGAACATTATATATAATGTAACGAGAAAAAAAAGATAAAAACTATTGAAAATCACAAATTTCTTACAATATGTTAACTTTGCTCAATTTGATTCTCTTTTATAAATATTAATGAAATTTTAACTATCGATAATGATTAATATTATCCGTTATAATGTTACAAGTCATCAGTTTAGTACTTGATCATCATATAACTATTTTCCACTATATTATGTCGTGAAAGTGGTCATATAGTTCAGGAATCTCTTAAATGAAGGCTCATATTACTAGATGTAATCTTTGCAGGTTGAATGATCATAGGTATATAAATTCTTGTAATTTCATACCATTTAGATATACGAATTTATATGTATGTGTATATCCATGTATATATATATATATATATATATATATATATTAGATTGTTAGAAACTAAATTCCAAAATGTTATACTAAACACAAATATATAAAGTTGACATTATTTAACTTTAATTTCTCTCGTAAAATAAGAATAATTTATTTGTATTATGTATAATAATAATCATAAATATAGCAACGTACGGATTGGTAACAAATCTGTTAAATGTTCTAAAAAAGGAAGAGAGTCTTAAGTATTTTAATACCGTGATTTTGAAAAATATTAAATAAATTTGACGATTATTCATATAATCATTTATAAATAAATTTTTCTATTTTGAAGTTTTACATTAAAATTTATAATAGTTTTTGTTAATTGATATTTGATTACACATAGACGACAAAATAAAATTTGAATCGTACATTTGTTTTAATTTTAATTTCAAAAATGGGGTTATATATTAGAGCATATTTTTTAGATTTTAATGTAGAAAGTAAAATGAATTTTAATAATATATCTTAGATTGTATCTTAAATGTTAATAAGGAAGATAATTTTTGATTGATTTGCTTTATATTTTTTTTAAATCGAACCATATCCAAGTGCGACCTTTTTTTGTAATCCCTTTTCAATCTCTTAGTGGATTACAGCCAAGAGTTTGAAAAACTTGCAAATAAGGAACAAACTGTTTTAATAGATTTTGAATATAAACATATTTTTAAAAACAGTTAATAATTTTAGTTAAAAGCTTTTTTTTGTAGAATGCATATTTTAAATAATATTCATTTTTGTTTTATGTACATTTTTTAAATTAATTGTTTTATTTTTTCAATTTTCTTTAATATTTCCAGAATAAAAATTTGAATTATATATAAAGCATTTTTATACTGGCTATCACAGATTTTTACATCATAAATTAGTATTTTTAGATAACTAATTTATTTTTACAAATGAATTATTCTTTCATATTACAGTTACAAAAAATCTTGACTAAAAATATTCAATAAATACTTATTGAACTATTTCTGTACCATAGCGCTCTGACTATGATGGAATTATCGTTGAAAGGCGGATACTGATATATATATATATATATATATATATATATATATATGTATATATATATGTATATATATATATATATATATATTTGTATTAAAAAAGTAATAATATTTCAATAAATTTGTCTTTAAATTAAATTTGTTAAAGCAATTAATTCCTCAATTTATACGTCATATAATATTGATATATAATTTAAAAAAAAAATTATTTCATTCATTATTGAGAAAAATGAAATCATATTATGAAATTATTTTTAAATTGTGTTGTGTTAAAAAATATTTTAACATACAAATTATTCAAATATCAGTATAGTAACTGTTTATAAGAATGAAATGAAATATTTTATTATATTTAGTTTTCTAATATTTCTTTATCTTTTCAAAATTAACTTTGCAAAATTGTTTCTGGATGTTTTTCTTAGAATTTATTTGATCATATAAAGTTTAAAGGGTTTCTAAAATGTAAGTGCTTAACTATAAAAAGCATTGTGTTCTTAGGATATAATATTTCTCATAAAACTGATTAGCATAAAGCTAGCTTTTTCGGGGACATAATTAGAGCATAACGTAAAGACGTGTTTTATATATATTAATAAAATCCTGGAAAAATTATGCGGAACTCAGACTACGTGATATTTAAAATATTGTAAATTTTGTACCCTTTAATATTATTAAAGAAAATTTTCCTGACAAAGAAGTTATTTGAGTTATTATAATGAGAATTTTGTTTAATTTAATTGATTTATTTACTTTAACATATTTATTTGCCAGCCTTGTTATGTACAAAATACCTGTATATTTATCATTTAAGTTATTTCTTCATATGCTGAAAATATTAATGTAAATGAATTCAGTTATGTAAATGAATTATTAATTTAAAATATACTTTATATTTCCATCAAGAAAGAAAAAAATATTTTATTGAAATTCATCATTTATCTGAAAAATTAAGTATGCTTTATGATATATAAGTTCTTTCTGCTTATAATAAATAAATCTTTTCAGTAGAATCTTTTTTCTATTCATTGAAATTATGTACCGTATAAAATTCCAAATTATTATTTTTATATGTTAATAATATCCGAATATGAAGTACATTTATATACATCTATGAATGTAAATATATATATATATATATATATATATATATATATATATATATGTAATAAACATATTTGTTCCACAGCAATTCTTCAAAAAAATTCTCTGTTTATACAGTTTGATAAAGAAAAAGACGAGAAACAAACTATATATTATAAAATATATATTTATACAAAAATAAAATATCATAAATGATTTATTTTTTTAAATTTAATATATTTTTACTAGTACAACTGATATTTTTTCAAGAACTAATATTATGTGAATAATCTCAATAAATCTTCAAAAATGTGTGACTCTGATATCACAATAGGCAGTCTCTTTCCTATAAATTATTTAAATTTATATTTTGCTTTTATTCAATTTGACACATTTTGTGAAAGATATAATATTTTATTAAAATTGTTTTTATGTACTTAATTTACCAAAAACATTCCAAATACATTTTACATTTTATGTATAAAAAATTTATACTTTACAATTTATATTTTTATAATTAATTTGGACAATAAAAAATATAAATATAAATTTATAATTAACGTACTCTTTAAGGTATACTTATTTATTGAAGATTACAATTTTACATAATAAAAATAATTTTAATGTTTATTTAGTCCATACCAGCGACGCAAAATATACTCGATAATGTATTAATAAGTTAATAAGTTACTTAGAATGACATGACAAAATTTTTTAGAATAAAAAAAATATTTCAACTTTCTCTAATACAAGAATTTAATTTATAAAGATCTTATTTAATATGAGAGTAATTTCCAGACACAAAAATGTCATAAATATTAATTTCATGCATTAAAACTAATGAATAATTGATCACTAGTCACGTTTGTATTTTTTAATATTTTTAATCCATATTTTCAAATGCATAAGGTTGATAGAAAAATAATTGCGGCCTCCGAACTTCAAATTAGTATTTTTTTGATTTAAGCGGTTTTAAGTGGACCAGAACTGTTTGATGACTAACGCCTAACTTTTGTGCAAGCTTTCGAATTGTTGTACCTGATTCTGATTCAACTAACGCTTTCAGTTGGTCGTTATGAACTAAAGAAAGACACGTGCGACTTTCTTCTTCTTCAAAACTCTTGTTCCCAGGTGAAAGTTTTTGGAACCACTATTGCACCGTACGTTCTTTAACAGTACGCACACCAAAATCATCGTTTAGTTTACGAACAGTTTCTGAACTCATATAAAAATTTGCTCTTAATTACTTGTTTTCCATCTTTAATTCGATAGTCCAATTTGAAGCATTATTAATAATAAAACCAAAGTCGATGTTACCAAAATGCAAACCAGAAAATTCACTTCAAAATAATATTAACATGAACACGATGAAATGACATTTTCATTGAAAGAAATTAAGGTTAGAATTCAGAAAACAAAACCACAATTTTTTTTCTAGCAATCTAATATTTTTGTCATATCTTTAATGTACTTAATTACTACCTGAATCATTCAGTTTATATATTTCAATAAAAATATGAAACTTTTTAGAAAAGTTTATTTGAACGAAACTATATTTTTATTTTATTTAAAATTTAACAAATAGTTAATCTAAAATAAGTAAAACATATTTATAACTGCGATTTGATAAAACTTAAAAGTAGATAATATTACTTAGATACTACAATATAACAATGTGTTATAAAAGTAGGTCAAAAAATAAAAGATTAAAAAAAATATTTACAGTATGAACATAGTTGTTTTCTCATTGTACAAAATTTAGTTTTATATGCAATTTGCATGAATGTAATCTCCATGATTATCATTCTACATGGATGAAATCTTCATTCAGAAATACATATGATCACTATACTCTTAAAATTATATCCCACTATACAACATATTGGTTTTCTGAAAATTCCAATCGAGCGATACCACCTTATGTGCTTGTATACAGATTTTCAATATATTTTTATTAAGATTATATGTTGAGATTGTCCTTGGTTCTTTTTATTTTTTTATTTATACTGAAACTGAAGAGTTCCGTTTATATATATATATATATACATACTTAAGCTATAATATTATATATATATATATATATATATATATATATATATTAATATATAAATATTAAATATATAATAAGAAATATATTTCTTGAAACAGATAAAATATATTAAATAAATTAGGTTTAGTAAATACAACATGCTATATAAATCTACAAAGTAGATGTTTTTCTGTAATGAAATAAAATCAGCTATGCAATTAAATACAGTAATTTCACCATTCAATAAGTTTTTGATATCCAATACTTCGGTAAAAATTTTATATTTTACCTCTAGTTTATAATCTTCTTTCAGAAACTTAATATCGTACTAAAAGTTTATATACAATTACATGGTAATTTGCTATAAAACATATTCTATATAAAAAAAAACTGTCTTGTAACATTGAAGTCGATCATTTGATACTAGACATTGCTCTAGAGATATTTATCAATACAAAATTATTATGAATAAGTAATTGAACTTCTTATTTTAATATATGTCGAATAAGTTCAGGAAACTTCTCAAAAAGTTTCCCAAATTTATTCATTATCTGTTGCATCATTGCTACCTATTATTGACACACATTTATTTTCTTGGTGTTACTTTTTAAGCCATTTCAAAGATCAACTTTGTACACGAAACAAGAAATTTTATATTATTAGACTGGTAAAAAATAATTGTGGTTTATGAATCTGAAATTCATATACATTTTTTAATTTAAATGGTTTTAAGTGGTCCAGAACTGTTAGATAAATAATGTCTAACTTTTGTGCAAGTTCTTGAATTGTTGTGCGTGGTTCTCATTCAACTAACGCCTTCAGTTGGTCGTTATGAACTGAAGAAAGACATGTGCGACCTTCCTTCACCTTCAAGCCTCTTGTTCCCAGGAGAAAATTCTTGGAACCATTATTACTGCGTACGTTCCTTAACAGTACCCACACTAAAAGCATTGTTTACGAGCACTTTCTGTTGCTTTACCGCCTGTTTTGAACTCATACAAAAACATGCTCTTATTTGATTCTTTTCCATATTTAATTCAATAGTCCAATTTGAAAAAAAATAATAATAAAATCAAAGTCGATGTTACAAAATACAGATCGAAAAATGCACTTTAAAATTATATTAATATGAACACGATGAAATGACACTTCCATTGAAAAAAATTAAAGTTAGAATTCCAAACACGCACCGCAATTATTTTCCTACCAACCTAATATTTACGGAGGAACATAAATGAAAGCAAAAGTAATTGTAAATCAAAACATTCTTAATTTTATGTAATAAACTAGAAATCGTGACCAATTTTGTTTCGTGACTTGTAAACACAACGGATAAACATGTTGTAAGCAACCCAAAAATCACGATTAAAAAAATGTTATATTAGTTCTTACTATAAGAACTATAATAACTGGCCATATTTTTCGATTTATTTATAACAACCAAATTTTTCTTCCATTAGTAACTTACAACTTGTCATAAATAATATCTAAAATCGTTTTTCTTAGAATACTTTTCAATATAATTAAATAAGAAAAACTAGAAATGTGATGGTTAGTTATATTCGAAACGTTGTTACAGCAGAGATTACAATAACTGAATTCTGTTATAACGAAATCAAATACTAACAAAAATAATTCTGTGATTTATTGTTAACAAAAAATTAATTCATCAAAGCTAATTCAATATTAATTGTATACCCAAAATTAACTTCATATTGAGTTATCAGACTTTATCGTATAATTGAATTCATTTACTGCAAAAGTTTGTTGAAAAATAGCATGTTAAAACTGAATCTGGAACAAATGTTAATGAAATTCAAAATTACATAGTCTATGCTAAAATTAAAAAAATAATTGCAATCTGTAAATGGAAGAATGAAATGTTTTCATTTGACCTGAATGCAGTCATATATATATATATATATATATATATATATAATGTTGTTAATATTTTGATAGAAATCATATATACATAATGATAATAAAAAAATATATTTTTATACTGTTTTTTTAATATTGCTACAAGTTACAATAGAAAACTTATTAATTGATAATTTGCATTTTAATATCTAAAAATTATCTATTTTTCAATGCTTTAATGTCAAAGAGGATGAATTTTATTGAAAACCTACTGATTGATTTCTGAAACATTTATATGTGTTACGATAAATTTTAAAGTAAATAGTAAAAACAACTTTAATTGCCACTAGTTTATGAATTTTAATTCTTTTAATTTTTGTATTAGAAAAATTAAAAATATAATATTTTTAAAATTTTATACATAAGACGGTTTTAGTCATAAATTGTCAAAAGAGTATTTAAACGTATTCATTTATCAACTATACATAACATTTCACAAATTTCTGTAAACGCTGATACCAAGAACAGTAAACATAAATAATAAAACCACATGATTTGATACGCAAAGTATCTAGAATTTCTTGTAAATTTATGCCTCGTTCTCTTGTACGAAACATTTCTGATAATATATCATTTAGATTCAACACTTATCAAAACCAAACGTCACGTTGTTTATAATATTTCACTTTACATCTTCTCTTGTTCTACTTTGTCAAAGCAAAGAACGCTGTTGTAAATATACATTATATATTATTCGCCCCTTTTATTTCTCTCAAATTCGCATTATAATCTTCGTCCTTAAACTTATATTAAAATTAAATCTCGATATATGTGCTTCTTTGTAAAGTGTATTCAGTCTTTCGAATTTCAATCAAATTTATTAGAATTTTGATACATAAAAACGTTTTACCATACAAAATAAATTGAATTTTCGTATAAAGGACTTTAAACCAGCGATATTTATTGATTTGTGTCCTTTATATTTTTATTATACTGACTTCTGTAATTATTTTATGAAAAAAATATCCTTAAAAATTAACTTTAAAAAACAATTTTAAAAATATATTATAAAAAGTTTATATAATTTTATCAATTATTCAGGCGAACATGAAAAAATATTATATATAAATATGAAGAAATACATCCGTTTGTACGAAAAGTGTGACTAGAATTTAATTAAATGCCATAACATAAATTATCTTTGTGTTAAACATTCAAGTAAAGTTTCGCTTTATATACTGAATATTTTATAAGGGAAATTCATTCAGAATATGTCATACTTGTAACAAAAAATGAAGTTCTAACAATAGTTACAGAAGTAATTTTGAATACTTTAAATATTAAACATTCTCATTTAATATGTTTGAAAAAATTGAATTTAATTTGAAAAAATATTTTTTTTAATTTGTAATACACGAACATATGTAACTATAAAGTAATAAAAGAACATATAAGTAAGAATTATACAAGTATATTCTAAATTTCAACCATATTCGCGAACTTTCTGTTACTAATTGAAATTTTATGTTAATGGCTCTAATTTATTAGCATTATACAAAACTATGTTAAACGAATTTCATATGTAAAGTAAAATAAATAATTTGTTGCGTGTCGTATTTTATAAAGATGCTCTGTTTTTGGTACAATTCGTACAATACCAAATAACATTATTTATTATTGTTCAAATTCGGTCTATTGTTTTTGTACGGAAATTCTCTTTGTATTTCGTGTAGAAATTACAAATAAAATGTTTTTATAGCGTTGAAAACGTATTTTGTGTCTATGTATGTGCGATGTTAAAGTGTAAGATACATTCTAAAGCTTTCTGGAGCAGCGCGACATGTGTCGTACTTTGTATGGTGAAAGAATGACATCAAGAAGTTTTCTTTTTATTTGTGTTGTTATTTTTTTGTAAACAACTTCGATCAAACTAAACAATATATTCGTGCAAAAATGTTTTCTATTGACATGTACATACGAATAGCTTACTAATGTTTTATTAAAAACGAATAGCTTATTAAATATTCGTTTTTAATTAATTAGAAATATTTTTGAAAATAATTTCATATTAATCAAATTTGTTTCAACAATTGTTTTTCCTATTGAAACATTTAAATAATGCTACAAATCTCTGAAAAAACAATATAAGGGGATTTTAAATGCTTTCATTCAATGTTAGAAATATATTTTCCTATAAATTACGGTTTTTAAAAAACTAAAATAGTCATATATTATCATTAATTTAATAAAACATTAAGAATCATTAATTATCAAATGATTATTTATCGTTATGGATAGAATAAATAGAAAAAATGAATGATATTCGTATTTACTTTTATTTACACGATATCATTTACTTAAAATCTTTTAAGTCATAAAATTCATTTTATAACATTAAAATATATGATTCAGTTTAGAAATGATAGTTTTGCTAAACAAAATCGCATATTGTTTTAAATTATCATGTAATTATAGAATTAAATGAGTTTAACAGTTTTTCTATATAGTGATTTTTCCTTATAAATATTTATATAAAGTAATTTTATATTTATTCTTAATTTTCTTCTTTAAAAGTTATGTTACATTAGTCTTCTTTTGCTATCTTGGCAGGAATTTTGGCTATAAGTGAAATATATTTTCGGTACAACGTATTATTATATTGTTTAATGAATATTTTTTGTGCTTATGTATAATTATTCGTGATGAAACTTGTTAGGTTCATGTAATAATTAATCTGTACTTTTGAGATCACAAAGAAGAAACATCAAACAATCTGTCGATATATACTTGCACTTGCATTAAATTTCAATATAATTTAATTTATCCTTTTCTTAATCTTATACTTACGTTATTTATACAATTATTAAAATTTTATACATGAATTAGATATTTTATCCTATTAAAACTTCTTATCATATATCATCCTTTTTTCAAAAAAAAATCCGATACGTGAAAACTTTTCATAGTTCATCTTTTCATACTTTTCTGCAATCATGTTTTTAATTTTATAATATTTTTTATTTATCTATTTACTTCTTGACTGTTTCAACTTTTTTTTTGGATGTGGGTAAAGTACAATGTTGAGGAAAGAACACAGTAAATAAATAACAACATATTTGACAGAATTCATCGCTTTCTTCGTCGATACTGTGTTGATTTTGTAATTTTCCTTTCTGGTTTATATGCGCTTTTCTTTTTTCTTATCGCTATACTACTAGGTCGGTAAAAATTCTCCTCATTTTTTATTAAATAAGAGAACATATAAATTGGTTCACCGTTTTTTCTCTTTTTGTTATTTTTCGTCCATATTGCTAATCAAAATTTCAAAGATTCTGTTTTATCTCCTAAAGTATTTAATAATCTGTATTTTACATACATAAATACATATAAACATATATATATATATATATATATATATATATATATATATATATTATAATCTATATATATTATGATTTCATATTTGAAAAATTTCAGTAAAATTTTATTTTTTCTATCATTTTGTATCCTCTTATAGTATTCTTTTTATTATTTGTCACTATTTATTTATTTTTTGGAATAACGCCCTTATTTAATAAATTGATAATATTCTATTAATTCATTTCTTTTATTTCTGGTTTCCTGTTTACACTATTCACTTATTTGAAAACATTATTTTTGCACATTTTTATAATTTTTTATTATTTCTATGTAGAATTTATCATTCAGGTTTACTATATTTGTACTATTTGATAATTTTCAATTTCTATTGACAATATTCGCTGTGGATTTGCTTATTCTTGAACAATTTTTATATTTTTTAATTTTCAATTCTATTCCATTTTTCGTTTTTAGCACTCCAAAATGATATATATATATATATATATATATATATATATATATATATAGGTGTGTGTGTGTGTATAACTCATTCAATTTGTAAATAATAAATCAAATATTTGCACAATAGCAACAACATTTTTGTACAAAACCGTTCTCGGTGAAATGGTTATTGTTATAATAATTACAAAAAAAATAAAATATCAAATCTCGTCAGGTTATCTGTATGTCATATATCAGTTTCGAAAAGTATTCCAAAAATGACAATCATACAAAATTCAATAATAACACAATCAAAATGTCGTTATAGAGTTCATGTTAACTGTATGTAAACATGTTATCGATAAACTGTCGATATATGTCACATAACTCAGTTTCGAAAGTAGAAGAATATCGACTAGCTTTTATATTTGTTGTTATAATTGTCGTCAACGAATGTAACATGACAATTTTGAATATTTCACTGTTAAGTGCATTACAACTTACATGTTGATGCATTCAAAAATTATAAATTTTTAATAATTTAAATTATATAAATATTTGATAAATTTGTTTTATAATATTTTTAAATCATTTCAAAATGAAAACAAAAAATATAAATTGAAATGATATTACACTTTCATTTAGTTTAATCTTTTTGAAAATAAATATAAATAGTTACAAGATTAAATGGATAATTTAAGTAAGAGTCTACAAAGTATAAAAAAATATACTATAACTATTCTTTAATGTAGATTATTGTCATTAAAAAATATTATAATATTAATAAATATTCGTTTAAAGGAAAATAACGCAAAACATTTACTTTGACTAATGTAATATTCTTCATACATAAAAATTTTTTTCTTATAAATATGCTCATGATAGATTATTCAAAATAAATTTCAAACCACTTATTAATTATTATAAAAAAATTTAAACGAAGTTCAACTTTAATCAAAGTTAATAAAAAAAAGATTTAACTAGGTCGATTGCTGATAATAAGTTCAAATTTGTGATTTCTAATTATTATTCCAAAATCAATATGCTATGCTAAGTGAAGTAATCATTTTTTTGTATATATTTAAAAGTATACAAATATATTTAATATTTAATAAAGTATTAATAATGAGATTAAAATTCATTCAGGCTATATTTCTTAGTAGGAGGTTTTTAAATATATTTAATAGATATTTTTTCAGATATAAAATGTGAATATTCTTAAAAATGATTTTTGTAAGTGATTTATAGTAAAACCGATACTTAAGCGATACGATACTTAAAAAATAAAGAAAATACAAAAATATCAAATTAATTAAATTATTAATAACAGCAGTTGAATAGAGTGTACATTTAAAAAAATACAGTTTTATAATCAAGAATAGAGTATACATTACTGAAATCAGAAATAAAATATATTTAAACTAGATAAATAATAGATTCTCTTTCGCTAATGTCATTAGTTTCGTGATATTTCCTGTTTAAAAATGTGTAAATGTTTTAATTATTATAAACCGTTCGTAGAAAATTAAATTGTTTTTATTAAAATTTCTAAGAGGTTTTTGAACTATTATTTTAACATTTAAATTTTCGTTTAAGATAAAAATAATAATTTTTTTGACTGCAAATTTTAAAATGTTTTTAATAAAATAATAAGTTGACATATTAATTTTAATTTGATACTTTTTTTCAGATTCAAATTAAAGATATACGTGATTATTAAAGCCAGCAATCATAATGAAGGGTGAGTTGATATTTTTTTATTATTTATGAAAACCAATTCGATTTATAAACTTAACTGTAACGTATAGACCATAATATATTTTGGAACGCGTTTATACAAACTGTAAATTAGATTAAAATTTAGAATAATTTAAACGCAGACATTAAAGAAAAACATATACAATTATTATACATACTGTGGTAAAAGTTACAACAGTAAGCAAACTTTATATATGTATGAATTAAAGCGATGCACAAAATGTATCCCACAAACAGCACACCAGCTTAAAATTTATGATGAGAAGTTTGGAAAACTTTATAAATTAGTGATGCTTGGTTAATAACATAATACTTTGCGCTTCGATGCCATCATTGCTTTTTGCTTAGATATCATCTTTATGAATTTTACATCGAAATAAACCGAACCATATTTATTATAACATGTTCGAATAACTACAATATAGCTGAATAATATTAGTGCACTTTCAATTATAAAATCAGTTACAAACGCACGTATATTTACAGAATATATTCACATTTACCGTATCGGTTTTCAGTTACTTATTACAACTTGTGCAATTGTTTGTTATTGTATATTGAAAGTTTATAGCTCGAGGTTCACATTAATTATATACCAACACGACTAGTATGAATATTTAATAAAATTACGTACAACTTGATAATATGGAATGAAAATGCCATGAATATAATATTATTATATAGAATGAAGTAATTTAATTAATTACGTTGCTTTAGAAATCATGAGCATTCGACAATTTGTGTTGATCTTATTTGAACACAAATATAATAATTATCTTTGGATAATTAATAACTTTGTCGCATTTAATAATTAAGACAGTAATATATATATATATAAATATATATAATTAATGTTATTTATTTCCTTTATATATATATATACATATATATATATATATATATATATATACATATATATACATATATATATATATATATTTATTCAATAAACTTTATTTAAACATAACGGTATTTTTCACATAATAGTGTAAATGATTCGTTTTTCTGCTAAAGTTCCTATCTCATTCATATTTAATAAATGTAATAAAATTTGAAAAAAATTCTCTATCAAACATAAAGTAATTATTTTATTTGACAAAGTTAACAGTTGAATAAGTGGTATTTATAGCAGTATTTTTTATTAAGAACTGTAAAACGTTTATTCATATATACATGGGGTTTTATAACTTTCTATATACATACATATATATATATATGTATGTATAAAACGACTACGTTGTGATATATCTGTGATAATAATTATATAGACATAATGAGTTTTAAAAATATGTTTATTGTTTCATTCGATTAATGTACAGGCTTGTAATTGACAAGTGGGTAAGCTCAGCGAAAAATATACATATATATATATATATATATACATATTTATTATATATATATATATATATATATATATATATATATATATATATATATATAAGGTAAATCAATATAGGCTTACACATTGAAGTATTAAAAGGGGGCGCAGTGGTTATGGAGTCATGTTTTTTTTATGTAGTATTTTAATTCAATTCAATATTAGATCCTCGATGGAAGATAGCATGTTTTTATTAATTTTTGTTTTTTTTTTTAACACTTTCTTGTAGAAGCATAAATTGAATCACTTGTGTAGGTATATTAATAAACATATATGCAAGAATACATATATATATATATATATATATATATATATATATATATATATATATATATATATACAGTAAGAAATCTTTCCAAAAATTTCTAGACTGTAATTGTACTTAATTTAACAATTCTTACAAGTGAATATTGTAAAAACATTCATCTTAAAGAATAAATAATAAATGAATCAAGAAGCCCATTAATTAAACGTGAACAGGTTTAAAAAAATTATTAAATAAATATTCATTTATAAAAAAAATCCGTACTTTTCACATGTCTTTTAAATTACTTTTACTAACCTACAATTTATTATTTGAAATATATTTATTTAATTTTAGTAAACACTGCGTAAGCTTTTAATATTATTTATTACAATAATAACAGTATCTATATGAAATATCTTAATGTAACCATTAATGAATATTTTGTTTCATATATATTAATGTATATATATATATATATATATATATATATATATATATATTATCTTTATTTAGTTCATAGATTCATTTATTACTGTTTTTATTTAATTATATCTTCGTTATTATCTGCTCATATCTGTATAGTTGTTAATTCATCAGTTACTTTTATTAAATAACAAAATTAATATTTCAGTGTTCAGTTTGTATGATTTACTTACTCGTTCATTCAATCATAACGAACTAAACAGAGGTCGCTTTGTGTATTAATTTATTACTAACTGACAAAAGCCTGGGCATTGAAACAGATCATTATTACAGCGAAAGGAAAAACGATTATGTTTTTAATATTTTGAAAATTATATTTTAGAATACATCAGCGTTTGAATTTTGTTAATTTTCAAATGATTAATATTTTTTTTAATTATAGGAGTTAATTATATATATATATATATATATATATATATATAATGTGTGTGTATTTTCAAGTACAAGAGCGCCAAAATATCACAACGCCATAATTTAATTAATTTTAATTTTTACATAATTTTGTTTACATATTCTTCTGAGATATATCGGGACATTTTATTTTTAAAAAATAAAGTTTGATAGATGAATATCATTTCAGCATCTGCATTTCTGTAATTTAATTCGGAAATTTTCCATTAGGCGTATTAACATGTCTGGTGGAATTCTCGGAATTTCTTCTTGGATTTGTTAATAATAGTGTGTGAATTATCAAAATACACCTTGCTGTTTCAATAATCCCAAATAAAATAATCACAAGCAGTTAAATCTCGCAATATTGCTGACCAAACAACATCGCCATTTTTGGAAATGATACGGTTCAGAAAAAGCAACCTCACAGCAACCATGGATGCTCTAGCGAGATGGTTTTCCAACCCATCTTGATAAAATAATGTTTTTTTATAGAAATCGAATTAATTCTTGCGTATAAATTGTTCGTATCGTGGAATATGCGCTACTACAACTCTAACACGGTCAATGTTTATAATGTTCGTAGTGTTCTTCTGGACTCTTGATACTTCAAATTTAATATGAAATTAGATTTCTCAAACTTCTAAACCCTAAGTTGATGACATTATACGTCGTGGGAAAATACCGACTGCTAATGTTTAACGATTGCAAAATTTCCGTTGTTATAGCAAACTCACCATTTTTGTAAAATTATTTCCAAGCGAAAGCTCGATGTTCACCCAACCACTACTCCATATTTACTAAATGGCCATGAATAACTAACAATGTAGCTGTTATTTTACCGTCTCACTCCAACGGTAAATGAATAAGCCTGCTTTTAAAATTTTCCGCTCCACTGGCGCATCCGTTGCATATAGATATAAAATAATACATTAATGTGTGCCAGAAGCTTTAATTAAAAAAAATTTTATTAAAAAAAAACATTTTCCTGCGGCCGAAAAATTCATCAAAGAAAAATTTTCAAAAATATGTTTCGATAAAATTATTTTGTCTTTTTTTTTGTTTGTGCGTAAACAATTTTCCACATATTTCACTACCCTTGATCATTCTTGGTCAGGATTGTTTGGCTTGGTTAATTTTGATAAATCTTGATCAGACCTGATGAAATCGTATCTGCTCTATTATGATCAGGTCTGATCAGATTAGATCATGTTGTCATTTTAAAAGATTGATTTCAAAGAATTATAATTTCAAAAATTGTATTCCAAAATGCTTACCTATAATCCAGTTTTTTTTAACAAATCAAAATTTGTATTGTACTAAAACTGGATAATTTTTTTAACAGAATATCAACTTGTATAAATCATAAAACTGTTCAGAAATAAATAGATATAATAACAAATAAATAAAAAGTATAAAAACATGAAATATAATATTTCAAATTAAACAATAAAAACACTATTTTTATGGTTGACGAGACGAGCCTTTCATGGCAAACGTGGATTACTCATTAAACATTTTTTGGTATAACATTTAAAACAAATGTGTATAAATATAAAATGCTACAACTTCAACTTCGTATATAAATTCTAACTCTAGCTGAAGAAAATCAACTTAAAGAATTTTATTTATATTTTTACGACATTATCTGACTAAATATTAACATGTAGTAAATAAAGAACAATTATAGAATGAAATTTTCAATGCATGTATTACTGTAAATACAATTTGTAAGATAAGTTTTCGACATGTTTTGATAAAAACGTAAAAATCTTTATAAAAATATTTATAAAAACTATTACGTTTTCGTAGATATATAAAATATACATTTTATAATCATGACATGACAGGTATGTTATAAATTAATCCAAATATGTAAATAATTGTAACAATAATAGAAAATTACAGTATATTTTAAGCGAAAAATTAACTTTTAAAAATTCCAAAAATTATATATCTGAAGTTTCACAGTTAGCAAAAGTTTTTGAACGTTCACAAAACAAGGTGTCCTAAAACCTGGCTGACAATGAATTTTAAAATTATTTTTTTTGTAATAATTTTAAAAAAGGCAATTAAGTACACAATGAATAAAAAGTAAGTACATGCGAACAATTAAAAAGATGAATAATTTAATTGAAAATATATGACTGAAACGTCCGTTATCTACCTATTAACTAAATTCTTTTTTTATTTATAGACATTTTTTTGTTAATATAAATATTATTTTTCAATTTGTATATATTAATTACAAATGAATAAATAAATCCATTCAATTTATTCAAATCGACTGTATTATATAAACTTTAATTTTAAAAATATACATTTTTTGAAATGGAATTTTTTAGTAGTAATTTTCTTTATCCATTTAATACTGGTAATAATATTATTCTACTAACTTATTTATATTCATGTAAAAAATTCAATTTAAATCCTAATTCATTTATGAAATCTATAATTAAATATATTGAAAAAATTGTAAATAAATGGATTTATTTTAAAATTAAAAATTAGCTTCAATCCAAACTACACACACACACACACACACACATATATATATATATATATATATATATATATATATATATATATATATATATACATGTACATAACAAAATTTTATATTAATTTGTTGTTTGTTTAAACGAAGTAAATTATTATTTCTTAACTTGGAATACGTGTATTTATTTCTTTATCGAAATGAGTTTAGTTTCAGACATTTATATACAACATTATTCTTGAAATGAACTTAATAAGCCGAATTCAAAGAACATATACATTTACAAATTTATTTGTAAAAGAAGTTATTTAGTTAAACTTTCTATTCTATGTATACAGTTTTTTTATCTTACTGTCTGAGTGAGAAATTAACACTAGATTCGTGAAAATGTATACATTATCACATTGTTAATAACTAGCATTAAATCCTTGATGCCTTTAGAGTTCTCATTATGTAGAGTAGTGTTTCAATTAAAGACGAACTTTCAAGCTTAAGGTATTATGCGTAAATATATTATATTAAATTTTAAACAGGAAATTTGATTATACGCATGTATCTTTTATATATATTTATATATATATATACATACACAAATATATATATATATATATATATATATAATGTATGTACATGTATTATATTTTTTTAATACACACCCTACTATTTACACTGAATGAATTGATTAAATATATTTATAAAAAAATATTTAATTTTCCAGAAGGAAATCTAATTAGTCTGCTTTAGTTTTTTATAGATATTTTTTATGTTTAATGAACTATATACACGTAATTAAATTTCGTAGAAAAGATATAAGAGATAATGTATATTTTTTTCCAGATAATCGATTGTGTATTTATAAGTATACGTATAAATTGAACAAACGAGACAATTATTTTCTTATAAAATTAAGTTATGATTAAAATTATAATTTTATCAGAGATTTTCCTGCTTTATAAAAAAATCCAATTATTATAATGAATTACATATTAATGATTCTAAAGGTATAGAAAATATCTGTATTTTTATAACGAATGTTTATAAAGTCTATCAAATTTAATTAAATTATGATAATTTATTTATAAATTTTGAAAAAGTCTTTATAAATGAATGTATAGGAACGTTTAACAATGTCATTGCATATTTAGAAGAAAGAATCCAATGGAAGTAAAAATACTTTGGTTTCTAAATCCAGGATTTACCTGTAAATAACAGCAAATTATTGAATTAAATTATAAAAATGATCCTGAAATGATTGCGGTTAGAAATGTTATTATAGACGAGATACGTATATTGATTTATAGCATTTAAATGAATAATTTCCCAAATTAAATTCTGAATAAAATATTGACATCATATTGACATAAGAAAAAATATTTTTATTAACGATGACATTCTCTGTTTAGCGATCTTGTAGAATGCATCTTACATAAAGAGGTTTTAATGGAAAACATTATTTTCAATAGTTAAGTAAATTTTTGTGCCTGTTTAAATGTTACTTTCTAAAATTAATGCAAACAGGCGAGTGAGAAACCAACTTACTTTACCTTTTAGACTGATTTAAATTTAATATATGGCTGGGTTTAACTGGATTTGAAGTTTACAGACTCTATTATTTAGAAATAAAGTGGAAAGATTTGAGCTTTGTATTATATAGTGCTCATATAAAAAATACTACTAATTATTCAGTAAATATATTGGGTATTATAATACAATTTTACTTATTTACTTATTAAATAACTTATAATTAAAATAGATAAGGAAATATAAAATGTTTATATATGCTATTACAAAACTTTATATTACTGAATTAAAAAATACACTGGATTAAAAAAGTCTCCATACACTTCCGATAATTTTAGTTTTTTGTTTGTAATAACCATAAAAATGTATTTATTATGGAAATATGTAAATAACATATATTTTGTAATCATACAAAGAAAATATTATATTATTAAACAGTAAAACCAATAAGCAAGTTATAATAACAAGTCAGTATTTGAATACTTAATAGGCACAGCAATTATTTATTAAAATACATGATATGCATAAGTTATTTTAAAACATTAGTAACTTGGTGAACTACTTTTTGCATTTATCACTTCCAACATGCGTTTTTTCATTTCATCTATAAATTTATTTGTTACATCCAAGTCGATGGAATTCCATTCTTTTTGAATGGCAACTTTTAACTGTTCTTTGTTTCGAATGATGTTTTCTAATTCTTATTCCTATTTCATCCCACAAATGCTCTATTGGATTCATATCTGGTGATTGTGGGGGGTGTATAAAGTTATTTTTGTACATTGTATATCAATCATCACTTGTCTCTCCGTACTGTAAGCTTGGGATCGTTGTCTTGTTGGAAGATAAATCATTCATAAGTTTGAGTTTTTGTCCACTAAATAATAAATTTTCCTTCAATATATCGAAATGTACGTATTGGTTCATTGTATCTTCAATATATTTCAAATTGCCAACTCCTGAGAAGTCATAGACCGCCAGACTAAAACATTATCTACACCATGCTTAACAGTAGAATTTTTAAATCTTTAAAAATTTAAAAAAATTAAAAAAAATAAATTTTAAATTTTCGTTTTTTTTTCCCATACCATTATCTTTCCATCAGAGCCAGAAACATTAAATTTCGATTCATTAGTGAACAGAACTGATTTATAATACTTGAAGTCTTATTAAAATGTGCCTTCGCAAATCGTAATCTTAGTATTTTATTTTTCTTACTAATGTAAGGCTTTTTCCTGGATACAAGTCTTTTAAATCCCGCTTTACATAATACATTTCTTACTGTTTCGGGTACAATTTCTATTTTGTTTTCATTTTTTAGTATGTTTGTGAGCTCAGGTGCACTTGATTTGAGATTTTCATGTATTATTTTTTTGAGAATAGCTCGTCTGTGTATATTTTCCAATTTTTTTGGTCGACCGAACGAGGTCTATTTTCAATTGTTTTTAGTTTTTTATGTTTATTTACTATATATTTCGCTGTTGTATGTGACTATTTGACAGCTTTTCTTATCTGCCTCAAAGATTGTCCTTTAGATCTTAAACTAATAATTATTTATTCAAGAATTGACAAAGGTATTTCCATTTAAAAGGCCTATATATTTCAATGACACTAACAGAAACTAAATTGGAAACTGATATCCTTTAGCACACTATAACCGAACAAGTATCAGTAAAATGGGGACTTCCTCGAAGACAAATAAGTTAATCCCGTAGAATAATGCTGAGTGTATGGACACTTTTTTGACGCCTGTTAGTAAGGTAGCGTTGTTTAACATTACATTAATTTTTAAATAACATATAAATATGGTTAATTTCATGGTGACTCATTAAAGTTACTATTTAGGTTACAATCAATCATAAAAAGGTTGAGAAATTTAAACAATTCAAAATAAAATAAGCGAAAATCTTTTTTACAGCTAGCTGTATGGAGACTTTTTTGATCCAGTGCATATTAGGTTTAAAAATAGTAATAAACATATTTCACTATCAAATACGGTTACATTAAATGGAATAGTAATATTTGAGATTTGTATTAGTTTTGATGTTAATATACACTCATTAATTGTTTTATTTAAAAGTACATTTAATTATAGATTCATAATAAAATACATTTTTAATTTTTATTACAAAAAATACGATTTTGATAAATTTAACAAATATACTGTTAATAAAATATTTTTTACCAATACTATAATTCAGTGTATAATTTGATCTTCGAATTTGTTGAAGAAATGTATTATTTAAGTTCTAAATTTCAAAATATTTAATAATTGAATGTATGACTTAATTCCTCATGAATAGATTTTAAACAATTTGACATGAAAATAACTTATTCTTGATCTTATATTTCTGAGATTTGATAATAAGAGAAACGGTACAGTTATTAACTACAATACATATTTCAAAAATAATACAGTTCGTTTAAATGCTCCGTTTTGAATTACTTCCATTCAAATGATGTCAAGCAGTGACATTACCCTCTATGAGTGCGGCCTTACTCTAATAATGACCGTAATTCAATACTTGACAGCATTTTCAAGGGTTGAGTCATTTCGAACAGATTTCTTGTCATTAAGGGTAAAGAAAGATCGTGTTACTAATCTTGACTGATTTATGTTTTAGCGATTTGTTTATATTTAGATTTTCTTTGATTTTCTTAAAATAACAGTAAATAAAATTCATTTGTAAAGTATTTTATATATATATATAAATATTGATGAATAAAATATGTTCTATGTAAAAAAAATCTCTCTTGGCTAGAAAGTAAATTTAATTTATACTTCTCAGAAAGTCTTTAAAATTAAAGTCAATTATTATTGATGAAAATAATTATTTTTTTCATCAAATTGTTATTAATTTCAAAGTAGATTGTGTTTAGAAAGTAACAGTATACCTAATCTGTATGAGTGTATTGGTATGAGAGCTGATAGTTTTTCTTTTATAATCAAAAAAAACATTGTAAGTTCTTTTTTGTTCCTTAATTTCACTTTATATTCTGTTGTCGAGTAAAACTTCAGCGTAAGTTTCTTTTTAGCAACATTATAAGCTTTCCATTACTATAGAAACCATATTGTACAATAATGTTTCAGTGTTATGTCGTTTGCGTGCTTGTCAAGTACAAGTTATAACAAACCACTAGAGAAGTTAGTTTGCCAGGAATAGATGGAAGCTTGAACATTTATACAGGTCAACACAACCCTTGACGAAGCGTAAAATAAGTGTATGCGTCCAGTTTCCTGGCGTGTTAAGTGTAGTGGAAACTCAATGCCAGCAGTGTTAAATGATATGTGGTAGAAGCGCGTGTATTCATTAACAGTTTACTTTCAACCCGTATTTAATTAAAATGAATAACATTTTAAGTAATAATTGTCATTTTACCCAATAAATGAGCCAGTTTTGGAAAAGATATTTTAATTTATTCAAATATATATGTAAATAAGATTAAATGAATCCACTTGAAAAGCTCTTAAAAGGTAACTGCCTGTTTAACAAGAAACATACTCAAAAGACAATTATTTATATAATATTTAGAGAAGATATATTTAGAGAAAACATACCATTATTATGTATCATTTAAAATGTAAATTCAAATAGTCATACTATAACTAAAAACGAAAAAAATATCATTTTCAATATTTTTAATATTCCTTTGTGTATGAAATAAAAATCCGAGATTGATTAACTTCCTTCTGTGACAACATGTGTTTTTAAATATTTTAGTAAAAATCTCCCTTTTTCAAAATTAAAATATGTACAGTTATTTTCTTTATTTACGTTAGTAAATATAAGTTTAATTCCTCTGCTTTAACTACTTTATTTCAAAATTTAAGCTGATTTTAAAGTAATACATCAGTCTTTGTACGAGTGTTTTATTGAAAATACATAAAGAATAATGTTTTTAAATTTAAAAATATCAGAGTTTATCAAGACTAGGAGTACTTCTGTTCCAAAAAAATGAAATTACTGAATATGAATAATGTATCTTGATTGGTTGTCATTCATTTTATTCAGTTTATATTTACTATTGAAAATGATTATTAGAGAATAATTATAATTAAAAAATTGAACCCTGAGAGTAATACTTTCTTGGTGTTTTCATATAATAAATAAAAAAATAGTTCTGAATTAAATACATAAGCAATTCATTTCTTATGTTTTGTTTTAAATTCAAGAAGAAAGAACAAGAGAAAAAATAATTATGAAAAGAGATAAGAAACAAACAGTTTAGAAAATAACTTATGAGTAAGGATGAAATCATTATGATGATATTTCTTCAATATTTTTTTGTGAATATAATGAACTGAAATTAATATCGATAATAATTCATAGTAATTAAAATTTGAAATAAGAAAATTGTAAGAGTTGTAAATTATTTTATATTCATATATAACTTTATATCTTATTAACTACACTTTTTATTATTTCTAGAAGAATATCTAATAAAAAAGAAACTCTAGATGGCAATGAGATAAGTGCCAGAAAAAATATTGGGTTATGTTTTCGGAATTAAATACATAAAAAATCGGAGTTTACTATACATCCTACCATTTAATTTTAAGTTATTAAAATGAAGATTTTTCTAGCAATTGTTCTTATTTTTGTTGATTTTTTTTTTATAATTTGAGTATATTTACTAGCAAGTTATCTATTATTGTCTGCCATATTTTAATAGTTCTATAAGAGATCACGTTTCTATGTTGGAGCACTATACTTTGCTATTGCTATGCTTTGCAAATATTTCCATTAGATTCTATATACGTCTTATATCACACTCTGTTAGATTTGTCTGTAAATCTCAAATTGTGCAATTTGTGTTCGACATTCAGTTTCTTTAGACTGAAGTAAAATCAGCATTGTTATTGGAATACAGAGTAGCTTACTTCAAAAATATACTTATGTATTCATTATATAAAAACATAATATATTAAAATATTAATTGATACTTAAATATTGGTTATTGAAGCCTTAGCGCAATTCGAGAGGTAGTGTCATTGGCGACCGACTATTACATAAAATAATTATTTACAAATAGAATCCTAAATCAATAAATTTTTAATTTTAAAAATATAAAATCGATTTATGTATACTTAATTGTTCAAAAAACGAATCTTCTGAAAACCATTAAATTAACACTGTAATTTTTTGAATACTTACAGAAAAGTTTAGTAAAAAGTCAATTAAGGAGTTTACGAACTCCATTAAAGTATAAAAAAAGTTAGACAGAACAGAAAAACAACACTGAACATAAGTTAAAGTAAAAGAAACAATTGACGATTTTTTCTCCAAGGTAGGTGATAAGAAATTACTTTTATTTTAAGA
>CM068314.1:27065607-27143107 GCA_034766995.1 Acanthacorydalis orientalis | reverse complement strand
AAACATTTTGATAAGTTATGAATACTTTATAGTAATTATTATCTAAAATTTTAAAAGTTCGTTTTGTCTCCACGTAAATAAATAATTAGTTCATTTTGAAAACGATTCATTAAACCAAATAATTAGTAGCAATATTTCCATAAAGCAGTAACTTTGAAACTTTCCTCACATATTCAGTGTTCTGAAACTGAATACATTAATAATTAAATTTTTCTACCATGATGAACTTTTCTACTTATAAGTGATATTGAAATAAATAAGTGGCTGTAGATTATATATATATATATATATATATATATATATATATTAAGAATGCATCTATATCCAGATTTATATCAATGAAAAAAAATTTACTAAGCTTTAATTCAATATTTTTTATTTCTTTGTACATTGTGTAGAGAATTTTTGATATGATAATAATTTTTGGTGCATGTGAAATGATTTTTATTTAAAAAAATGAAGATGACTATAGACCAGTTTTTGGAAAGTAATTATATATATATATATATATTAGAAAAGTAAGTAAATTTATCCTTTCATTATTTGTTTAGTTTTCGAAAATATATTTATTGCTATTATAAAAAATCAAATCAAATTTTGTTATAAGAAAGTAAATAAAAATGTAAAAAATTACTGACTCAGAAACAAATAATGTTACTATAACCAAAAATTGAGTCTGCATATGCTGCATTAAACATTAAATTTGTTTTATATTAATTAGCATACATTTTTAATTGAATGCAACAAACTTTTATATAAACATCCCTTAATATTTTTTATGACACGAATTTATTTTCAAACGAGTTTTTCTTTTGTGTCGAACACACTGACAGAAACAATCTTAGCCGCAAGACATTTTTCGTGTCTCACTTATTGTAAAATATTGAAAACGGCTTATTTGTTAAAACGAACACGTAAAAATCTCCCCAAATTCTTGACAATTTCTTCTCGGGAACGTCTTATACTTCTCTTGTGGCTCACGAACTGCTAATGTACACCCTCTCTATTTCTTTCCTGTACGACGACGCACACTTATACATTATATACACTCACATACACGCACAATGACCCACTATAAAAGCTCATAACTGAATAAAACTGAAGCTGGAAACGGTGAAAGCTGTAAGGTGAATTGGATTCAATGCACTACTGTCTTTGTAATATTGAAGACGATATTTTTCGTGCTAAATAGTTTTTCAAAAAAAAGTTTTCGTGACCTCTAGAGAAAACTATCTTATAGTACATAATTCTTCTTTATAACATGACATTTAGGTCTAATTGTATAAATTCTTAAATTCGTTTCCTGTTTGTTACAACTGTACAAGCAGAACATAAAATGAAGTTGTTCTCCACATTTACGACGATAATAGTTTTATTCTTTCTGTTTATTTTTATTTCTACAAATCTAAATATTTATTAATACTACAATATTATAATTTCTTTCATTTTTTACGTTCAAATCGATTATTTTAGTTCTTTGTATTTTAATTATTCGTTTGGATTAAAAAATGTACATTTCATAGTTACTGTTTTTAATATGTACATTCTCTCTCTCTCTCTCTCCCTCTATATATATATATATATATATATATATATATATATATATACAATATTTAAGTAGAGTTTTTAAAATATTTTGAAAATAATATCCCTATAGTATTTCATACAGAACCGATTTTTCGAAAAAAAATTTGAAACACTATATACTCCCAACAATAATTTGAAATTGAATTAAAATGGTTGGACATTAAGTTCATTATATTCAATATCCTAAACAACTAACAATACTTATACTCAAAAAAATATAATTAAGTATGGTAATTTTTTTCATTACATTTTAAATGGACTGATGATTTTTCAATTGTATATTTCTTCGTATTGAATTCTAATGGATTTTAAATTATCCAGTATTATTTAAAAATACGTGCATATTATTAAAAATTATTATTCAATTCGTAAAAAGAAAAACAATCTGTATGCATAAACGTATGATTTGAACAAAAAAATCATTAAGTATTATTCAGAATACACGAAGTGTAAAAAACAAAACAATTCTATTTTGAACAATGAGGTCATGTCAATAATTGCAAATGGTATGAATAATTTCGCCATTAATTAAACTGAAAGTACATGATATATTTCATTCCATTACACCGCATATGAAAGTATGAGTTGATATCATTTGAAATTGATTTCGTAGCTTTGTTTTTAATACCTCGTCTAATGAGTTTCATTTTGTTATTATTCAAAACGAACATCTCGGTCTTTAAAAACGTTATTGCAGACATCAAAATGTGCCATTGTAGTTTAATGAAAACTAAAATGAACAGAATTATTATTATGTTTATTTTTCTATTAACATTTGAAATTTCAAAATACAATAGAGGTCTCATTTTGGTTTGTTTTTTATTATTATTCATTCAAACCTTTCTTGCAAAAAATGTCATACTTTTTATATCTTTTAGGATAAGGTTTACAACGTCTCGCGTTTTGTATTTCTTTTTTATTTTACCAGATAACATTTAGTTTTGCTAAATGATATAACGTCTTTTTTACTAAATATAGTTACGATATTAACAATGATAGTATTCTTTTGCAAGAATAGACATTTATCAAAAAAAATAAACATTAGTAATTTGAGTTCATTATTTCTTTGATATAATAAATTTTATATATTACATTAAATTAATTGTATATATATATATATATATATATATGTGCGTGTGTATATATATGAATATTAAATTTAGGCTCGCACATTAAAGTATTAAAAAAAAACTAAGCATTAAAATAATCATGTTATTTTTTCTTTAGTACTTTAATTTAATTCAATACTAAAATACAATTAAACTAAAATACTAAATAAAAATTAACATGATTTTTTTAATTTCGTGTTTTTCTTAATACTTTCATGTGGAAGCCTAAATGAATCTCTTTCTAAATGCCATATTGTTTCTCCTATCTAGAAATTCTTTATATTTCTAAAATATTACACTAATAAGATAAGCTATTAACAACTAATATATAGGTTTATTGTACAGTCAATATATATATATATTCCATGATATATTTTCAGAAGTGAGAGAAGATTTATCTCAAATAAATTGAACAAAAATTCTTTTCACAAAAATATGGATTTCATCATGCGAAAAATATCATAAATTTGATCTAGAGCATCAAATAGAACAGTAAGCATTATGCACTGTGACAAATGGCTAAAAGATGGAAGTAAATTTATATCACGTCTGAATATGTAAATACAATTTAAGAGTAGATAAATTTTCATAAAGTATTGCTAGAATTAATATTAATACAACGAAATGTATTAATGTCACTTAAAAATTTTACATTTGAAATAATATTTAATGTGATTATATATATATATATATATATATATATATATATATATATACATATAAACTATAAATCACATCACCAAGAGAGCTTTATAAAATGCTTTAATAACAAAGAAAACTTTTCAAAGTATTATAAGGAAATCCGTTCCGCATTCTACTAAAACATTTTATAGTTTCTTTATTTTTAAACGTATAAATACATATACATATTTATATGTGTATTTGTATGTATATATATATATATATATATATATATATATATATATATAAAGTACCTTGTATCGTAACAGAACCTCTAAAAAAAAAAATAAATAATAAATCATTTTTAATGTGGTTTTAATTAATTGTCCGTTATAACTGCATCAAAATCAGATATTTATTATTATTTTTTTTAATAATATTTTGTAAGAAGTCAGTAAATTAACATTGCTTGTTTATATTTGACACAAATCAAAAATACTAAATTGTTTTCATTTTCTGGAAAATTCTTCTATTACGAATCAAATAAATATTTCTATAACTATGCTTCAAAAAATATATTACCTTTAATGTAAATAATGTCTACATAGTAATTAAATTTAACAAGAATATGAATTTACCTGAATAATTTTTCTCAAATAATTTTCCATATTTGTTCACAAATCGAATTTTATTGATAGATAACGTATAATATAATATTCGATTCATATCAAAACTTCGAATATCTACTAACTTATATTTCAACATTTCAATCAAGAGTGAATTCTTGAGTTATCTAACTACTTGAATTCTATATCAATTATGATCATACTGTTAAATACTACATTTACAAGTTCTGAACTGTAATATAATTCTATACTAGAATAAGATTAATTCATATTTCAGATGTATACTTTTTTGTATCAAATTTTGTTGGTACTTTTAATGACAGCACTAAATTTATGTTAATTATAATTTTAAATATGTTTTTATTAAACTGGCTTTTCTTTAAAACTATTCGCTTACATTTTTCTATTCTAAGAATTCTCTTATAATTTCTGCTTTTTAAATAATTTATTTTAAAACTGTACTCAGTTTCTTTACAAATAAGTATTTAACATAGAATTTAATTGGAATTGAATGGACGTAATCAGTCTTAATATAAGTAAATAATTAATGGTTAATATCAGTGACTTTTTAAAAATAATTTTGACACGAAAATATTTTATAAATTGTATTTTTTATATTTTATGGCATTAGTTTATACTTTTAAATGAAAAAAAGATACATTTTATCTCTTAAATTTGAATATAACTTTTTTGTAATAGATAAGTGAATTTTATGAAAAAACTACAAAAACGTTAAAAAATAAAAAAATATACATTTGATTGATTAAAATATTCTTACTAAAAAGTCAAATATTACATTTAATTTGTTTATTCGAAATTAAACTCCATTAAATTTTAAAATGAGTTTCATAATTGAATATTATATTTTTTAATTTATACTAAGCTTTGTGGCAAAAAAATTGTTGTATATTAAAGTTTAGTTTGTTTATATTGACCGAAAATTTAAAACAAAATTGATTTCATTTAAAATGAAACAATAATAACGTTCTTAAATTGTTGGTCGAGTGCCAAGATGACATTGCACGTCTTATACTCAAATCTGTTGGATAAACCGACGAATCCAGTGTTTCACAGTTTCACAGACAACAGCTTGGTAATCTGTGACTGCTTTCCATGTAATTTTACCACAAAGTAAAATCGTTCCAGTGTTTCATATTCTACATTTACATTTCATTGTTGCTATGAATGTGCATTGAAATTATTCTACTTGGCTGTATATTTTTCTGAATCGCCTTTCATTGACTAATTTTAATATAAATAGGATATTTGATTCATCTTTTAATTCAAAGCTATTGTTCACATTGGTATATACATTATAGCAGATGTTTTTTAGTAGAAAATTATTTTATCTGTACAAAAAGAAAAGAATTTCAAATATTTCAAAAAGAATTCAATTGAACAGTACATAATGAATAATTTTTCTAATAATTTTTAACCATTTTATTATAATATAAAATTTTGGATGAATGTTATTTAATTATTTTTAAAAATAGTTTAAATATTCTATACAATTTCTGGAAAAAAACTAACATTAATACGTATTAACACTATACGATCCGTGCTGTTTACGCGAAAATTGATGCGTGTAGCCGGCATATTTTAAAGTTCTCGATTAAGTTGCGCGCTTTAGAAAAATGGTTGTAACTTTTAAAATATCAAATAAATTTTTATAAAATGTGAAGCGAACCTTTTTAACTGACTATGGCGAAGCCAAAAGGAGAAGGGTAATGTTTTTCGCGTGTATGTATGTTAATATTTCGTATGTATGTATGTAACCATGTTCATGTGTTCCTACATAGAGCCCAAAAAGTTGTACCGATTTTAATAATCAAGGTATCAGACGATTTGTCTTAATCTCTTGATTAAAAACGGGTATATAGCTTTTCAAACAAATCAAGATAGCGGCTGTAAAACGCCATTTCGTCAGGGACGAAATGAGTGCCCATGTAACTTCAAAATGGCTGCACCAATTTTGACAAACGAGGTGTTAAAATACTCGTCTCAATTACGCAAGTGACACTGGATATAAAAAATTAAGAATTTAATCACATAAAAAAGAGTAGAGACCATTTTTAGACTAACATGCACTGCAGGCAAAACTTTTAAGATCACGCCCCACAAATAAAAAATGACTGAGTTTCTTGTAGCTGCAGGTAGTTTTTAAATTTTTGAAACCCTTTTTAACTATGGTAATTAAGAAAGGATTCTAACTGTACCAGGATTTCGCCAATGATAAGCCAAAGTAATAAAAAATATGAATTTATCCATTTTAGTGACTTTTCCTATTTTAAAACCATTAAAAAAAATCATTGAAAGTTGTGAGGTTGAAGGTTGAAATCTACTGTTATCTTTAGCTTTGAATATGATCAAAGAATGCGGAATTTGTTCAGTCGATAAGAAATATCAACTTTAGTATATATATATTGTAACACATATTTATATATCGCTAGCATTTAATACACAGTGCGTAAAACCCTATTTACATATCTCCGGCAGTTCACGAGCAGTCAGCAAAAACCATATTTATATGGTTTCGGACGGTAATGTGTTAATATAATAATTTAGTTTACGAGTATTTTTTATTACCATACTCTTTAAAGTAATCAAACCTTTCTTATCAAAATTTAAAATTAAAGAGAGAAAAATAAGAACCACATAAACGTATATTATAAAAAAAACTATAATATATTTACATGTGCTAATCGATTATCTGGTATAAAATATTGTTTTTATCTCTTAAATGTTTGAATAAGTTTGTAAACACTTTTCACGAAATAAATAGTCAACTAAATGTAAACATATACTTTTATTTATATATATATATATACATATATATATAAATACTAAAACGAAGTTGAAACGAATACTGTTGTAAGTGGTGGTTCGACCTAGTATCGAAATCTCCTGTCGACAAGCCAATGCATCACAAGCACTTCCGTCGAGAGCGATTTACTACAGCCTCCGGATGCATGTATGTCAGCAAACTGAATTGAAGCCACAGAAATTTGCAACGTTCAAAAATATACATGAGTGTCAAATAAAACAGAAGTATATATACAGTTTACACAAAACGGAATGAGACGCGTCTACTCTTTGTATACTTAAACATCTCCACTCTAACTGCATTAGAGTGGAGATGTTCAGTTTTATTGAAAAACTTCAGTTGAGTTGTTTTCATTGTAACAGTTTTATTTCCATGCTGAGTCTGTGCTAGTAATACAAGAAATCTGTTTAGTTGTGCTAGTTATACAGGCTGTGGGTATCTTTCCAGTGTGCATTGTATTTCTGACATAAATGTCATCGTATTAAAGGACCGCTTTACTTCCGTGATTAATGTCTTCTAAAAAATATTATATTTATCTTTTATATTTCTCTCTCTCTCTCTCTCTCTCTATATATATATATATATATATATATATATATATATTTATTGTATATATATATATACATATGATGGCCGTTTAATAAGTATAGTAAAAAAGCAAGTTAGACGCCGTTTTTAGGAAAAAATCGATTTAATTTCTTAAGATAATTTCTATTGAGGCCAATACACTTGGTCGTGAGGTCAGCAAATCTGCAAAATACACATTGGCAGCGGTGATGACATTCATTTGACGAGAATTTCTTCCTATTGAGCCAAATTTTCAAGTTTTGGAAAGTAAGAAGTCATATGGAGACAAGTCTGAAGAATAGAGTAGATGAGGAATCAATTAGAAGCCTAATTCTTGCCATTTTACCATTGTGACGGTCGATTTGTACGATGGCGCGTTGTTCTGCTGAAAAAGCACTTTTTTATTCGCCAATCTTGGACGTTTTTGTTTCAGTTCTTCTTTCAAACGGTCCTATAATGTTGCATAATATGCTCCTGTTATCGTTTTTACTTAGTTATGTAGTCGATCAAGATGATTTCTTGTGAATCACAAAAATCAGTGGCCATCACCTTCCCAGCCGACAAAACGGTCTTCGCCTTCTTTGACGCTCTTTTACCAGTTGTTGCCCACTGCTTTGACTGCTGCTTCGACTCAGGTGTGTAGTGGTGGATCCATATTTCATGCACGATGACAAGTCGACGTAAAAAGGCCTGCTCGTTTTTTCCATTTTTGCGGTAACTGCTACAATGCTCGTTTCAAACATCTGTACAAATTTATCTTAAAAGAACGCTTGTTATAAGTAAAGTTGTCATATTTAAGAGATACATACTTTATTTTTTATTAATAACGAATATATTCTAATTTGGTGTGACTAAATTCGATTTTTGTTGTGCCTATCCTCTAAAATTAAATAAATTGTCATATAAATATTAATAATAAATCAAAATAAGCAATAAGAAATGATTTGATATATTAGTAAGATAATTTGTAGTGTTTGGGATATTAATTTATTTATGAAATTGACTACTAAATAGATTTCAATAAATTTGTAAAAAAATAAATTCGTTTCTTCTTTCTTTAACTTGTGTAATTTTTACTTTTTTTTATTTAAAAATTAATAAAAATAGTAATTTAAGTGGAATTACATCCTTGAATAAAGGTTTTTATTCTAAAAAATGAGATTTATTTCCAGCAAACATCTCGGTATCTTATTATCTAACGTATAATGAACTTGAATCAAAGGTGTAATTGACCTTACGACGTATATTTTTCATTATAGACATAGTTACCTTACCAAATAAACTGCTTGTTGAAAATACTAGCAGTTTTTAGCTTTCATTTAACAATGCTGACTGAAGCTCATTAAGCCTTTATTGAGAAACTCTTGTTTCTGTCGTAAAAGATTTTTCGTCACTAATGTATATAAAACATTCATGAGAAATTATCAACAATAACTATTTGTTATTAACTACGGTTAAATTCATTGTGAAGATATTTTATATTTAGTAAGTTTTATTCTTTGAGTCTGGAAAATAAAAAAAATAAAATTTAACAGTTTAATAACTTGTAAACAATTTATAAACTTATGAAAAATAATTCAAGCTTTTAGAAATATAATATATTTTTCAAAATTACAATTATTTATTTTGAAATAATATACTAGATATTTTCACTATCGAAAACCATTAATATTTATATAAAATATAACTTGAATACTAGTTTATAAAAAAAATACAAGGATAGATAATAATTTTAGTGAATATTTAAAGAAATCATGAATTATTAGTAATATAGAGTTTCTTTACTTTAAGAATATCTATTATTATCCCATGAATTTCTACTTTAAGATATCTAAAAATAAAAAAAATATATTTATTTATAACTAATGTACTTATAACCGTTATTTTACAGAAAAAACTGAAATGTATTTTCATATTTATAATTTTTGATTTTTAAATTTTAATTTCTACAATTGTACAATTCAATAACTATAATTTATGTTGAAATAATATTATTTCCTGAAAATTACAGTATTAAAAATGGAGGCTTTTATCAATAGCTAAATTGAAAATACAATTATAAATTTAGGATATATAGAAAATTAAATATTTATTTATATCTGAATTTTTTTTAATATTTTTTTTTGTAAATCTTTAATATTTTATATTCATATGTTGTATGATATCTATATATGTATAATGTTAGTGATATGAGAGAAATAAATAGGATATCTATTATTTTTTATTTTTTGTAATGTATTTTTTATTTTTTGTATTAAAAAAACTAAGTCCAAACACAAATAATACGTTTCCAGCTCACATACTTTTAATTATACCCATTAAATACATCATGTGTTTAATGAATCGTGTAGGAATATAAATCAACGAAATATATGCATAATAACGAGAAACGTTTTGACACGGTTCGAAAGTGTTCCTTAATCGCTACAATGTTTGTAATGTATTCTCACGATCTGAAGTTACAAACACAGTTTGTTTGAAACACACCAGGGGGTATCCCATTGTAAGATTTCTCGCTAGTCCCAAGCGACCATTTACTAGACTGAAATGCTCCCGGATCCCGTGGGATGATTTAACACATGGACAGAAGTTCTCTCTATCATGTTTTTGTTCTTATCGTATCATTACGTTCTCGTTTTATATGTCGTCAAGTCCACCTGTGGCGAGTAATTGATACAAAAATATAGACCTTTAAATTGATTACAGGTTTCATGACACCGGAGCATGATTTATCTGTTCAAATTGATTTATTCGATTTGTAAGTTTGGAATATCTTCTTTTATTTTATTATGTTCCTTTCGTATTCGTTTTATTCAGTTTATTTTTTTTTTGCTCGAATTTTATTTTTAAAAAAGATATATTAAAATTATTTTAAGATTTGAACATCAAATATTATCATTATTCAATATTTCATTATTATTTTTAAAAAGAAATAAATATTAATACATACTTACATTGAAAGAACTTCTTAAGCGAATAAATAAATAATAAATAAATGAAACATATTCTTATTATTTTTAGATACTTTTCACTAATTTTTGTTTATATGCTGAATAATTTTAAAATTATTATACTTCCTAAAAAGTCATACTTATGATTATAAATGAATCATAAATGTAAAATAATTACTAATATTTGATCTTAGCGGAGTTGCAAATTATTGTAATAAAAAAAATGAATTTATTTTTTTAAATCATTAGAGATAAATAAAATTAAAAACATAAAACGATTAGCATATTTTAAATGCTTATTTACAATATCTATTATGTCATAACATCAATAAAATTAATTGAAATGTATGTATATTGCGATGAAAAAATATTTATTGAAATATATTTTAAATTTAATTTAATCTTAAAATAATTAATTATTTCCAATTCTGTTATATTATTGTAGAAACTACTCCAATAATTAAATCATTTCATCTATTAACAACAATGACAGTTAACAGACATTTTTTTCTATAAATTTCAAATTAAAGAAAAATCAACCCTTATAATTTTCAATTTCATTTTTATTTATTAATCATGCGATTTCAATGCTAATTTTGGGATGTATTACTAATAAGTAATACAGACTAAATTGGATTTAGTTTCGATAATTGTACTCTCGTATATCTTTAAAGGTATATACAATAGTTAACGATAGTTTAGTACTTTGATGTACGATTATCTATATAACAGACACACACGCACAGACATATATATATATATATATATATATATATATCTTAAAGTTCTGGTTTACAAACATACCTTTGAGAAATTCAAATTGCAAAGTTTAAATTAGAATTGTACTGTAATATACAATATAGATCGAAATATAATAGGAAGTCTATGCTTTGTTCTTGTATTTATTTTAATTAACATTTTTAATGATTATAATTACCGCATATTCCTTACATAGGAATAGTTCAAATAAAAAGAAGTGATTTAAGATATAGTGTAGTATTTAATTACATTATAAACCATATCATCTCTCTTTAATAATTTTCAAATAACAATCTATCGTAGAATTCATATCTAAAAAGGTAATAATGTATGTATGTATATATATATATATATATATATATATATATAACGAAATTAAAATTTTATGTAATTCTCATGTTATACAATTTATCCAGTTACATTAATAAAATAATGAAAAAATTTAAAATATTACATATTATATACAGATATATATATATATATATGCTTCAGTTACAAAATGAATGATTTAAATTAGCAGAAGGTAACCAGTGTAGATTTAGCAGTCAAGTTTGAAATAAATATTATAGAATATCTCCTTCCAAGAGCAATCTCATGTATAGAATAGTAAATTTATTGGTATGGTAACATGTATTTCACTAAATTATTTAAACGACCCTCCTGTGATTTGAGTAAGAAACACTATTAAGAATGAAAGTGGCCTTACTGAATATCGAATTATAATTTGATTGTTCAAATATGTATATTATTAACATAAATTTCAGAATAAACATTTCATCATTGCTTTTTTTTCCAGTTGCGCGATATTTCGATTATACATAACAGAAAAATAAATTATTCTTAGCTTTAATATTTTTCCACAAATATAACATTATAAAACAGTTATATGGAAAATAACAACTAATATATATATATATATATGTATATATATATATATATATATATATATATATATATATATATATATATATATATATTGTTAAAATAGTAATATGTTGATATTGACTTCAGTTCCCGAAAAAATTGAGAAAGAAGAAAATCTGACATGATTAAATAAATATTAAAAATAAGCCACGCGTTGACATCCGATAAGCAAACTGTATGTATGTGTTAAGCTAAAAAAGGGGCAACTAAAAGTTAAGTGCGTGTCAATATCTCCAGCGTGCGAGATAAAAAGCGAAGGACGATGCAAAAAAGAAACACTGGCAGTTCTTTTGATGTCTTTTGGAGCACTGCTGCCAAATGGACCGTTTAATCGTGCCGCTCCCTGTCGTCACTGTTGCCAACGTCAAAAGTTTTTCATGATCACGTAACCTTGTGGAAACAATAAATCGTGTCAGCTCAGACGCCTTGTGTATTGTCGCGAAAATATTTTGTGTAACAGATATAAAGTTTTCTAAAGCGTTTCATGTAAGATAGATTTTTGAATGATAGGCTCATTACATATATGTATACATATAATACATACATCACAAACACGCATGCATATATATATATATATATATATATATATATATATATATATATACACAACTATTCATGTGTCTCAATTTTATATATTTATTTTACAAGTGCTACAATATAAAATAGCTTATATAAAAGTTTCAAGATGCACATATTTGTAATCTACTTTGTTCCATCCTATAATATTAATTTTTCATTAAATAATTATAGTTTTATTTTAATAATAAATAAATATTTTAGTTCATCGATATTTTTTTTTTCAAAAATAATGAATACTTTTCGATGTAATCAAACATTAATTCATAAGTAATACATAATTTCATATGTATGATTTTTTTTATTTGTCCCTGTCTATTAAACTATTTAATTTTTTTTTTATTTGTTCAAAAAACATATTTTTCATATACTTGTTCCAGGATAGTATTTATTACAAGAAATCAATTGTTGTTTTTAATTTTTTTGTAACTGGCTTAGCCTGATCTAATCAGAGTTGAATTAACTGCATTTGACTCAAATTAAAAGGAGGATTTATAGGAAGAGAAATGTGGATAATATATTAAAGAAATAGACATATATTTGAATAATAATTACTTTTTAATTTTTAATACACAGTAGATATATCAAATTTATTTATTTTCTAGTATATTCTTATTTATTAGAACGTTTTTTCAATTATTTACAAAAATTAAGATTTACTTGTAACATTGTAGCTAAGTTTACTTCTACAAATTAATTCTTTTTTTATCTCGCAAAGTTTTTATAGAAAAAATACACTTCTAATAAATTTATTGTTAAATCATCATCTTTTAAATAATTGTTTGGAAGATTTTTTTGACAGATTAAATTACTTCTATTAACATTTGTATATTTTTCAAATAATTTTTAAAGAAATCCTATTAAATATGTATTTTAGAATTCAATCATTTTTTAATTTAATAAGAAAATTTAATCGAGATATTCTTATTATCTGCAGATTTTATTTCCATTTCAATTAAAAATAACTAATGGGTACTTCATTTATGTAAAATAGATAATTTTATTTTTGCTTAACTATGCAAGAAAAATAATGCAGTATTATTATTATAAGTTATTGATTCAATAAATTATTTATTATAAAATAGAAATATAGAGCATGTAAATATTTTAGAAAATAAAATATCCAGAAATAAAAAATCAAAATTCTGCTGAAGGTAATTAAAATGAAAACTTAATATTACGACTTAAATCTAAAAATCTCTAACATGTTCAAAAAACTGTTAAACAACATATATGAGATTTTAAAACAAATTGTTAAACATCGTATATGAGATTTTAAAACAAAAAGCATTTCAATAATTAAATTCGACCTTTAAATGTTTATTTTTAAACATATATTTAAAAATATCTCCTTTGACTCACTTATTAAATAGTTATTCTTTGACAAATAATTAAAAAATCACCACTTCATTACAGGAAAGAATATGTTTGTTTTTCACACAGAAATTACTGTTTTTTTCTGTAATGAAAATGTTTCTATCGTTTTACAAATATTAATTCGACATGACTTCAACGGAACACCATTTTGTTCACATCAAAGCAATTTTAATTACAACGACACCTTATCTTCTTTTACATTTTTTTTTCAATTGCTGTTCACTGAATTGTAAACTTTTCACTGAAGTACAAATTATGAGTCTATTCATGAGGAAATTCACTCTTTATTATATATTCCTGATTTTTATAATTTTAATATATTGACTTCGTTTGAAATTGAAAATAAATTTTGTTTAAATAATAATTTTTTTTCTTTGTTCATAAGTTCATGTATGTATATATATATATATATATATATATAGATATGTGTATATGTATATATATATGTGTGTGTGTATGTATATATATATGTATATATATATATATATATATTTATATATATATATATATATGTGTGTATATATATATATAATTTTTTGTCTAACAATTAAAAATTACAATTTAATTTTTTTCAAAAAATAACATAGAATAAATTAATATTTTTATATACTACCTTTAACATAAAAAAAATAATAATAAATGCACACTCAAAATATTTTGAACCTCCCAAATAAATAAATGTTTTACAACTTTTCATTTTTCTTTGAACTTATTTGTGTATGTAAACTTAATCTTTATTATTTCATAATTAGAGTCATTTGTATTCACCTAATTTACCTCTTTTGTTATGTAAACATGTAATGCTGTTTTATACGTTAAAAAAGCAGTACGCCAATATTTGTAACAAAAGCTTTTTCATACCATTAATTGTGTTCTCGTTCCTAATTACAGCCACACACAATACAAAAAATAATTTTAAACAAGATAAAAAATCGCGCGGAGTTCTAATTTAACAGATTACGTTTATCTGAAGAAAATATTATTTTAATTTTCCAGAACGTTACAAAGAAGTGGTGTGGCAAATTCTGTAACTCTACAATATACAAGACTGCTTTCATTAAGGTTGTAGTAAAATAGAAATTATTCTCAACATAGCGCTACTAAAGTCTATTCAAAACGGTATTAGTTTGATCCCACAAACCAACTAACTATTATCACTGAAGTTTCTTGTAGCCACTCGATTTCTTTATGAAAGCATTAAAATTGCTTCTATTACTTTATTAAAGTCGGTGTACTCAACGTTCCAACTAATTGAACTTAGAAACTATAATGAGTTAATTGAAATAACGATAAAAAATTATTATTAAATACAAAAGATTTTTTTAATTATTCTCATTCTATTATTAAATTAATGTGCTTATTCTGTTTTTACTGAAAAATATATAAATTCAAATAATAAATGTTATTACATATCATTTATATAGATCATAATATTCTCGATGTAAATATGATTGGCCATTAAAAAAAAACATTCAAGGAAAACCAATAAAATTGTATTCAATTCAGTCTCGAACAATAATATTTTTTCGCTTAGTATATTTGAGTTAAAAAATCAATATTTTCTCATCCTGACAGTAAATGTCGTAAAATTGAATACTTTTAAAATTCATTTTTGATACGTTTCATTTTACAACAGAAATGTAATTTTAGTAAAAAAATAAATAAAATCCGTGAACTATCTAAATCTTACACTTTGTATTATAGTCACGTTTTAAAGTTGAAAATTATATTGTGGCCGAGATATCAACACTGTTATGAAATAAATATAGTATTATTTGACTCGACTCATATTAAAATAGGACTTCTATCTTTTTATTCTTTTCAATTATTTTTATTATTTATAAGTTTTAAAATAATTGTTTATCGTAATATATTTTTCTTTAATGTATTTTAAAACGTCTTGCAATAAAAATAAAAATTATTTTGGAATAAACGAAACTAATTCTATGAAATTACTCTAAAATAAAACTTGCTTTAGAAGAATATCCTTGATAAATCTAAGAACTATATTCAGAACAATATAAATTTTTAAAATATTATTTAAGCAGAATTTTTTTATGTTAGTTCATATTTTTTTTTTAAAATTCTTATTATTTTCAAAAAACAAAATTATATATATATATATATATAATTAGAGCTTTTCATATTTTACCTCACATTTAAATGTATATTTTAATCATTCTTCAACTATGGTTTAAAATATAAATTATGAACTTGAAAAAAAGAAGCTACAATATAAGAAATTAAATATATTTTACTTACTTATAATAAAAATAAACACCATCATTATATTTTTCTTTCCAAATTAAAAGTGAAAATAAATAAATATAACAAATGAAAATGCGTTGTTTTTAGTATAATTAAACGGATAATGGGATTTTGAAATAAATATATTTTAACCTTTAAATCTCAGTTTCAAATTACGATAATTTTAGTTAATACAATTGTTTGTGTATATAATTACCTTATGTAAATTTATTTGATTAATATGGATTTTTTTTAAAAATGATGTTTTTTAAATATAATTAAACTCTAAATTGAAAAAAATATTCACGGTATTTGTAAATGATATTGTGACTAAATATTTTTCCACACATTACAAATTCAAACACCAAAAAAGGAAAACAAAAATTTTTAATACTAATTTACTTGTGAAAGGAAATTTCATGCTATATATAAACCATAAATTCAGTTATTATTTTGGATTATTTTCTCAAATAATTTTTTTTAATAATTATCATTTAGTTATGTACATTATATATATATATATATATATACATTGAATTGAAAAAATAATATTAATTATAATTACTTTATGACATAAAATGAAAATATAACGAATTCGACAATCAGCATTATATTTATTTATAATTAATTAATACGTCAGTATACTACAAACTTAAACTAAATTTTGTAAAAATAGACTCTATTGATCATAATTTATTATGGAATAATTGATTTCTACATAAATAATAGTTTTATATACAGAATTTCAGAGGATATAAAAAGTAACTAGTGTGCAAAGTAACAAGCTTTATAAAATAACAAGTAAATATTGATCGTCAACTAAACTTTGATTAATATAAATCAAATAAACAAGTTTTCTAATTACAGTATAGTTTGTTTCAGAAACTATTTATTTGAAAAACAAATATTATATGAATACAGATATTTAACAAGTATTGCACAAATAGTATAAAGTATTAAAACTTATTAATTAAAAATTATTAATTAGAAAAAGAATTTTTTATTTCCTTCTATTAAATAATATAAATAATTGAGAAAATAAAAACGGAATTCAATTTCGAAACTTTATTAAGTAAAATAAGGTATCAGTGTTCTCGGAGAAATAAGTTTTTTTATCTTGATGGGTATCGGCACAATGTGTCATTGTCAAGGGTATTCAACAATATACGTAACATTTTGTTTTACTTTCATATTATAGCCACGTATATAGGTTAATATTCTTGACAATGATATATATTGTGTATAAATCAAGGAATAAAACAAACTTATTCTATCAAGAGATTATCTTATATTTTTTTTCTAGGAAGATTTATTGACAATCAAAGATTACAATTTGCCTATGCAAATTTTTCAGCAATGCTCTTATGTTGTAATAAGAATTTTATTGGATTACAGTATATCTTTACATCTCAGAATATGCTATCGATTCAGTAGTATTTGCGTAACGTTTTTATCTAACAATGAAATATATTTTAATTTAATAGTTGTGATGGCTGGGAAATAAAAGTTATTATTATGTATATTTTAAAATACTAATATAAAAATCTGCATTATTTTTTAGATCAATTTTTTACACATTATAATATTAAATTTTACTACATATTTATTAAATTTTTTATTTTTTTTTAAAATTAAAAATGAGAAGCAAAAAAATATAATTTTAATAGAAGGTGTATAGAGTTTTTTTAAATAAATCTTGTTTCAATACACCACTATTGATTTTATCTCAAGTACACCTTCAACTGTAGGAAAGGTAAATTTTTGTCTCATAGAAATAAGATGATTTTCCGTCTTTCACCAGTTTCTGTACGATATGATTTTTATCTTTATTCTAATAGTCCTTCTAATTCTTTCTAAGCATTCTTATTCTAATAGTATTTTTAAACGTCACCTACAATATATTCCTTTCTACTTTGTATATAAACAAGGAGCTCCGTCTGTACGCACCTTAATAATGGACCCATAAATAATGGTTTTAATGTTCACATTATTTATCTCGAATCCACACTATACATATGTTTTCGTTTAAGATTGAATCATTAATTTAAAATATTTTAATTATAAAATGTTCATCTTATTCATATAAAAAAACTATTAAATTATAATCTATTTTTTATAAAATGTGAACATTAATTTAGTAAGTTTTTACAAGAGCGTGCTAACCAACCAAATGAATAATGCAGAAATAAAATTTATATATATATATATTACTATGTCATTAAATTATTAATTTTAGTCTAGATAATAAGAAGACAAGTTTCTATGTGATTCATAAATTAAACTTGACTTATTTTAGAAGAAAAAAATTCAAAGCAGAGGAAATTTAATAAATTTAACTTATTATAACCTAATTTTCTTGTGTTGTTAAGATATTATTAGAGAGAATTTTAAGTTACATATGAAAAAATAAATATTTATAAGTATCCATAGTACAAAATGTAATTTGTCTAGTTATAATAATTAAAATATACAAAAACAAATATTGCTCTGACTTTTACTTTCTTGGTTTATATGTATGTATATGTATATAAATATGTAGAAAAAGGTATGTGATCAATACTGTAATAAAATGGAACGCTTTTCGAATATATACAAGACAAACAAGTTGATATTTGGTAACGATGTGGTGTTGGACCCTAAATCAGAGTTTGCGCAGATAAATATTTGAACCTTATGTGATGAACAATCAAAAATAAACAATATAGTAGAGTATTGTCTTGAATTTATTATTATTCTTTTATTCTCTGATAGAAATTTTCTTGAAGAATTCATTAGAATTTCTTTTTGGCAAATTTTATTTATCACAGAAATAAATTATATATTTTTAATTGAAAAGTCTATAAGTGATCATAAATGTCTATACTAATATCACAAAATTGTTAAAAAATATATTAATTGAAAATTCAAGAAACCATAAAGAAAGTGATTATAAAAATATTTTATACTTTTCAATAGCGAATGTTTTTAATCAAGATTCAAAATACGTATAATTAATTCAACCGGAAATTAATTAAAAAAAATTTATAATTTTCCAAGAAATATATAGAACACTATGATGAAAAGTAATTAATTTTATAATATTCAGTATTAAATGAGAGTAGATAATTGTAATGAATTATTGAGATAAGAGAAAAATAAATAAACTCAATAGAAACTTAAATTATTTCAAAACATAAATGTTTGATCTAGCATTAAAATAAGACTATTGAATTGACATTTGTTTCAAAGGAATAAAAGTGACATCTAATGATTTTTAATGAGTATATATATATATATACATAAAACTGAAGAGAATATAAATTATATTGGTCTTCAAATATTTTTTTATTACTAAAAAAATGAACTATTAATATGTATTTATTTGGCAATAGATGAAAAATTCTAATTACGTTTCACTTTAAAAAACAAGAACATGTACGTTAACAAATTTATTTCATTAATTAAATGAGAAAATAATTTCTAAAAATAAATATTTTAATATTTTTTTTAAAAAAATATAGTTATAATTTTCGACTCTTTAAGAAAAGAAAATCCAGTGCAAAAAATTTTAACTTTGTAAAATTGAAGAAAATACATACATACCTATATTTTCCATTTTCTTATAAAATTTTTTTTACACTATAAAAAATATTTTTTATTTTAAAAACAGAAACCTAATGAAATAAGTTTATTACCCAAAGTGTACTTATATATTTTTCTAAGACAACATATCAATAAACTGTAACATAAACGTACAGACGAATTATTATATCAATTATAATGATTTATACAGAAGTTTTTCATAATTTCTTTTTCTAGAATACGAGAAATTCAGTCACTAATAATATTACACTCCTATATATATATATATATATATAACTACTAAGGAATTATTTGAAAGCAAGAAGAACATAATTTGGTTTATCTTTTCTGAGAAAAACATTATACTTTAATTTAACATTAAATGTAAGAATCGATATTAAACTCTTCTATATATATATATATATATATATATATATATATATGGAGAAAGAGAAAGAATTTATATAAAATCAAATAAAATTTTCGCTATTGTCGCTTGGTTAATGGGATTCTTTATAAAACTGGTATTCGCTTGTTTGCTTTCACCTAAATTAAACACTGGGTTTGATTGCGATGTAATATATTGTTTATATGAAAAAATCGTGAATGTCACTGGAAAAGATGGATCGCAGTGCGAGAAATTTAATGATTAGTAGTAAGTGAACAATGTTTTATTGGTAGTTGATACTAAAAAAAATCTTTTCTATTTATTCTGTTACATGAAATAGCTTTCTATGTAATTAATCAATGAATGTTAAGGTGAAAAATGTTAATTTTTTGGAAGTAAAAAACATTATATATGTCAGTTTCGGAAAAAAAAAATAATTCTTAAAAATATATCAGCGTTAACTGTACTTATTTTAGAAGTAAAATATATATTTTTATTTCTAAATTAAGTTTTATTTAGTAAAATTATATATATATATCCACAGAAAAACTTTTTTTTTATAAGTTTAAAATATGTATATTATTACGTATTTTTAAAGCATTAATCAAAATTAAAATTTTGTATTTATTAACGATTCGAGGAATTTAAATAAAATTTAAGATTATAATTAATAATTTTTTGAGTAACAATATTTAATTTTTTATTTTATATTTTTAATTTATTTAAAGATTTCAATCATTATTTTAATTATTTTTGGGATTATCATTCTTATATATGAATTTTACATGCTTAAAAACAATAAAAATATTTATTATTAAAAAGATCAATAATTAATTTTTGGTAATTTTTATTGTTGCTTATGCAAAATTCAATGACAATCGCATTACTCTTAAAGCTATAAGGTAAAAAATCGTCATTTATTAAAAATGTTTAGATTACAACTCTGTGCATAAATAATATTATATTTAAATATGTTGCAGCAAAATTCTGTACGATCAATGATCAGTTATTAGACACTTTTGATCAGAAAAATGTTTTATATTTGTAGAGGACTGATAGTTTATTTCAAAATTGTCATCTGTTTTACCTAAGATTCTATCTTATTAAATGCACTGATCTATAATTTTAGTTATAAAAAAATACATAATTTTATTATCAGTTCATTGTATGATACATTATAATTTCTTATAAAAATGACATTGTATCTAATTATATGATATTAACAAAATGTATACAAAAGATTATTAAATATTTTTAAGGAAATCATTTAAATAATTTATGATTTTATAAACCTCACAAGTCTTATAATTATATCAAAGAATAAAGTTTTTGTTTCGAAAGACCATTTTTTTAATTTTTATTAACATAAAATAAATTAACATATATTTATTAACATAAATAAATTTTGTTAAATTAAAAGTAAAAAACAGTTTATATTTCAAAATTTATTTTTATTATTTAATTCTTTCAAATATGTTTTATACTTTCCTTTATACTTTTTTTATATTTATTTGCTTAATTTTTGCACAAATATTTACATTATAGCTTTAGTTTCTGAGTAGTTTTATTTTCACAAATGAATACTTTTCTTATCCCACCAATTACACTAAATTGTGTGATCAAAACTATACAATAAATGATTATGGATTATTTTCAGTTCTCATTTATTCTCAATTTAATGGCAACAAAATCATTCTCAAAGCGCCAGTTTACCGAAGAATCTAAATTTATAAAATTGATTCTTATATATCGGTAATTTTTAAATCTAAATATTTTTTTCTAATAAGTATCCTATGGTTTTCTGTTTCTTTCTAATTATTTTTCTATTCCTGGTAGTTTTTTATGTGAATCGTTCTCAGATTACAAAATATAGAAGGTGTCTAATATATAGAAACAGGAAAAAGTATAATAGTAATAATTATTCTAAATTAACCTTGTTTATTTAATTTTATTTTAAAAAAAAATAGTTATTAAAATCATAATGAATAATAATTAAGTTTTCAAATAAAAATATAAAAATATTATAAAACCGTACAAAAGCAATTTAAAAAGTAATTTATATGATATTTATCTCGTTTACGAATAGAATCTGTATACATATATATATATATATATATATATATATATATATATATATATATATATATATATATATGCTATTACTTATACTATTTACAAATATACTTTGAAAATAAATATTACAAAATGAAAGTGAAATAACTTTTGTGTCTTTATATGTTCTTATAAATATACGTTGTATCAGTATGTATTCATGTGAAAAACCAAAACTGCCTCTATTCAGGAATCATATTTAATTTCAATATCCAAAGTGAATATCTAAATATATGATAAAATATATGACTGAAGTTTTTTTATGAACGTAATATTTTTTTCGAAAATAATAAAATGTTCTTTTTTAAATCATTCAAAGTTCAATTTTTTTTATACGAACCACAGTGCTATTATGTATCATGTACAAAGATCCTACGTCTACGTTTTTTTTATAAATCAAAATATGTTTGAATAACATTTCAGCTTCACAAAATATATAGAAATTCGTTGCCATATTTTATTACAACGAATTCAAAAGAAATTCTTAGAGTGTGAAAGCTACTCCTTACACGCATTTGTACATTCAACTAATCCGAGTTTTGAATGTATTCATATATACAGATATACATACAGGAATTATATATATATATATATATATATATTATATTATGTATACATACATACATACAAATATAATCTTTTTATCGATTATATATGAGAACACAGGGAAAACACAAATAAGCTGTTCCTGTATCGACAATGTATACACTAAATCGTTCGAACGTCAATCAAGGCTCTTTCCCTCTGAGGAAAGAATGAAAAACTCAGTGCAAATTTTCAATCTGATTGAATTGAATTATTTATATTTCATTGGTCTTGCGTTCAAAACCGATTCAGGCCGTTTTTCATTTTTTTTATTTGTAGGGATAAACGAGAAACTTGCACAATCCGTAGTACAGATGTTTCGACGAAATTCTTTTATGTCTAGAAACACGAATATGAAAACAAATGATTTCTTAGAATATATCATTTATATATACATATCCATTATATATATATATATATATATATATATATATATATATGCACACACATGGGTTATAGCTGAATCAATTCATAAAAGAATATAAGTATAATATATCCAGTATTTTTTATTATTGATAAATAAATATTACGATAACAAGCTATTTGTCAATTCTAAATAAATGTCATAATCGAATTGAAAACGACATAAATATTATATATATATATATATATATATACAATTTTTAATTTAATTCTTGGATATAATAAATTATACACTATTGTATTATAATATATACATTAATATTATTTAAGTGCACTTATTAATAGAAGTATTTATTAAATATTTACCTGGAATAAATAACTTTTATATTGCATAGGAGATATAGTCATATTTACTACCTCTTTAATTTTGAGCCTTCGTTTTTTGTGTTTTTGTTATGCTGTGAAATATTTTACATTTATTTAAAATAATTTCCTTTACTTTCCTTTTTATAACAGCCTTTCAGTTATGGCAGTTTATTGATTAATTGTGTTTTTATAATTATCTATTTTTACAAATGTAATCTTATAGATACATTTTCTTGCTGGTCTTGGTTTCAATGGGTCACTTGAATTATAATTTACTGAAGAAGGCTAAAGATCCGAAACTAGTTGTGACTTATTAGTACCTAATGGCTCATTGGGGATAAAACATGAAATTAATTATTTATTTAGTTCTAATGAATTACAATTCAAGATATTTACTAGAGTAAATTAAATCATTTTTATTCAAATCATTCGATTATCATAAATTTGTAAAATAATAAAAAAATACAACTAACATGTACATTTTCCTGTACACGGGATATAAAATGAGTGTCATTATTTACTTCTTAATTGTACTGATATTGTCTTAAAAGCTTGTCTGAATTTATTTTGTACTTTTAAGATAAATCAACTTAATCGCATACAAATGCTTACATATATATATATATATATATATATATATATATATATATATATATATATATATATAAATGTATGTATATGTATGTATGTTTATATGTATTTGTAAATAGTTTATTATGTTTTTGCCTTTTTAACACTTAATCTTGTCTAATCTTCAACAATCACCACTAATGTTCTTTTACTGTCCTGCTTTAGTATCCATAATTGCACAGATATCGCCATTAAAACTCCGTTATCTGCTAGATTTGTTTTGTTATAGAGAACTTCGTTTTAAGTGTTGTTTTTTATAAATTGTTGATTTAATTGTTGTGAGTATTTATAGAAAATGATTGAATCAATTTACTGTAAATATTTACAACTCACATTTAATGCTATCTAATAATTTGTAATCAAAATATAATTTTTAAAAGAATTTCTTTATTTATTAATTGTTTTTATAAAATTTCTTATCAGCTTGTCTACAAACGTTCATTCATTTTTCATTAGATAATTTCCAAGAAAATATATTTGTATGAAATATCAAAGTTAAAGATTTTTTATTTTTTAAAAAAAATACTTCATACAAACTTTTATTTAATTATATTTACAAGTTATTTTTAAAAATATTATGATATAGAATTATTTTTTATATTTTATTATTTATTAATAGGTCTGTGCCGGTAGAAAATTTAAAAATAACTTTTATATGTTAATATAAGATATTTTAAAGAATAATTTTTAAAAAATAATTTTGATTTATGCTTTGCAAATTTATTCATATTTTTCCATTTGTGGTCCAAACCTGTTAGATGATTAACGCTTAACTTTTCTACAAGCTCTTGAATTGTTGTGCGTAATTCTGATTTAACTAACGCCTTTAGTTGGTCGTTATGAACTAAAGAGGGACTCCCAAGACCTTCTTCATTACGAATCTCGTCCTCAGAATACATTTTTTGGAACTATCATTGTACAGTACGTTCCTTAACAGTACCCACACCAAATTGTTTAGTTTACGTCCAGTTTCTGCTGCTTTATCGCCCATTTTAAGCTCATCTAAAAAATTGTTCTTACGTGCTTCTTTCCCATCTTTAATTTAATACCCCAATTAAAAGTAAAATTAATAATAAAACCAAAGTTAACGTTACCAAAATACCGACCGAAAAAATGCACTTTAAAATGATACTATATGAATACGATGAAATGACACTTATTTTGAAAAAAAATAAGTTAAGAATTCAAACAAAAACCGCAGTTATTTTCTTACCAACTCTTAAATAAAACAACTGCTATAATTATTATATATTATTATTCATAGTCAAAATAAAATAATTTTCTTTATTTTTTAATTTAATTAAATACAAATGATACGATTTTCTGTATCAAATTACATTTGAATATCTCGTATAAATTTTTCAGCAATTTGTTTTCAGATTAATTCATATATTTTAATAAAATATTATCGATCGTACGCTAATTTAAAAATAATTAAAACGATATAATTAAAACATGTATTGTAATTACATTTCGTTCTATACTTCAATTATAAAATTTCAGTAACGCGTTCTGATTAAAATTTCTAATATATAACACAAAACAAATGTAACGACTGAATTTTAATTCAAAAATATGAGACTAACGACGAATCAATGATTTGCATTATTTTGTTCTGTGGAACTTTAATAATCTCTCAATGAATATTCAAGATTATTATTTGAACTTTCGTAACCGCACTTTTAAGAAATGTGGTGAAAATTCTTTAATTATATTTTGTAATTATTCTATTGTAAAAGTATTTAACAACTTTTAATTATTATAATTTAATTCTAAAATGTTCGCTCACATTATATATATATATATATATATATATATACACATTTTCTCCTTTTGAATATATCTTGGTACACAATTACATTTACAATTTCTTTTTCAAATTGAAGGATCAAATGTTGATATTTCTCATATATTTTCATATGTATATGTTGGTTTTTGAAATATTTATTTTTGAAATATCTACCCTTTAATATAAAATATTATTTTTAAGCAGTTGATTATTAAAGTCTCAGGTACAATCTTTAAAACATATTATATTACATAAGAAACGTAAATAAAATGACTTTTAAAAATAATAATTTTTATTGTTAGCATTTTTATTTTGTTTTCTTACTTTATATTAATTAAATTGCAAATTTATTAAATTCCTTAAATGATAGTTATTTCTAGTGGTCAGTAAAAATATTTATTTAGTTACTTTATAGAATCAACATTTATTTTTTTATATGTGCTTTTTTATTTTACATGAGTATAGCTATTTTATTAACATTCATTATATGAATGAAATCGATATTTTAATTACTAAAAAAACCATAAAAATTACACATTTTCTGTAATATATTGAAAAACATTATTTTATTAGGAATCTTATAAAAATTGTACTAAAAATATCAGTTGTAATAATATTTTTCTATGAAATTAATTTTCATATGAATTTTATTATAAATTATGTTTTTTTGATACACATTTGGCCACAAATGGAGTGTAAGTAGGTAAAGACATTTTTATTAACTGTGGCAAAGCTACGATTATATTTTCAATTTTTATCCGTTTATTGTACGTATAAATAGATAGAATCAGTAGCATTTTAGTTTTGGTCAGTTAATGAACATTGTGCTTTAAACTCTTATAAAATTCCTCCATTAATATCGACCTCGAACACAATTTAATTTTTTTTTAGTAATATAACATTGAAGACCAACAAATTGATTCTACTAGTATGGATTATCAATTTAATTCACATGTAATCTCAATCAGTACAATCTATAAATTTACTTGCCGATATTTAATTATCTTCTCAATTCATTTATTCTGAAACTTTCTACTATTAAGTGTATACCAAGCAGAAGGGAAGTTTTACTCATATAATTTCATTCCTGAACTAGGTCAGAATTCTCTCTACTTATTGTTTTGTCCGATAAATCGTTAGTTATGTTTCATTACAAAATCTGTGCTCGTAAATGTACCTGTTGTTAATTTATATATATATATATATATATATATATATATATATATGTGTTGTTGCGTTTGTGATATTACTATATTTATAAACTTCATGTTTTATGTACTTCAAAATTAAAATATGATTGTGGACATTAAATTATATATAATAATTATTCATTAATCCCTAATTATCAATTCACTTTTCAATCATTTTCATGTAAAATGAGTGAATTTATTGTTATTTTTACTATTAGTTTAGTTTTATTCCTAATAATATTAATTTCATATATAAATATGTAGTCATAAACCATAAGTACGAAAACTGTAACAAAAATATCCTACTTATGAGAATTAGAATGGTGATAAATGTTATTTTTGACATAATGTCCTACTTCACACTCACAATTAAGAGTGGCAAAGATATTATGACAATATCAGTCTCACGCGTCAACTATAGAGACCGGATTTCTGGCTCAGATTACATAGGCGACACCGGAAAGTAGAAAAGAGAATGCCCATCCGGGCTGAACAAGATTCATTCTCGTCCCACGAATGACGATCATTATGACTGGATGATTTATAACGTCTACAGTTCGTAAAGTACTTTTCATTACGTAGTCAGAGGGTTTTCACATTGTTTCACATATTATCCACGAACATGCCTCTGATTTTACCTACAATATATTTATTCGTACACAAGGGTATATACAACCACCTACATACATACACACACACACACACACACATATATATATATATATATATATATATATATTGTGTACAATTTAATTCGGTGCTTTTTTTTATAGAAAATGAACGTTTACAAAAAAATGGAATATATGTCAATTCTTAAAATATCCCCTATTAACGATTATTCCTTGTCAACGAAAAGATGGTGTTTATGAGTCGATGAAGTCGTAATGGATTTGCGAACCACTTCCACTGTTCTATCATTTTTTCATGGTTTATGCATTACAACACTTTCAATCAAAGCTGAACAAATCATTTCCACAATTTAGGTAGCATTTTTTTCAACTGGAATGCGAAAAATATGCAATGCCAATATGTTGTTTTTCAGACGCCATCGTGTTCATTACTGTTTTTTGAGATTATGCCAATAGCTTGACCAACAGCGTTAATATATAGATTTTTAAATGTTTAATTTCCACTTGAAAATCTTAAAACGATAATAAAGTATTTTAAATTAAAACAGAGTTTGAAAGCACAGAATTAATTTTTATGTCTAGTATATATATATATATATATATATATATATATATATATATGTATGCATGTGTAATAAATTGTTAACTAGTTGTGCATTTATCTGAACGACGAGATCTAACTATAAAACAGTTATCTGGATTTTCTCTTAGTGAACACAGAGTATATTAAAGGTTAGACATCCAAACAAACTTTAAGTTTAGGTTCAAAACAAAATTGATGTATTCTCTTTAGGGACACCTTTGTCATGCAAATATACAGTAAAAGAAATATATAAAAAATATTTTTATCCTCAAATTTTCATAAGACAAAATTTTTTTTCGTATAGACTACCTCCTTGCAATTTCTCTCCCCCGGTTACTCTCAACAAGTAGCAAGTTAAATATTTCAATTTCCAATTATTTTCGATGATTCACGAATCGTCTCATATATTGTGCAATGAAACATTGTTCAAGCACGGCCAGTTGTATGTTACGGCCAGTCTTTCCAGATGTACCTCTAAGCAGGGTATTAAATTTCATTGTACAGAAGAATACAAATCAATTACGAATACCGTGTACTCAAAAGTTTTAAAATAAGTTCACAATAAGTTACAAAAAGTTCTCTTTAAGTTTCACTATTTTCACGGTTACATTTAAAACCAAGAAATAAATTTCATTATACAATATCTTTATTTACTTATTTATTTTTTATTTAAAAATTGTTAACACTTAACGAGAGCGATCAAAGAAAACCCGCAGGCGGAGCCTCTCGGTGGTTGCTGAGCGTAACAAGTAGGGTACGGGGCTGCCTCTTAATAAAAATAAATATTTAATCACAATAATTTTATATTATTTAATCATAATAATTTTGTAATATTTTAGATATACTTTTTTATAATAATTTTTTTTAAATATTGAATTTATAGAGGTAATAAATATTAAAAGTAAGTAATTATTTTACTTCGTTATTTATCTTGGTAATTAAAAAAACACTATTTATAAACCTCGCAATAAATATTACTTTTTCGTAAAATTATTTAAAATATTTTAATGGTAGTCGAAGAAAAGAATACCATGTATTAAAATATATAGTAATAATTATTTTAAGTAAAATTGACAACAATACACAAAAAATGTTTATATATAAAATAAAAACATTTTTTTCATATGCATGAAGATTTTGAAAAAGTTTATATTAAATATTTTGTATTAAAATTATTAATTGATATTTATTCCATTTAAAAAATGAAATTTTTATGAGAAATTTGGCATGTTTAGTATTAAATTATATCAAAAAAATATTAATTTAAATAAAAATGGAATAAATACACAATTACCATTTAAATTACTTATTTTTTCTATAGTTCTATGTACATTTATAAGTTTTTTTACTAATTGAATTTTTGTAACCGTTCATATTTTCGTCTATATACAGGACATGACAACCACTTTCGTTTATACATGTTATATGTTATATAAAAAAATTGTACAACTGGAGTAATTAAATTTAATGGCTATTATTAAATAAACAATTCACCCAGTTGCGGACACCTCTAGTTTGTAAAAAATGATTTAGACTCACACGTGTTTTTCAAAACTTCAAATTAATAAATTAGTGTAAAACACATGTAGTTTTTTAAGCACATTTCTGAAACTAGTGGTCTCCATGTCTATGTTAATGTATAATATTAAATATACATAATATTAAAATATATTAAAGAAAGAGATAAAATATTCCAGAAAAAATAAGTTACAATCTTTTATTTTAATCACTTAAATAAAGAACTTTCATTTTTCTATTTGATTTTAATTATTTTAAATTATGTTATGTTAAATAATTTATTAATTAGAATTAAATAATGATTAAAATAAATATTACTATTTCTTATTAGCTGAGCAATTAAAATACTCTAGTTAAAATTATTATATTTTTTTCAATTATATTAATTTAAAAGAATTAAATGATTTTTAAAGTATTTATTTTTTAAATGTATTTGAAGGTAAACAGTTTCATCGAAATACATTCTTACATACATAAACATACAAACTACTTTAAAAACTATTATGTTCTATGAAGAGTAATGAAATTAATGGCAATGTTTGAACTTATACATTCTATAATTTAGTGTGTGTGTGTATATATATATATATATATATGTGTGTGTGTGTGTGTACAAAATGGACTAAATTTAACTTTCTTGTCAATAAAACAGTGAATAATGTTGTATGATCTAATATAAAATTTCATTTTTTTATTCAGTTTGTGTTGAAGATCAATCGTAAATAATTTCAGGCCATTTGAGACAAATATACAAATATTAGTGATTATAAAGTTCAGGTTTGAGTTATAGCACTTTTTTTAATTTTCAATACAATTTTAACTGTATTAGTAATCTAATTTGTTTATCATTTTTTTCATGCCTCATTTTTTATTCCATTAATTAGTCATACATTAATCAAATATCAATATATGCAAATTTTTGTTTATAAAAAATTAAATATTAAAAATGTATAAGAATTTTAAATCTTTCTTTTCTCTCTCCTCTCTCTCTCTCTCTATATATTTATATAATGTGTGTGTGAGTATATACATAAATATGTGTATGTTGTTTATATATGTTCTCAAAGGAAATCTCCATATAAATGAATATTGTATTTGTAGTCACCCAACAATAATTAAAACAACATCTCTTATCTAGATTAGCTGAAACTACGTTTACGTAGTAGTTTATCACGCACAGTAGTTTACATAACTCTAATATCTAAGTCATTGTGATTGTCTACATTGTGACAAAGTGTCGTCTTGGGAGAAAGCTATAAAACCTTTGCGTTTTATTATCACGGTTTCCTCCTATTTAAAGCGTCTTATCCCCAGATGTAAATAGTCAAGTGGTTTTTCAGAAGCCTTTATTTGGCTATATTTTGATTGTTACACACTTTAAATTTTATATCGTTTTTTCTTCACGATTCTTTATCAGTCTTTATTTTAGAGGTAGTAATATAAAAAATATTGTTCTAATATTTTGTAATTGTAATATGAAATATATAGTGATATTATGTATAGTAATAGTATACATGAAAATATTCTTAGTCTTAATTTCATTTGCATTTGTTTTTTATTCATTTCATTAATCAGTCAAAATGAATATTAGCAATAGCATAAATGCATTTTTCAATTTTTGTATTTCAAGTTATATTTTTTTATATTGAATCATTTAAATGCCTCTTAAGATATTTATCAATAATAATATAAAATAAATTAAAGATTTATACAAACAAATTAAAAATAAATATACTTTTATTATAGTGTAGAGATTAAAAAGTGTATATACATATATATATATATATATATATATATATATATATATATACATGTATATATATATATATATAGATGTATATATATATATTTATTTATTTATACACTTATGATAATCATATTAAATTTTTTTGGATAATTTAAGAATTTTTAAAAATCATAAAAATATTTAATTATTATTTAATATATATATATATATAATAAATGGTTTATTTTTTAATAAATTTAAGGTTTTAACTATTAATTTTTTTATTTTGTGATCTTATTTTCAAATTATTACTTTACAGCAATTGTGTAAAAATTCTAGATAGTAAAAAAAAATATTTTTTACGTACATATATATATATATATATATATATGTGTATATATATATTAGAAAGTGTAATAGTTTCTACAAAAACTTTTAGAGAAAATCTGCACACTGTCATACAAATAGCTCTTGTCATTTTTAAAGTAGTTATCCTAGACAGTGATACACGTTGCTTGACGATTCTAGACTAATAAAAATATTTCTAGCATTTTTCTTACTTAAAATTATTTTATCTTGGTATCATTTTTTAAAAGTGAAAATTTTCTCAAAATTGTAGTTTTTCCAGTACTTCAGAAGAAAGTATGTTTATTAATCATTTTATTATTTTTTTAGTTCATACTCTCATATTAAATTAATTCTAAAATTTTGTTAGTGATTAATATTGATTTTGAATTGAAAGTGAAAAAAATGAAATAATGTATAGTAAAATATTTTACATTTTTTTACAATTACATAGAATATTTTGCCTTAAAAGAATATATTTTCTTTATGAATATCAACAAACAACAATTTCAGTAAACACAGTTATGTACAACAAAACTAGGGGTAGCTCCAAAGTTTGGCATCGAAACTATCAAACATTGAATGGTTTAAGGTACTGAATCGAAACAAAAAAATTATACCTAGAATATAACTTTTAAAATAATATATTTATTTTCTAATACAATTATTATCATTATATTTCTGCCAACCAGTGTACGTTTTTTCATTCCGTTAGTCAACTGGTGTTTGACAGTCGCTCTTGCACACCAGCTCAAAATTGGTCTTTCTTTATAATGTTTCAAGTGTGTATTTTCGCATTGCCATGATAAATAAAAGTCTATTTCAACGAATTCTAGCGCAACAAAAATCTATTCTCGACTTGTTCACGGTTTTAATATACCGTTCTGATTTCATAGTTGGTCAACTGATTTCTTCACAGTAGAAATTAAAAATCACAGAAATGTATTGATAACTGTTGTGATTATGTTGGAAAATAAATTCTCCGCTTGATTGACTATTTTCTAAGATCTATTTTTTTCGTTCAAATATCTCAAACCATTCAAAAATTCTGCGAAAAACTTTCCAATCATCCATATATATATATATATATATATATATATATATATATATATATATATATATATATATGTATGTATATGTATTATATTTTGAATTATTCGAAACTTAAGCACACAGATGCACAAAATGCTTGCATGAAGTCAATACAACGTCTGTACCAGTACAATATATTTATTTAAATATAGAAATTGCTCAATGTCTAGTCATCCACATGATAGAATGTTATGTAAATATATGAAATTTATATGAAGAATTCATTAAAAAAAATCATATGAATTTCTCGAGTAGAAATCTTCCACATAAAATATTCGACAAGGAAAAATATAATGGTACAGAAATATGTTATTTTTATAAAATGGATAAAAACAAACTATTATTATCTCGATATTACACCCAATATTTAATTTCCGACAAATTAGAAGTATCTATTATTTAATTATTCAAAATATCTCATGGTAATCCTAAATTATGAAAATACTTAAATATTTATATAAAAAGTTCGCCGTGGATCGCTGATGATCCACGTTGCATAAAAGTTGTTAAATACTACATACAGATGAAGTTAATATTTATATATTTTAACTCTTATTGAAATAGAACCTTCTTGTACGCTTGATTTATGAAGCGAATTTCTAAAAAGAAATACCGAAGAAAACTGTTATTCTATTCACACTACTTCATTTATATTAGATTAATATTAAGGTGATTCCCATTGATATATAAAAACTCATGTTAAATTCTAAATTATGATTTAAGTAAGCATAAATATTACCTAGTCATTTTAAAAACAAAATATGTATAGTTTAAAATTCTGGTTATGGTTAAGAATTATATTTTACATTTTAATACACAGCATATTTTAAAAATAAAATTACATATTTTATTTAAAAGTAAATATATTACAATTTTTCTTCTTTACAAATTATTTATCAACTTAATATTCGATGAAAACTAAAGGAAATCAATATATAATTTTTACTATAAATAAAATGTGTTACTTTCATGTGCTGTGGCAAATATTGTATGAAACGTTTTGTAAGTAAACCACAATTTACCGATGTATAACAAAACAAAGACAACAAAATTTAATATATCGTGTACATATATATACATACATATATATATATATATATATATATATATATATATATATATATATGTACATGTACATGTACGTTAAATTGTAATTATGGAATGGTGGTAACTAAAACAAAAATAATGTCGAGTCAATTTCAGGTTGCCTGTTTGTAGTTCATTCCAATGACGGAGATTTATTCCCCTTGTTCAGTATTCGTTTATCTGAACTGAAAACCAATAAATTTTATAGCGGGTTTGTGCAACAGACGTTACCGTACAGTCAACAAAGACAAAAGTATTATATGAACGAAATTGTACTGTATTGACGTTTTATGTCATCAGATTTGAATTTTTTTGATGTGTCATATAAAACAGATAGTCGTTTTATTTACATATATATGAGGAAAGAAGTTGTTAATTTTTGTCTATGCAATATTTTTTTATGTTTTTATTCATACATAATTGAACTGAAAATAATTACGTCTCAGAAAGTATTCTTAAACTAAATTTGTTACTACACACCTTAATATATTAAATATATGTTTAATACCAGTCAATCGTCGTGTATTAATCAAATATTTATATTTGTCTTAGATAGTACTTATAACCTTATTTTGATAGACCGAAAAGATATTTTATTATAAAATTAGTGAAAGTTAATTGAAATATTTATATATTAAAATCTATATTACAATTTAAAAAATGTAATACTTTTTAATATTGATTGAATGGTTTTTTTTAATCTTACCAACTTATTTAATATAAATATAATAAATTGAAACAAAATTTAGTCCGCCCTATATATCTCAAAATTTTCTAGACTTACTCAATTACCTGTGAAAATCTACTTTTACCTGCTGTTTATTTTTGAGATTACAATTGTCAATAAAAGTATAGTTTGAAAGTTTTGACGCGTTTAATGGCATGAATTCCAGGAATTTCTATTTTAGAGAACAAGTAGTTGTTCCAACTTAAATTACTGAGAAATTTCTCGATTCACGAATCCATTATCGTTTGTGAGACTTAGATATTCAAAGATGTTATGGAACTTAATCATATTTCTTATTCATGTAGTTTAGTAGACCTTTGGACCATTGAGTCTTTTTTATTTCCTTAACTAAAATAAAAAAAATAAAGATACATGTTTTTAGTAACAGTGAAAAAATTTAAAATGCTACATATGATTTTTTAATTTTTTATAAGTATGATTTTTAATAATTTTTGATGTATTAAAATTATTTATACGAATAAAAAGTATTTCGAATGAATTATTTATTGAATATATTTATGCAATGAAAAAATAATTACTTAAAAAGAAAGATTAAACGTACTTTTTCAAACCAATCAGAACATTTTTCCGATAATCACTGTTATAATTATTAATATGTAAATGAATTTTTATACATAATGTAAGTTAATTGATTATTTAAAAAACATTACCAATTACCGGTAGAATAAAATATAAGTAAATATTATACTGAACAAAATGAGAAAAGCGTATGTAGTAGTATGGGTAGTAATTTACTATGCTGGAACTCTGATTAATATACCATAAATTAAAACTCCATTTTGTGATATACAAATTTTTCTCGATGAAACTACTACATTATTAAAAAGTCTAACTTCCATGTAACTACAATTATAAAATATTGCAGAAAACCCTAATAAAATAATTACGAAATGAAAAGTTTATTTATATTTAGCAGAGTCTTAATTGCATTAATCTATACTGCTTTCAATTTATAATGAATAGAAAGTATTATCAATTGAAATATAATATTTTATGAGAATCAAAGGCTTTTATTCATTTTGATAAAGGAAATCTCAAACGAAAAAATTGCAGAAAAAATGTGTATTATTAGTATTATTTCTTAATAGATACTTTTATAATAATTTGGTCTCAAACACACACACACACACACATATTATATATATATATATATATATATATATTCAATAAATAATTATTTACTTTGATTCAAATTCAGTCCTAAAAAAATCATTATCTTATTCTAATCCTATAATTCTTATTATAAATTATATTTCATAACAAGTTATTTGTAGTATTACTGTTTCTAAAAAAATATACTAAAAATACCATATTTAAGTCTATTAAATATAAAAAAAAGAAATTATTTAATTATATTTATTTTTCTTTATCTCAAAATATATTTATTTAACTAATTATATTGATAGATTACTTATTGATTATTTGTTTGTCAATTCTCATATTTTTAAAAATTAGTATTTATGTTTGTAATAATTACTTATAGTTATTAACCAGTATTCAAATTATATCGTATTAAAGTCACGTGGAGTCATATTACATTTCTATTACAGAAAATATTATATTAACTAACATTGTATACTCGTGTATCAATTGATAGTTAATCACATACAGTAAACTTTATAACTACAGTATCTTTATATAAAATCATTCCATAAAATAGCTTTTATCAAATGTAATTTATTTATTCACCAAGTTATTTCAGATTAATACGACATTTTATTTCGATTTATGTGATTCGAAGCATGTAAAATCTGGTTTATCATCATTATTGAAGCAATATTTTAATGGAGTATGTATTGAATTTGAATACACGTGCGTGTACATGTAAATATATATTTTTGTGAATATATATGTATATGTATATCTATATATGTGTGTGTGTGCGTGGGTGTATATATATATATATATACGGATATGTATGTATATAATGTTTGAATATGATTTTAAGTCTACTGCTTCGTGGAGTACATAGAGTATCGTTTGAATAGACATTATTATTCATATATGGTAATTTTGATTGGATGAATATATGTGTAAAGTGATTAAATTGGAACATTGTGTCTAAAAGGAAGGTGTATGTCGTGTTTGGTACCAGAGAGAATCGTTTTCAACACTTGAATTAATAGCGGTCAGATAAACGTCACCCTACGAGGAGGTCATTGGTTCACTGAGCCGAGAAATTACTGAAATCTGTTTAACGGAATAGAGATGGGCCTAAAACAGCGTTCATATAAATGAATGGAGGAAAGGGGATAGAATCGAGGATATATGTATTTATCATGTATGTCAATGTATTGTAGTACTTTAAATTAAACAATATCTGTGTAGAGTTATAAAGGCTTTATATTATTTTAGATTGTGTTGACATTTCTTAGTGATAATTAATCTCTTTTGTGAAAATATACATACAGGCTATAAGATAATACGTTATAAATAACTTGTAAACAAGTGCTCTATTGAGCACGATTTCATTTCAGATTGTATTGTTTTGTCGGATTATAAATAACTCTATTGTTAAATTATTTCTTGAAATGACTATTTTCATAAATTATACAAATGGCTGCGTTTGAACTCTTTTTTTAATAATATAAATAAATTTTAACATATATACATGTATATATATATATGAATTTTATAAATAAAAAATACACAATAGGCACGAATTGCAGAAACAATATATAATTTATTACTATGGAAATAATTTAAATCATAATGTATTCATTTCAAAATAATTGTTCATGTTAAGTTTTCACAATAATAGAAATTTTAGAAAAATGATTGAATTAATGTTCAGATAAAAAATAAGTATGATAAACGTGTTTATAAGACTATTAATTTAATAAACTTCGTCCTTTTTTGATCACTTAGTAACTTTTTCCCACTGCTAGTTTCGGCACGTGTCCCATTTTTACGTAGATCTTAAATAACTGTTAAGTAGATGTTAGATAACAAAAAATATTAAAATCCTGAAAGATGAAAATTTCAAACGGTCAATGGAATAAAAGTGTATATTTTATTATAAAATGGACATTTAACTGTTTTTCATTTGATTTTTATTAACTATTTTACTGTGAAATTATAACATTTTTACGTTCATCTTATTTATATCCTTTTACAAATCATTTAAAGTACAATATATTAAATTTATAATATTTTTTAAAAAAATATATAAATAAATGAAGTCAGTAATATAAATAACCACCGTGTAAAAAATTTTTGTTGATTTCTACTGTTATAAAACTCTGACATTTTCATACAAAAATATATTTAATTCAATTCAAATAAATAAATATATATATATATATGCATACATATATATATATATATATATATATATGCATGCATATATATATACATGCATACATACATACATATATATATATATATATATATATATAATTTTTAATTACAAAGAGGATTTGTTTACCGTTATAAAATTATTATTTTATATATTAATAATAAACTAAAGGATTACGATTTTATAGTAAAATTTAATTAAAACTAACGATTAGGTAACTAATTGAAATAGTTTAAAAACTGTTTAATATCTATTAATTTAAAAGTGTTATAAATTTTATTTCAGTTTTCGAATTTTTTTGTTCATATAAAAATAATTTTATATTAAAATACCAAATGTATTTAAAATAGTTACTGATAAATCATTGAATAAGAAATAAGTTTTCATTGGATATTGGATTAAATTTCAATATAAAGCGAATTATAAAATAAAACGTTCTTTTAAAATTCAGACTAAAAATAACCGTAGAAACATTTAAAAGCTATACTTTAAACTAATTATATAATTATTTCTATTGTATATTATTTATCACATGTTATTAATTTGAAACGTACATTAAATTATTGCAAGTTAATTGATATATTGATGTAACAAGTAGATTATACAAAATCTCTTTTATAAACTGATTGATATAGCTTCCAACAATTGTTCCAAAATTTTTCTATGGTACATTCATTACGATCCAATTTCATTGTGGTGGAATAAAAATCAATAACAATAATTTTATGAAATTAAGAAGCAAAAAAACAAACATGTTTTAATTAGTCTTTAATTAATAAGTGGAAACGTGTGCAAGGGATCGGAAATAATGATTCTTTTATTTCCTTTTAATGTCTGATATTTCCAATTAAGTTATTAAAAAATAATTTGTGTAAATGAAATTACATAACAATTTGCATTTCACAACAATTATTTTCATATACATCCGTAAATATATATATATATATATATATAAACAGAGGATTTACATGTAAATACAAGAAGAGTGATAATAAAAAAATGGTTTATTTAAAATGAACCTCAAAAACTTATAAAAATCAATCACAACTACCTTTTGATTACAATTATGAAAACTATATTTTTCATATTTTTAACATTGTTTATAAAGAAGAAAAATAAAGAGAATTAGGTAAAAAATTCAAACAATCCGATATATAATTTACTGATAATTATATTTGAAAATATTCATTAATGCTTTCAATAATTTAATAGTAATGTTTCCAAAATAGATATATATTTTAAACAATTTTGATTTAAACAATTTGTTTTGAAATGCTGTTCCATTCCTTATATAATTAATTATAATTAAAGTTTACAACTACTAATTAAAATATGAAGAAGACAAAAATATATTTCACATTTTAGAAAACTCTTTTGTCCCTGTTTGTCGCAAGTCTTTACATATGGATTATGACTTTTCAAGAATTATAGCATTTATTTTATAACTGTAATTCAATGTAAGTTATTAATACCCCTAAAAACTATATTTTGTCATAATGTTATAAAAATATATAATTTTTTTTATATATTTTTATTAAAAAACTATAAATTTTGTAGTTGTTAATACTTTTCAAATAAAAACTGAATAAAAATAATTGTTTGCCTAATTAATTATCATTGATGACAGAAACAGTTAATATATTTCTTTTTACACTAAGCATATTTATTATAATCCACTATTTTAATATTCACAATAATATATATATATATATATATATATATATATATATATATATATATATATATATATATATGCGTGTGTTTATGTATAGATTAATAGAATAATTAAAATTCAAAATAAATTTAAATGAATAGAATTAAATTTTTATTTAATGCCTATGGTTATATTTTGTGATTTTGAACAAATTTAAAACACTTGTAAAAATCAATACAGAGCTTTTTTTCCGTTCGTCTATAACGCATATTTCAATAAAATATGTAAAACATTAAACTTATGTTTTTATTAAGATCTATTGTTAAAATTTTGAAAGAGGAGGACAATGTATAATCTAAAAAATATTCGAGAAATGAACAGTTACAAAACTTATGTTTCAATTATTATTTGTGAATGGTAAATTATTATAAAAAGTACGTACATAAATCCGAAGAAAATCTCAAATTCATCTACATCCATTCATGTTAATGATTTTATGAGAACAAGAAAAGTTTTATATATAAAAAAATAATGACAATGAAAGACAAGTTATACTTCGCACTTTTCAATCTCTCGCATTTTCTTTTCTTCAGATTCGTGAGCCTCTGCTTTTTTTCTGTTTTTGTGTCACGTCATCATCAGAAAAGCTTCATCGTACGAAATCTTGCTACACTAGTGTGCTGCAAGATGAGTTTGTTTTATTCAACACGTCAAACACATCTGCTTCTTGCACGATGAACAACAAAACTAACTGTTAAATATATCATATGGGGATGAAAACTACAAGCTCATACATTTCAAGAAGAAAGTCTTGTAATTATATGCGTATGGTGTCCGAAGTCAGCGACTCGTGATCTAAATTATGATATTTAATTAAGAATTGTGGTGCTCTTTAATTGCGTTAATTATGAAAGCTAAGATAATATTATAATCTTAAAGTGGAGCGTTTTAGAATTTTAATTTTCCACATACATAAAGATTTTTAAGCAATTATTTAAAAATTAAAATACGATTGAAATCACTTAGCAAAAAGTGTGCAGTATTAAATTAAAGTAATTGTAAAAAATTTAAATAAAATTTTACTAAATGAGTTCTGTATTAAGAACACTTGTGAAATGAAATTAAAGTGAAAAACTTCAATGTCACTATACACTCTTTTTAAGTGGATTAGAATTTTTCCAGTTTGAAGATCGGCTGCGGGGTTAAAGTTCTATAGCTAGTACAACTATGTGCTGTTCAATTCACTATGATTCAAGAAATATTATTAATATGTAAAATTACCTAGATGTCACGTAATATTTTTCTTCTAATTTTATAAAAATTAAATAAAGAAAACATTAATTAATAATAAAATAAAATATCACATTAAATTATTTAGCACTATGATTAAATTCAGTTCCATAATTGAATTATTCGCGCTCTCTCGTTTCACACTACAAAAACTATTCTAATGAAAAATGTTAAATATTTTTTTATATACATGTCAATGATCAACCCGTTATCGTCAAAGTCATAGTCAAATATAAAAAAATCTAATTGGAAAATTATGAAGAAATCAATATTATATATACCAAAAAACTTTTCTTTTGATTTGATGTATTTGGAAATTCTAAGGATAATAGCATCGTAAAAGAAAATAATATTTTTTTGATATCAACACTCCTATTATTATAAAAGATAGTAAATTCTAACAAAAGTATTATAATAATTCTACATACATCTGCTTAAGATAGAAAAGAAATGAAGAGCAATGTTTAATATTTACTGATTTCTCTTCTTCTTCAACTATTAAAGGCGTTCACTGAAAAACAGTACAATAAATTGCGAAAGTATAAATTTACTCTCCATAAAATTTTATCAATTTAAAAATTATATTGTATGAAACTAGAAAAAAATACAGCAAATTTTATACGATTTTGGTATATGTTTTTATTTAGAAATTATTTTTATAATAAATGAACTAATTAACAATATATATATATATATATATATATATATATATATCTTAATAACACATGAATATATTTGTAATTAATTTTTTTTCACTATTAGTATTGAAATAAATGATTAAATATAAAGGGTTTATTTTGTAGGTACATATATAAAAATAATATACTATATTATAATATATGAAAATAAAAATTACAAATTAAATTAAAAAGTAAGAAGCAATATGTAAAACTAACGAAGAAAAATTTTTTCTGAATATGTTTAGAATTTTATAAATAATTCTTATTTATTACATTGAGCTTTCGTTTCACTTAAAGCGAGAAGTATATTCAATCAAATATTTTTTATTAGATTGTAATTTCAATAAATAATAAACTAATTTCTAAAACATACCTTAAAAGTTTCAAATGGCAAGTGAAGTGTAATGATCACGTAACCTAATCTGTAAAACAGATTTTTGTAAAAAGATAACAATTTTTTTAAGATTCTAATAAATATCTTTCACGACGAGCTAAACCTTGAACACTACATAAGCGATGCGTCAAGAAGATGCGTCTACAACTAAAATTTGAACGCTTTAAGCATCGTCCTATTCGACCAACTAAACTCGGTCAGACAGAACATTCATTGCCCTCTGGCTAGAGATATTATCACTGAACCGTACTTCAATATCATACTATAATCAAGACGTTAAATTGAAATGCATAAACTTTAGCTTCAAGGGAGTTTGTTTAGTAAGATGATGGTTGGTCACTTCGTCAATTTCATCTGTATACTGGGAACAACAGTGTAATATGATTCTACTATTGGGAATATTATACGAGATTAATAAAGTTTTATTATACAAGATATTTGTATACCATTCGTATTCCATCCATCGGATGCATTTGCTTATGCCGTATTTTTATGAGATCACGTTGTTTGTTTGTATTTAAGTTATATGAGAAAATAACATTTTTTATTGTATTGGAAATGGTGACAATAAAAACGATTCTATTTTCAGTTCCTGCATAATAATATGAGAATTTCATATCGGCAAGTGCGATTGATTTCTTTTTGATCTGCGAGTGTATTGAATATTGATTTGTACTAACTTTCTGTTCCCTCCTTAAAAAAACTCATATTTTATTCTATAACTTATCAATGCTTATTTATAGTATACTTTCAGAATTAGAGTTCCAATGAAATTTTAATCTAGTTATAAAACTTTAAGGTCAATGTCTTTAAGATCATTGACCGTTCAAACCAATATTTTACTTGGAAAATTGACATCATATTATAAAAATGTGTTATAAAAGATACAATTTATTTTTAATTATGGTTTATTCATTTCATAAAAATGATTTATTTCTTTCATAATTCAAAATTTTATCAAAAAGGAGGAATTAATTAATAAAATTATAATTTTCCAACTAAATGATGGAATGACTTTAACTTATTTAATTTTATTTTTATCTTTTTGCAAGACCGTTAATTTAGTTTCAGTTTGATTAAAAAAAATAATATTTTTCAAAATTTTCATTCGTTCTTAGACACAAAAATATTATTAGAACCGTTTCTACCTAAAATCAAGGTAATTCAATAGTTACTTACAATTCTTTCTTACATTTAACATTTATTAATTGAATTTCCTCAAATATATATCCAAATATTTTTTGTATATTTAAAATTTCAATGTAAGACAAATTATAGTCAATAAAGAAATATTTGTTTTCAAAATTGTACTCTGGCACTGCGGCTCAATTTATTTTAAAAAACTAATTTATTTGTGTACATGTATTAATGCATACTAATTTATTTGTAAAAGTAAATTTATCCACAATATCAAACTATAATTGTGCACATAGCTCAACAAGTGTACGAATATAACACTGTTGATACAAATAACCAGGTACCAGGTAAAATTAAAAATAAAATCGATCAATGAAACTGGATTTAATTTCAACTCATGTAGGAAAAATAACGTAAAATACTAATTTTCTTTGAAGTCTTTTTGATTTTATATATATTTTTAATAATATTCTCTCTCTCTCTCTTTATATATATATAATAAGAAAAATAATTCACAGAAAGGAAGATATAAAATCTATTTTTAATCAAATAAATGAAGAATTAATGTCAATGGTAAAAGTATATAAAACAAAAACTTTAGTTAAAAACTCAATCAATTGTTGTAACAAAGATTTATTATTAACTATAAAATTGTTTTTTTTTCAGTTTAATGATATTTATAATATAAATTCATTAGATATTCATAATATAAATCCATTGGTATTTAATTTAAAAAGATTAATGGGATTAAAACAACTTTCAACAGATTTTAAAGATAATAAAAATGAAAATACATTTTTTATTAATTAAAAAAATAATTTCATTTGATAAACACTAATAAAAAATAATCTCCAAATGAAATACACATTTTTAAAAGTAAGAAAAAATAAGTAATCTAGTAAATATATACCAAGATATCTGATAAAGTGACTAGCACGCTATTTCAACAATCAAAAGGTCACCGTTCGGGACTCGTGACTCTTACGTATCATTTGAACAAAGTTTTTCATGGTTTATTCATCCTGTAGTAATACTCTCTGAAAGTTACTTACTTTTCTTCTATATATTTCTTTTCTATATATTTTTACTAAATTTCAAATGTTAGAATAAGCATTTTTCAATTATAAACACACATTTATATATATATATATATATATATATACATAGAGAAGTGTATATTAATTTCTAGCCTTTTTTAGATATTGTTGTAATAACGTGTATTTCATTTTTATCTCAGTTATAAAGAAAAAAATATTTGTGATGATAAATATATATTTTAATGTGGTAATCAAATATACATATATAATTTTATATGACAAATTTAAGAATAAATTTAAAAATATCATTACTTATTTCTTAAAAAATAAATAATTTTATCAATAAAAAAATAAAATTAACGAATATGACAAAGTAAAAAAAAGAACATATGTATAACTTCTAAATAAAAGTATGTACAACATACATTAATTAAAAGGAAATATATTCCTTTAGAGAGTCTGATAGTCATTTCAAACAGAACTTATTTTTTAATTATAAGATTTTTTTAATATATATATATATATATGTATGTATGTATTTGCATATATATATATAAGACTGAATTAAATAGACAAACTCAAAATAAGGCCTCAAAGTTCTAAAATGCTCTAGATCAGTATTGAAAAAAAGATAATAAATTATTTATGAATAGCAAACAGCATTAAATAAAAATGCGAAATTGAAGTATGAAAATTATTATTATTTGTTAAGCATGTTATACGTAGCATTTTATAAACATTAAAGGCTATTACATCTGAAATAGACATGGAATTTACTTATTAAATTAAATTTTTTAAATATATTTTCTATTTAAAGCATATTTATATTAATTTTTAATTTATCAAATTAATCTAATTAAAATGCCATATTGTTATAATGATTTCAAGATTAATTCATTTACAAACACAAATTTAAACAACATGTTCAAATTTATTTACTTATGAGCCATAATCTGAATTCTCAATATTTGAATATGTGTCTCACTTGTCAAATATGTGAACATATAGTTTGCTTTTATGATTTTCAGTCCAGTTACAATTGTGAATGATTATACGAAAGGACTTATACCGAATTTATGATGAATAATGTACTTTAAATTTAATTGAAATTTAAAACAATAAGAACTGACCATCAAACATTATATTTTAAGTGTATTTTTTTAAATTATGAAATCTCAGTTCATCCGTAATCAAACAAAATTCAATAATTTGTTACTTAAACCCAGAATATCTATATATAATTCGATATTACAAGACATTTGCTTTCTTAACGACATTAATCATCAAAGTAACAAAAGCATTTTAATTACTAAACCCATTTTAATTAATACTTAATTACTTACCGAATCTGTTTAGCTTCAAAGAAACCTTTGATGCGGTTGAAGTCGAATGTTTAGCACGAGTTAGTAATCAATAGACTGTAAGCTCGATTAAAAGCTTATGATTTAAGTCTTCGTAAAATGAGGAAACAATTGTACTGGACATTGATTTTCAATTTAATTGTATTTAAGTTGAGCTCATAATACATTAGTGGATTAAAAAAATAATTAAAATTATACCACATAAAGTTCAATTAGATTTTAATTCATTTACAATAATTTGGTTTGGAAATTTCATATTTATATTTAAGTTTTCTCCGTCATGTTTCTATTATTTTTACATAAAGATTTCCATTCATGCGCATCTCTAAATAATTAAATCTAATTTTATGTATTTTACTAAAAAATATTATTTATATAATTAAAACAAATAACATTAAACTTTGTTGAAAAAAAGATGTTTAATAAACAGTATCAAAAATATTTGATCTATAAATTAAATTATAATTCAATATAGCGACCTTTTATTAACTAAAATAAATGTTCGTTAAATTTTCTATAAATAGATATTAATTGGAATATTAAAATGAAAATAAAATGTCATTATATTATTAAACAAAAAAAAAACTATTGATATACAACCCACACGAGGAAAGAATAATATAAACAAAAAATGAAGTTAATTTAAATGCACAATATTTCTTTTTAATTACACTTCTTTTCAGAAAATAGTAAATATAAAATTCTAACAGATTTATTATAATCTGGATAAGATATTTTTGTAGCAAAATTTAAATAAATGAACAATTTTCCATTTCCCTCTTTCTTTATATACATGCATACATACACACTTATATATAAATATATAAGTAAATTTTGTTTATATTATTCTTCTATCTCTATATATATATATATATATATATATATATATATATATATATATTATTTACACGACTTTATTATTTTCTTAAAAAAATATCATTTGACATCAATAGAACGAAATAATAACATCTAGAGAAAAAAATATCAAGAAAAGTATATGAAAAGTCTCGATACAATGTAACAAAATATTGTCACAGGACAAGTAAACAAAGAACTTGTCTAAGAAAGCAGACAACATAAATGTGAACTTGATATGTTCAGATTTATATAAATCGCATGTCGTTCTTTCATCTCTTTTATATACAGTAAAATTATTATAGAGTTTTGATCACAGCGTGAATTACATTTTTTTAGACGATTCCTAGTAGTTTGTGACACTGCTTGACCTGAATATCAGTATGAAATTTATTGTGAGTTTAAACAACACGTTGTTTATGATTGTTCAACTCTTGAAAAGTGTCAAACCGTTTTGATTGATTACTAATGTATTGAACAATTTGGATGTATTAAGTTGCTATATTTTTTCAATATAGTACTTATTATAACATATTTTTCCCAGTTCAGTTTTAAAATAACACGCAATGAAATTGAAGTGTGTGACACTGGAACATTCATTAAATTGTCTCAAACATTCATATTTCAAAACTACTTTCTCAGTTGTTATTTATTTTAATGTTGAATGTAAATATTTAAAGAATTAGTAACTTAAAATCAATTAAAAATAAATTGATATTTTTTTATTTCTTACTAAATTAAAAATAAATAAATTTATATATATATATATATATATATATATATATATATATATATTATGTAACCAAGAACGTTCTTTCGCTGTTATACCGTACAATAATTCCAAGAATTGTTTACACTTATTATCGGACAAAATTCCAAGAAATGTTTATCAGTAATATTATCATGTTTTTTAAATGAAACTTGAACTGTTCACTTTAATTTAAAAAATAATTTTAACCTTTGAAAATATCTGTGAAAAATAGTGTAGTACGTGCTTGTTTGCTTCATGAATTTAAGCGTGGGACTAACGCTACAGAAACTGCAAAACAAAAATTTGTACTGCGTTTGGAAAAAAGACAGTTACATCAAGAACGGCTCAGAGATGGTTTAAAAAATTTCTGCCGAGGATGAATCCATTAAAGACGAGACCAGATCAGATAGATCATCAAATTTAAATATCGACGAATCGGAGACAATGATCGAAACAAATTCCAGTTTAACGTGTGAACCAAACTGTTGTTCAAAGGAAGTGACAAAATGAAATGGAAGCATTTACACAAAATAGGAAAGAGGTGGAAATTAAGTAAATGGGCACCACACGAATTAACTCTCAATAACAAATTACAGTGTCTTACAATCTGTACATCTCTTATTTCACGACTAAAATTAGAGAACTTTTTGGATAAAATTTTGACCAGAGATGAAAAATAGATTATTTATTCCAACTACAAACGTACTCACCACTGGATTTTATTAGGTGATCCTGTCCCACAAAGTCCTAAATTAAAGTTGACACCACGAAAACTTCTCAGTGTTTGGTGAACTTCAAAAGGAATTATTCACCATGAATATCTACGAGTGGATCAAACCCTCATGGAAAACATTTATAGTGAACTCCAACGAGTACACGATGCATTAAAACAAAAACAGTCAGCATTTTTAAATCGTAAAAAAGTATAATTTTTACGAGATAACGCACGACTACACGTTGCAGTAGTGACCAGAACAAAAATTATGAATTTATGGTGGGAGATCCTCCCCCATGCCTCATATTCCCCAGACATAACTCCATCAGATGATCGCCTATTTTTATCTTTGGACAATCGTGTACGTGGTAAACAGTTTAATAATAAAGAAGAATTAAAAATAGAGGAGTATACATTTTTTGAAAATAAAAATAATCAGTTTTATAAAAATCGAATTTATGAATTATCTTTTCGCTGGAAAACTGTTCAATGCAAAGGTGAATATTTTGATAAATAAATTTATTTTGTGTAAAAATACACAAGTCTTTTTCTCAATTCAAAAACGACAGAACTTTCTTGGTTACATGGTATATATATATATATAATTTGTGTAATCTCATTTATTTTTAATTTTTTATTACTAAATACCATTAAAATATCTACATTTTTTTGTGTATTATAAGTATTTTCTTAAATATTTTTCTGATTATCCAACAGTTTATAAAATATTTTTTTAAAAAATTTATAGAAAATAATGTGAATTTTGATTATTTTTTATCCCATACTTTACTTTATAAAATGTTTATTTTTTTTGAAAAAAAAAAGAAACTCAAACTATATAGAAAAAATAGTATTTTTTAAATTTACAAATTAAATATATTAAAATATTTTTTTATAAGAAGTAGTTACAAAAATAACCTAGTTTTAAATATTTTAATATTTTTATGCAAATAGAGTATTTCAATAAAATTCCTTATTTTTACAAATGAACTTTCCAGTTATTTAACAAGATACAAAAAATGTTTTTGATCACAAGTGTTTTCTAAATGGTTACTTTTTGATCTTTTTTGACTATACCTTATGCATATTTTTGATTATATAAATTTTTGTAATTTATAGGAAAAGTGATAAATTTATTTGTGATTGTAAATTTAGTCATAAAGCTAGAATTAAATTATGGCACATATTCACAGTAATGCTATTATCTTTTATACTGCAAATATCAAATATTTTACAGTAAACTAATAACACATATATCGTAGTTTAATATCAAAATACATAGATAAATTATTTACATTTGAAAAGTATTTCAATGACAAAATTTAATTATTCTTTAATTCAAAATATTGAATTTATATAGAATTGCTATTATAAATAAAAACATGCTTAAAGATAATTTCAATTATTTTATTTCTAGTATAACAAATTAAGATATATCAAAAAAGTATTGATGTGATTTTTGAGGAACGAAAATTATTTTTTGAAAATAAAGAAAAATTTAAACAATAATTTCGTGAACTTTGAAATATATTATTGTGTATTATATAGTGTGTTCTTCCTTTTTAATTGTTTACTTCGATTATACTCGTATATATTTTTAGAAAAATATTTTTTTATTAAATAATTAAATATTTAATTATTTAAAAAAATATAATATTCTTATCATATTACTATAAAGAATCTATCATCGAATCAAGCGCATAATAAAAATTTGTAATTCTATCAAATGTACAAAAAAGCACATTTGTTATACAATTACGTGCACCTAAAAAGTTACATAAGAAAATTTATAATAGATATTGATTTACAAAGTAAACAATAATTTTTTATAACAAAATTTCAAAATAAAGTTTTTTATTGAAAATGAAAGAACAATCAACTGTTTCATATTATTTGAATTATGCTAGAACGTTATAAATATCGATAGTCGTTAAGCTTTTAAGATAATTATTCTCTCAGAGAAAAGTGCTAAAGCTTGTAAGTTTAGATTTAAATTCAGATTCTATTATATACAAGCCCGTTTTGATGAATAGTATGTGTCTTGTGAAAATTATTTAGAAAAATAAACAGACTAATTTGTTTATTTTTATAAGTAAATTTTATATGAAAATAAATTAATATTTTCAGTTTTTTTTTAAATTAAATAATTTAGCAATTTGAATATACAATATAAGAAAGGATATATTATAAATACAGTATTCGAAAATAATATATGTCTTAAAGTATTTTGTCTTAATTTTAATGATGTTTATTTGACATTTTATAATTAATCGGATTTAATTATTAAAATTAGCTATCGTCGACGATAAATTGATGTAAAATTATTAAAATAATTAGAAAGTTAATGGATATAACGTCAGATACAACGTTCTAAAGATATTCTTTCAAGATAATTTAATGATAACATACCTTATTGAAATATAATCATGTGAAACTCTTACTTGTAACATAATACATTAATTTCATAAAGAGCTGTTTCCAAGTAATGAAAATGTACTAAATAAGGTATTTAATTTCTGTTTCAATAAATGTTGATACATACATACATATATATATATATATATGTGTGTGTGTGTGTGTGTGTGTATATATAGATAAAATACATTGCAGTATGTACTAATTCAAATTAAAAGTCATACAAATTCCAAAAAAATTGATTAAAAAAGTAGCAAAATATTCGATATTAATTTTATTTTATAAAAAATACTGTAATTTTCATTACTTTAGAGTATAACATTATTTTTAGGAAAAAAACAATACACGATATGCAGAGAACAATTTATTTTGCTTTAAAACAAGTCAAATATAATTAATATTTATTAATTAATGCAGATTAAATTGGTAGTTATTCAGTGTATGATTTCTTAACAAAATTTTGTAAATGAACTTATAAAATGAAGATTACTAATAGGAAAAATATTATCTACAATAATTATCTACACTCTGGAGCTAATAAAAAATTTGAATTTGATTCGTATTCATATTATACTTACATTTTTTAAAGGAAAATAATATTTTATAAAAAATTCTGTGTTAAAGATTAAATGAAAAAAATTGTATAAGTTAATATTTAATTTTTAAATATTATAATTGTATAAATTTAAAAACTCTCTATTATTTCATATTATTCTAAAAAATAAATTTATATTAAAAAGGTTTAACATATTTTAAAACAAATATTTAAAAATTATTTTCTTAGTAAATTTGTAAACAAACTAATAAATGCAGTTCTATCATTGTATCTAAATTCACAAAGGAATTCTTTATCACCACATAAATCAAAAAAAAAGTATTAGTCATAAATGTTCAATAAACCGTTATTGATTATTTTTGATCGTTACATATTTACGTTTTTATGGAAATGTGATCCTCTTCAGAGAACTAAGGTAACGAAAAGTATCTCAAAGTAAAGTTTTTCTGTATCTTGATGCACTGAAGATGATAGCATTACCATTGAATGCTCATAACAACAATCAATAAAGATTTATTGAGCATTTTCATTATAATGTTTCATGATTTATGGAAAAACAAAATAATTAATTTGTGAAACTTACAGATATGCAACTATAAGCTTTGTTTAAATTAATAAGTTTAAAAAGATTAAACTTAATGAAAATTACAATGTTAAATTCTACTTCATTCCCAATTAATGTTTCCTAAAAACGATAAATCTGCAATATATGCATTACTTTCTCATTATATACATTACAATAGATAAGATTTCGTAAAAAATACTAATAGATATTATCAATAAATTAAATGTATTATCTTGTTAAAAGAAAAATAAAATATTTAAACTTTTAAAATTGTCAAAATTTTTGGACTAAAAAGTGGATAAAATTATTACAATTAATATTTATTTAATTAATTATAAAATGATATTATCTTTTTATAAGGTATTAATTTCATTATAAATTTGAATAAAACGTTTTTTTCATTTCTATTAGCCTTTTAAATTTAGTTATTTATACTAGCTATTTATCTATGGTATTATTCTAAGCATATATAATAAATTAAAGAATTAAAATATATAATGTACTACTATTAAAATATCTCTAATGAATTTCAATTAATTGTCATACATTGGGAATAAAAGTTACACTGTTAGCAAACAGTTTGAGTTTTTATTTAATTACATATATAACATTTTTAAGAAAGAAAAAAGTTGGTTACGATAATAAATCTGCAACGAATATTTATAATTATGATAAAATTTGATTATTGGAATATTTCCAAAATGAATTATTTAACAATTTTTATACAAGTGCTGTAAAAATAAAAAGAACTTAATTGGCATTAAATTATTTTGTTTAAATTTTAAACAATATACTTGTTATCTTTAAATATTTAAATTAATAATATGAAATAAAAGAAATCTTTAAAAATAATTCAACTAATTAAAATGAAAATAGCTCATAAAAATTCGCATTCTTTCTGAAAAAAATATTATTTATATTTTTTATACTAAATTAATAACTATATATTATATAAAATCTGATATAAATGGATTGAAATCATTGAATCTTTTTGAATTGATTAATTTTGATATCCTTTTATATTCTCATTTAAAATCGTGAATAAGTTAAACGAATGTATATTAATAAAAGGCCAAATAAGTGTATTCTATTTAAAATACATTTTATACTTTAAAATATCAGGTATCTCTTAGCATACAAATGTATTCATTTCTAAAGCTACTTATGGCAGATTCTTGAAAAACATTAATTTCCTGTTTTGAGCGCATTTTATAAGCCGTTAACGTTCTACTTCTATATAAATATACATACACACTTATAGAGATGTTTATAAGAGGTCACCCTCCTTCATTTTGTAAATCATTTTAAATGAATAAATTATAAAAGTTTTCGAGAGCTTTTGAACATGTAAATAATGTTAAAGCATTTTGCGCACTGTATATTTTTCGTCTGAATTAAATAACTAATTGTAATTCTCAACTTACTTTTATTGTATTAATTTGTGATTTTATGATTTATTAATGTAAAGATTAATTTTATAAATAAGAATACAAATTTGTTTTCTATTTTCCACCTTTTTTCTTATATATATATATATATATATATATATATATATATATATATATATATGAATTCAAACTTTTTTTTAAATTATACATAATAATTAAGAACAGAATTATTTTTCCAGCTGTGAAAAATGATGGAAATATTATTCAAAAGAAATATATATTAGACATTCGCCTGTTCACAGAATCGATATGCGCAAAAAATGTATTGACATAAATATATAAAAATATTCAGAGCCATATGTTCTGTGCCAATATTAATAATTTATCTTAAAGTTCAAATATGTAAAGATACATATATTTTCTTTAAAATTTTTTTAGCAATAAACAATTTATTACAATAAAAGATGCGAAATCATTCTTATTTTACGATAAGAACCTTTAGAATAAAAATATAAATGATTTTAAATAAAATAACATCATTATTAAGATGAAATCCAAGATAAATCCACATTATCAAGATAAATCCACAAATAAGTACAATTTAAAAAAAAAAATAGGTATTATATTTAATATAATACACTCTAATTTGTTTTAGTTTCATCAACGTAATGAATATATTACATTTTTTTTATTTCTTTTTTAATACATTCATCATTAACATTCTTCCTATATTTAATTATACATCTATACAAAAAAATATCCTTCCTATATTATTTCAATTAAACAATATATGTAATTTCGGTTATACTTCAATATTCAATAATTAAACATAAAAAAAATCATTTTTTTTAATTTTTCTTAATTATCATTGCTTTTAAAATTGTTTTTCTAACATGTTCTAATCTATTATTTTTAAAGTTTGTATTGTTTTTTAATACATAACATACATACACACAAATATATGCATATATATATACACATGTGTGTGCGTGTGTGAGTGAAGTAGAATATACCACCTAATTATCGAATACCTTTTTAAATTTAAACAAATTATTTCAGAAAATAAATTGTATTCTTTTAAATTATATGTTGATATAATTAACACATAATTTTATTGAAAAGTAATTAAATATATTTTTCTTCATATTCGAAGTAGAAATAAAAAATTGAATTAATTTATTAATTAAGTAATTTATGAGTTTCAACATTTATAATTTTATTTATTAACATTTTGTTCTAAACTAAAACATTTTTATTGTATAAAAGGGAGTATTGATTATATATATATATATATATATATATATATATATATATATACATACATAAAAATACTAAAAATAAAAAAAGAAAACGGAGGAAGGATACTGAAAATATATAAATATACTTTTTTATATAATTATTGTTTATAATTGTTTTTCCTACAATGAATATAATAATTCAGAGCAATATTTAATGAAAATAAAAAAAGTATATTAAATATTACATTAAATAAAATATTAATATTAAAAAAAATAAAAATGTTTCTATATCCAGATTACAAATTTGCTAAATTATGGAAATTAATTAACTCTTGCAAGCTAATTTGACTCTTCAATATTTTACAATCTTAACTTTATTAAAATTTATTTATATATATATATATATATATATATATATATATATATATATATATATAACTTTATACAAGTAAAATTTAATCAAGTTTATATATTTTTTGTTTATTCGCTGTATATTTTTTTGAAAATATTACTTTCTAAGAGAACTTTTAAGACATTTTATAATTAAATAAGTTTTTGTACAAGTTTATATTTCAATTAGTTGTTAAACTGTTTATAACTCAATGCAAGTAATGATTAATTGTGTGTATTTATAAATTACACATCTAAATGTTCTATCCTGTACGAGACAATATACTATATATTAGATTATCGTAATGTTTCATGAATGTCAGGTACTCTTGCTATATAAAATTTATTTTCAACTTCGAGACCATGTTCAACTGCAATCTCCACTGATTTATCATTGTGCAAATTAGTGCATGACGCATTATGTAAATGACAAAGACATATTACAATGTTAACCTACGTCTCTCGTATATATGTTTGTCAATGCAGAACAGAATATTGGTCAAACTGTCTCTCGCATCATCTCGTATGCATATTGACAGTTTGGTTAGTTTATAATGCTTTATGAACGCATACATTTCTGTCGCTGCTGTATTTATACACACAAAGACTTTACAATTGCTATCGAATAGTCTGCATGTAACATTCATAATCAGTTGTATTATTAATGTTAGTACAGTTTGCTTGTTTTATTTCATAGACGCGACAGGGAACCATGTGATTTATGTTCAATATTTAAATTAATATCAGATTACATGAGACTATTATTACTTTATTGTAATTTTATATTCATTATTGCAGATTTACTATCATTCAATAATCACTGTTTTAGGAATAAATTATTGTAATCAAATGTTATACGTATCCATAACATATATAGATACACACACACACACACACACATATATATATATATATATATATATATATATATATATATATATATATATATATATATATATATACGCGTGTGCGTGTGAGTAGAGGAAGAAAACTAGTTAATATCAGACATTATTTTTCAAAAAATAAAATAAATTAAATATATTAAAAAATACATTATCAATTTATTTTCTGATAATATAATTGAGATTCAAATTAAAAAATGTAATTAAATTTGCATTTTTGGACACAATTAATTTTGGAACAAGAATTCCTGATTTATGTAAATATTATTTAAATTAAGCCATCTAATTTCGGACACAATTAGGATACAACAATGTCAAGAATTCAATAGACATTCTACATTTTAATTTTAAACAAATATTAATTTTATCAACTATATTTCAGAAAATGAAATTTGATATCCCGTTACCATTTTATAACAGTTCGACTTCGAACAAATTTCAATCTGGGAATATGTTTCTATTCATTGAATGAAAGATAAATCAAGCGGCTACATTTGATATGACGAATGCGGAAGTAAAACTATATTAGCAAAATTTATACCATATATATTACTTTAATAAAAGTAATCCATGTTTAACTTCTGCATTTGAAATAAAGAAAGTTCAATTGTCCACAATTAAGCAAACAGACACAATAATGAAATTTTACTCACACACATATCAAATCAAAATTTACAAAAAAAATAGTTCAGAAATATTCAATTACTGATTATTTATCATTTTTGATTATTCATTATACGTATTTTAATGACTATACAATCATACACAAAATGAAAAGTTTCAAAAAATCTTTTTTACACTTCAAAAATGTTTTCAGTAACTTATTACTCTCAAATAGTGATATTTTCATAGAAATGCAACATTTAATTATAATCAATAATCAGTTTTGAAATATTTTTGATTAGAAACATTTTTTTTAATTTATGCGGAGTGAACATTTGCTCTCGAATGGATTATTTTTATTTTTTTTAAATTAATACATTTATTATATACTGAAAACTATAAAGTATCAAACATTTAAAAAACAATTACATTCTTAAGATCCCTGTACATTACACATACATTTTCTTAATGTGAAAAATATAGCCATTATTTTAATGAAACTGAAAACAAAATGAAATAGTAGAATAAATAATCTCACTTAATTCTTTTTTAAATACATTAACGATGACTAATATACATTTAGTGTTCCTTTGCGTGTAGTAATTAAGTTTCATATAATGCATTTTTCGTGCCAAACAAGGTCTGTGAAACTACGTATTTTCTTTTATTCATTTTGTTGAATTCTTAGACTGTACAGTTTTATAGTGATGCAAATTCAAAGTAAGTTAAATCCATTTTACGATTATATCAGGCAGTTTCAAGTATGTTAATGATTTAATTCTACTAATCTTCTTAAATAGAGTATATAATTTTTTTAACTAATTTTAGATTGTAAAGCAATGAGTTTTTATTGGATATACTTGTAAAGAGTAGAAAAGTATTTATATTTTTTTGGATTAATACATTTACTTCATATTAAATATATATAAAATATCTATATCTGTATGTATATATATATATATATATATATATATATAATATAATATAAAATATGAAGAAATGCATTGTCTTACATCTGTGAAAAAAGAACCAGATCAATATTTGAGTAGGACAACATATAAAAGATCATGATATTATTCAGAGAGTGTAAAAAGTTAGATGGCAATGAAGCGGTCATATAGAAAAAAAATCATGACCGATGTGCAAAAAAATACTCGATTGTGTCAAAAAGAGGTAAATTGTCAAGAAAAAGGCCAGATATGATAGAGAAAAGGTAATATATGTGTAAGAAACATGAAGATCACGTAATAATATAGACAATGAAACGTTTTCGAGGGTTCTTCATTCTGTAATGAAAAGTTTGTTGGTTTTATATATATATATATATATACATATAGACGATCTTTTTTATAAATTATTTAACCGTTATAATATAAAAAAAATAAGATGTACTTTGAATATGTGAATAATTTTCGACATAAATAATAATCTTTTTTGTTATATGATATTTTTTATATTTTTAAAATTACACAATAAAAAATCACCATTATGATAAAAATAATACAATATATTCAATTCTGTTTGAATAATTAAAATAATCAAATATTACATTGATCTTTATAATCAATTCTATGAACTTACAATTCATATTTTTTTATGAAAAGTAATCATCTGAAAAATTCTAAAATTGAATTTCATTTTAATAAAGTTGGTAGATAAAAAAGTAGTATATAACCTTATACGTTTTTGAAATAAAAAAACTTTGAATAATATTACTAATATTAAAATGAATCATTTCAATATTATTTTTGACTTAAATTTTTATTATAAATGTTTTCGCAGATTAAATTAAATAAAAATATGTTTAAAGATATTAATATTAATGCAAATGAAATGACTATGGAATTAAAACATGCATTTGTTTGGAACAGATTTTTGTGAGTTTTATTTTATTTTTATCCCATAGTAATTGTTTGATATGATCATCAGATAGATATGTAACGTAAAATGTTCAGTCAAGCAAAGAAGTTTGTAGACTGTTCTATTGGTTCAATTTAACATAAAATTCCAATTGAACTACTTTATACCAGAGCATATTGTTACTGGTATTTTGTTAAGGTTGTTAGTTTAAATTATACTTAATGCTTGTAAACTTGTAAGTATATGTTTAAACTTTTTTATCGGTGTTTCAGTTTTATATAAAGCTTAATATTATTGAATAAGAGTATTAAAAATTACAATCTTGTTTTATTTTCACTTCGAATGGTTATTGATACAGTTAAAAAGTTCTTGAAGTTAATGTTTCGTTACAGTTAACAAACACAATTTATTAAATTGCATCATTTTACTTATTTTTGAATATATATATATATGTATATATATATATATATATAAAGAGAGTGAAAGAGAGGAAACTAATACTTTTTGAAATGAAATTTGTCTTACAGTTATTTACAGAAACGAAATAATAAGTTATATTTTTTTTTGAAATTAGTTCTTGGACTTTGATGAAATTTTCAGTGTATATATATATATATATATATATAAATATAATGCAATTTAAATATATTTTCTCAAAGACAATTAAAAATGAAAATTTAAACAAGTCCAACTGATAATTATTATTTGAAGGTGTATATTAGAGAATTATTATTATTCAGATATGCAAACGTTCTTTTAAAAAATATCGTTAAATGAAATGGAGAAATGATGAAGTTTATATAAATAAAAAATATTTTGCTTAAAAGTCAAAAGAATAAAGAATGATAAAAAATAGAAATGAATAAATAAATTATAATCAAGTATACTTGATTTGAAAATAAAATTCAATTCCATTAGCTTCTATAAAGAAGCATATTTATAAGTATCATAAACTCTTGGCTTGAATTTATTGTGAAATGTTCTTGTTGAAAAATGCATTGAAACAGTTATAAGCACTGAAGTTTAATCTACTTTACTGGACAATTAATTTTAATTTTATACCTATAACACAAGATATATTAAGTTGGTAGGAAGAGGTTGGTTTATGAGCTTCAAATTCATATAACTTTTTTAATTTAAATGGTTTTAAGTGATCCAGAACTGTAGTATGACTAACGCTTAACTTTTGTGCAAGCTCTCGAATTGTTGTGCGTGGTTCTGATTCAACTAACGCCTTCACTTAATCGTTATGAACTGAAGAAGAACACGCCCCACCTTGTTCAACTTGAAGAGTCTCGTCTCCAACACGAAATTTTTGGAACCACCATTGCACCGTACGTTCCTTAACAGTACCCACACCAAAAGCATCGTTTAGTTTACGAGCAGTTTATGCTGCTTTACCACCTATTTTAAACTCATACAAAAAAAACTACTCATTATAAACATATTATTAAACATAACAGATTAAATTGTATCTTATTTTTTTTAATGTTATTTATAACAGTAGCATATAAATTTTATTTATGTTCTTTGCATACTATGGAAACTTGTGGGGTAATGTGCAATGCTTATTCATCAAGTATTTCATAATATATTTTTAGTTATGTGCAAGTACTAAACTTTACATCGTATGCTTTTTATAACAATATATGTAGAGTGAACATATCACTTTCAAGTTTCCTTGAAGAAATAAAAAAGCTACCTATTTTTTGTACGTATTTTTTAAATACAAAATGCAGTTATATTCACATTACATAGTGGGTTTTTGTGAATATACAATAAAAAAATTCAATATATTTGAACGACATTATTATTTATTTTAATGGTTTTCAATAGAAGACATATATGATACAATAGTCATAAAAAAGTAAATTTTAATACACTGTGATCATCATATTACTCATCATACACTGGGATCATCATCAATCATAATATTTAATCATTTATCTTTTGAAAGTATATGAAACCTCAAGACTTTCTATCTATATGTCCATACAAGAAAATTAATTAAATTATTTTGATCAAAGTCTCATAAAGTCAATGTGGTTATGTAATAACAATTTATGTGGTAATGTGATATAGAATTGGGTTGAGAAGCTTAAACTATAATATTTCCTTTCACATTATGGTTTGTAATTACAAATTAATGTTTCTTGTTAATAAATGTGTTCATTGTTTGCCATATTACAATATATACTGATTAAAATCTATAAAAAAATGAAAGTTTTTATTAAAAATAATTATCATTCGGTAAAGAAGCCGTCATGTGATTAGATTATTTATTAATATACCGATAAATGTGTCTGATTTCATACTGATATTTTTATTATTTAATTTTTTTATTAAAAGATATTTTTCGTAATTTATCAATGTTCTAAAATAATTTAAACACAGAAATTAATTAAATATAATTTAAAAGAATCTTATTGTTAAAAATTCAGAATAAATAAATAAAAATATCAATTTACAAATAGTAATTATTTCAATAAAAAGGTAGAGTTGAAAAAAATGCTGTTGAAGTCGTGGGAAACATTTGTTCAGCCTTGGGCGAAGGTGTTGTAGTGAATAAAACATACAAAAAATGTTGAAACAGTGGAAGAAATACAAAAATGTATTAAAACTAACGACTTAACACAGCTATCTTTTTTCGATAAGAGGTTCGTCAGTTACCTGATAGATGTAACAAAATTAAATAAGAATGGGAGATTTATGAGAATTAAAATGCATTCCATTTTGAATTGCATTTTTCCGTAAACATTCATTTTCTATAAAAAAGGCACCGAATTAATTGGTACATCTAATATATATATATATATATATATATATATATATATATATATATAAACAAATATTTTATATGCTTTCCTAACTTCGTAATGATTTTTTAATAAAATTTTACAAGTTTGATAGAATCATATAAATTACTAGTGCGACGTTGTATCACAATAAATTGAACTAAAAGTTTAATACTCACGTTCGAAACTTGTGATTTCAAACTGTAAATGTAAATTTAAACATCGAATTTCGACTACTATGTATTCGACATTAAGGAGATATTTGCGAAATAAACTCGCGTAAAATTTCACAAGTTAGTTATTACGATTCATGTAACATAAGCATTATAGATAATTGATCCTTCTTTACAAAACTATATTTGATTTAATGAATTATATATATATATATGTATATATATATATATAATGTGTATATATATATATAATGTGTGTGTGTATATATATATATATATATATATATATATATATATATTGTATTACATAAAGTCTACAAAATGAGAAAAGTGATGATGCATAATTCACAATTATTTATCTCAGCTGTACAGCAATAAATTGAATATAAAGATTAAATAGAAATAGATATATAATTATCAATGTTTCTTGAGTCAGGTCATTTTAATTTTTAATAAATAAAAGAAATATTTCTTATAAAAATGAAATATATACATTTGAATATATTTTAGCTATTTTGATGTATTATATATAACTATATTGAGATAATGTAAGCGAGAGAGAGATGTCGAGTGAGAAGAAATTTATAAATAAAAATGAAATTATTTTTTGTTTAATGTATTTTTTGGAAAATTTTTAACATTCTATAAAAAGATTCCATTCTCTTTCTCTCTTTCTCTGGATATATGTATATATATGTGTGTGTGTGCATATGTATGTAGGTTTGTGTGTACGTGTATAAATACCTATGTATTTAAAGAAAGAGAAATTAAATCTTAATTTAATTTTGTTAAATTAGATTACACAAACTTTCGATTCAAAATAACATTATTTATTAATTTTTTTTAACAATGACATATTAAGTACTATAAAAATAACATGCACTCAAACACATATATACATACATACCTATGTGTATATATGTATATAAATATATATATATACACACACCCTAGCCTATACATTAACAATTTATATATTTTTAAGATACGTATTTTTTGAAGAACTGAAAAACCAATTTGATTTATAAAAAAGGAAAATCTTCAATATATTTTTCATTTATCTATTAATATTTTAATTTTCAGTAATGAATTATTGTCAAAGCTAAAAATAGAATGTAGAAAAGTGTAGTGTTCCTGGTCTTAATATAAATATTATTTTAATTTGATTTGTACTGGAATAATACTTATTATTTCAGTGTAGCATGAAAATGAATGTTCTCATTACACATTGAAACAAACTATTGCGTTTTATGTTCGTTTACATTAGTAGATAAATCACATGAGAGAATCGTAGAAATACAAATAAACATACGTATACATTCACATTCTCATTTATTTTACATTATTATTTCAAACGAACCTAAATCTCTGATTTCAAATTAAGTTAAAAAAACAATACTACATGATACGTTTAAAATTGTAATGAATTGTAATTTTAAACGTATCAGAGATTTGAAATATAATAATTTTATAAACAATCTGTAACTGATGGAATAGTTTTATAATTATTGTAAAATATAACTCACAGTTTCCTCGAATTTTCTGTACATATGTAACTATGTCAATATGTTCGTCAAATTTTCATAATTGGAAATACGTAGAAATTATGTGTAATATTTTAAGCTATATCTCGTTACTAATTTATTGTTACTAAGTCACAATAAATCAGTAATGTAAATATAATTGTAATAAATTTATCTTCATGATATTAATTTTAATTCGTCTGATTTAATTATGTCATTACTGTTAAAGTTGCTTATTAATGTACAGGTTAAAGCAGATTTCCAGTTTATTTCGATGATTAAATGATGAATAAATGAAACAAGACATGAAATAAACAATTGATAAATTCAGTTATTATTGATACAACTGAATGTTTCACTCTCCAAAAAAGTAAAAAAACTATTTTTTCGAAATTGCTCGTCTTGGGACTGTTGATAATTTTGACAGATTCTTCAACCCGCATTTCCTATAGGTACAGAAAATTTCTTATCCATCTGATGATGATATTCTTTTTGAAATGAATATAAATAAGAATCAAAATTGCTAATGGTTATTTATTGATGTTTTTTAATCAGAAAATTTTTTTTGACGGTTTGTACACCACTAATAACTTATTTATAAAATTGAATTTAACTATTATACCGAAGCGATATTGAAATCCAGTATTATTTTATTCAATTTTTAATAATTTTTTGTTAATTTATTTCATTTTACTTAAAAACTATTTTAATAAAATAATTTTATAGTAATTAAATACATCTCTAATTTTCTTTATCAACTTAAAGAAAATACAGTTTATAAATTAAAGATGAGAATAAAATATGAAGTAATATTGTGTATAAATATATCCGAATTTTGTAAATTTAAATGTGAACAATAAATACATCATTACAGAAAGTAAACTTCACAGAATACATAATATATGTGTGTGAAATATGTGTATAAAAGATATGCATGAAATGATATAAAGATTATGCTATACGTTTGTTGTAATTAAATTATATGGACAATTTAATCTACTTGTCATCCTAAAATAAAACATTTATTTATGATATAACGTCACTGTTACAAATAATATATATATATATATATATTATTTTAATGCAAAAAACAAGTGAAATGTTATTCCGGATTCCATTTCAGGCTTCATTTTTGATTGTTCTGAGACGTTTTCTCATATGTTAATAACAGAAAATATAATTGTCTACGTATAATATTTTAAATCGAAATTTTAAAATGAAAACCCACTAAACTGATTAAATAATGAAATTATAAAATGTTGAATTATTTTAAAATATATTATAAATTATAAGAAAAACAATAATTTATAGAACATATTTAAAAAAATATTGTTCGAATTTGTAATGCATATCAAACGGAAATGATAAAATTATTTAAATCATAGATATTTAAGAATTAGTGTGTCAAAACTTAAATAAAATTTGTATTAATTAATTTATATTATTTTTATTAATTCATCAAAGCTAGTAAATTTATATAAATCTTTAAAATACTCTAAGAATAAATTTCCATAATTTTTTAAATAAAATTTTCTTTATCTACTTAATTTTATTAATTCTATATTCAACATTTTTTGAAAGTACGAATTATAAACGTTCTTAAAAGTATTCGTAGATGTTATTTAATAAATATCTAAATAAAATTGCATACAAATGAAAATAATCTTCATTATAATATTCTAGTGCAGTATAAACTAAGTTATTACTGTTGAAATGAAGTAAGAATCGACGACGTGTAAGTGAATAATCTTTACCCCAAATATAATTCTATATCACAACATCATATTATGCTTTTATGTTACACCAGTACAAACGACTAATGCGACTAAAAATTTACGAATTATTCAGTCTGAGAAGATTAAATTATTCAGATAGACGACATGGTAAAATACCCTTCTTGAGTTTTAGCTGCGTTTCTATGTGGCAGGCAGAAAATACGAAGCGCGGAAAATTTTGTTAAATCTTCCTTCATTGCGGTTTGTTTCGCTTGTTTTGTCGGTCGGATTAAATTGTTGTGAGTTTGTTTCGTTTTATTAGGATAATTAAAAGTGATTACAATAAATTGACAATATTCGTTGTTTTAAAGGTATGCCAGTACTTTTTGTTTATAGTCTAAAAATGAGAAATTATACTTAACTGTTATATAATCTGTATCCTTACTTTTATGTTCAGATTAATTGACTATGCTTTAATTATATTATACATAATTCATTATCATTTTTTTATAAAGAATGACGGTATAAATACTTCGACGTACTTTTGAACATACTCTACGAATTCTGTTTCATCAGATAATTCAATTAATTTTTACACTAATTTTTATTAACATGAAAAAACTATTTTCGTTCTTTTATCTTTGATTATAAATTAAGTAGATTCTGTTAACTTTTAATATTCAATTATAGATCAATGAATCAATTTCTTTATAATATTGTAATCTATGTTATAGATTGCAATATTCTAAAAAAAATAATTCCTTTGCAAGAAACTAATAAGGCATTCAAAAATATGGTTTTGCTACAGTAGTTTTCCATTATATTTCCAGTTGAAATACTATAGGACAAGTGTAGTCATAATAATGAAAATTTATTGCACCGATGTGTTCTGCAAAATGGTACAGGCGGATAAACCTAAATGTCTTATAGCAGAGTAAAGAACAGTTGTCAAAAATGCATACAATTTATTTGCCATGCAAAAAAGGAAAGGTTGATGAACATTAAATTTATTTAAATTGTATTTTTACTTCTTTCGTATTATGGTCAGATTGATTAAAATTAAAAAAATGAATATATAATTTTTTGGAGCATTTTATCTTTGATTATTATATACATTTATACATATATATATATATATATATATATACACATATATATATACATATATATACACATATATATATATATATATACATATATATATATATATATATATATATATATATATATATATATATATATATATATATATATATATATATATATGTATACATATATAAAACCATAAACACAGAATAGAACTTCTTTATAAAAAACAAGAATAGAACCAGTTCACAATTATAGAAACAAATGTTTACCTAGATTTTAATCTGAGTAAATTTACATATGAATATTCACTTTTATACTGAGCTTAATTAATGGATTAAAAGAAAAGAGATTGTCTTTCGATGAATTTTACTAGTTAACTAATTGATAACAAACCTATTTTTGTGGCATAGTGTGTGCATGTGGCATATGTGGCATAATAGTTTAAACCTCCTTTTAACCACATATTTTACAGTTAGTGAATAAATTATAACCCTGTCAAATTTTTTATTTAATTTTTATTTATTCTGTATATATTATTTACATTAAAATCTGGTAACATGTGCTTGATGTTATATAAAATGGTGAAAATATTTATATTAATTTTAAATATGTAAGCATGTATTATTTAAATTGTATCCTTATTTGGTATTAAATAATTTATGTTTTTAATATAAGTGATGATAATACTATCAAGATTTATATAAAAAACGATAATATAATTTTAAAAATTGTCTAGTAAGGATATAACGAATGGCAATTATAGTAATGAAATATAGCAAGTCATAATTCTCGCTATACTAGAACTCGATTATATAATATATATATATATATATATATATATATATATATATATAGATGTAATGTATATAGATGTAATATATATATATATATATATATATATATATATATATATATATGTATATATAAAGTATGCAAATGTCTTTTATAAGGGTTTATAAAAATAAGAAAATGAATAACTCAATTAATTTTTTTATTTAATAAATAAAATATTATAGTGCATTTTTTGTTGAAAATGAATAATTAATTAACAATATTGAAATAAATATTTTTCACTTAGAACTAATAAAATTCAATTCATATTAACCTAATTTAATTTTAACCGAGATTTTAAAAATTAATTCAACTTGTCTGATTAGTTCTTTTGTATAGAATTTTAGTAATTTCTGTATACATCAAGCATCTAATAATTTATGATGAAATTTGAATTCATTTTATTATAAATATGGTATATTAAATAAAATACAATATACTTGCCTATATAAGCACACGAAACAGATTAAAAATATAAAATATTAAATTGAAAATTTGTAAAGATAAATAACATTTTTATCACTTACTTCAAAGAATAAAATGTCTGTTTTTATAGTTTCGAATTTTATATATAGTAGGTAATGAAATAAAATATAAGATTAGTATATTATCCAAAATTTATTGTATAAAAAATGTTAAAATAATAAATATATATATATATATATATATATATATATTTGTATAAATTATATGTGGAAATTGATTATTAAAAATGCTAATTTAAAATATAAATCCAGAAGAAAGAAATTTAAAAAAATCAACTTATAAGAATGCATAAAATAAATTAATAAATTAAAAGTTTACTGAATTACTCTTAGAAATGAACCAGTAATTATCATTTTTAATCCATTTTGAAATAAGTTCTTCTACAAGAAAATAAAATAAAAGTTATTCAAATTAAGGAAAGAAACGTATTACTTTATTTTTACATATAATTATGCATTCACTTGCATATATTAAATGCATGAATTTAGACTGTCTATAGTCTGTATATTTTATGAAATTAAAAAAATCTTTGCTTTTTATTTATTTTTAATATTTAGTGAAAATGAAAAAAATAATTAAAATATTTTAATAATATATATATATATACTCGTTTATATATATATATATATATATATATATATATATATATATAAATGCATAGTTTCAAATTGTCGATTTCAACGTTCCCCTTTACAGCACATATGTAACCTCATTAAACAATGATTATGGTAAATACAGGTGGTATAAATTACCTCAAAATCACATTACTAACACGTATTAAATTTATCACTAATTCAAATATTGTAATATAATACTCGTGTCTGAATAAACACTGCTTCTTTATAAATAGTTACAACCACAATGTTAGTTTAATATGTATTTTTTACAGAACGCAGTATGATTAAATAATAGATTGAATTTGTTTGTCTTGTAAGAATACGTATTGTTATATTCTTGGATATATTAAAATATGTATTGAAATGAGAATGTCGCGGAAAAGCTAGAAACACGTACTGAATAAGAAAAACTAAAATGAATAAATGTATATATTTAGTGTATACAGCTTATATATATATATATATATATATATACATGAAGATACACGTTTGAATATAGTAATATTTATTTAAGCAGACTGAAATGTGGAACAAGTAGTGTAGGAAATGGGATTCTGGTGTGGTATGTGAATGGTAATGTGTGTGTAAATACACGTGGACCAACGGTGTTTAGTTACACACACACGATTCAGTCTAAGCTAAGCGAGTTGTGAATTTTTCATTATGACATGAAAACTTTATTAGAACTCGTGCTGAAATAAATGAGCAAATAATATAATATCATATGATATAAGCATTCGATGCAGTTTTAAAGATTTAATGGAACTGTAATATGTATAGCAATTTATCTAAATGTGTACACAAATTTATTAATTGAACAATCGTTTTTAATATGATTATAAATTTATATTAATAATAATAATATAGAACAGCGGTCTCTAATTATTTTGATTAAGCATAGTAATGGTAGTAAAAATAAATAGCATAGGTGTAATATTTAATTAGAGTATATATATATATATATATATATATATATATATATATATATATATATATATATATATATATACATATACAAATATAATATATGTAATTACATATAGTTTATCATCGATGAAATTCTATACAAATATACACTAAAATTTTAGTTTACAAAAAAGTACTTTATTTTTTTTAAAAAAAACATTTTTGACTGAAGCATTTGAATACTCTTTAGTATTTACGAAATATTCAATTCATCATTTGGCAATGTAATAATTTGAATGTCTAATTCAAAATTCTGTTCATTTCATTTACTTTTTTGATGATTATTATTATAAAGGTATGATATTCCTCGTGAATTAGAGAACAAGTAATTCTTTTTTACATATAAATCACATAACCTAAATTTAATTCCAAATTTAATTCTATTATTCATGTTTATTTTAGTAATTAAAATATTATATTTATTTATTAATGAAGTAACAAACAGTTATCTGGGTTTCTTTAGCAATCAAAGAAGTATTCGTCTTGAATAATAAATATTTGTGCACAGTTGCTGCAATATGAAATCATAATTAAACGAGAATATATACTATTAAGAAAATTTATAATTATTACAAACTAGAACAATGAAATGCAGTTTTATTGACGATTTTTGTTGTAGTTTAAAATTGAAAACATGACATTTAGTTTGAGATGATATCGTTTAGTTATGGAAAGGGAAATACTTCAATTTTGTTCTTATATAAATAAATATTTATGTTTTTCTCTCTCTCCCACTATTAATATATATATATATATATATTTACATATAAATTCTACATTAATATATATTTTCATCACATAATTGACTTTCTCACGAAACTCACTCATCCAATCACCACTTGACAAACACAATTCGTCGGAATTCGTATGTGTGTTGTTGGCTTGTTGATTCAGCCGTAGTACTCGTAATACCACATTAAAGCAATCCTTCTAATTATAAAGGATGGCTGACTTTTAGGATTATCCACCGTATTGTTCTGTTATGTTTCGCTATTGTCCAAATATGTTTGTTTCACTGTGTGCTTACACACACAATTTTGTGTATACATTCGTATACGCAAAATACAATAAACAATGCGTACATATGTATATTTATAAGTGTTTGTGTACGGATTAAAAATTATATCAGAAACAATGATATGGGTATAAATTATATTTTAATGTCATTAGGTACAAATACGATACATAAACAATAAGGGTCATTCAGAGAATAAAAAGGTAGAATCGTTATTATTTTTTAATGTCTCTTTCAAACATCCAGTATAGTAAATAAAGATTATTTTAAAATATAGGTTTATATATATATATAAATTTGATATAATGTTATATTTGTGGACTCTTAAGGAGTGTTTCTATTTATTTAATTTTCGAAAAATATGTCACAAAAGCACAAGTTGATAATCATGTATCAAATTAAAATATTCAATAATATAACCAAATATTTATAGTCTGTTTTCAATTAAAAAATATTTCTGATAATAATTTATACTCGTTTATTTTTAATAACATATACTAGATTATTTAATAACTTATAATAGTGAAAACCCTTAAGAAAAAAGCCAACGTCATATGGCTTATTAGTCTTTTATTCTAAAACCTTTATGCATATCTTTGTGCCTCTCTCTCTATATATATATATATATACAGAAACACGCATATCTCTGTATTAATTTCAATTAAGTATTTGAAATATTATTTTTGTTCTTAACATTTAATTAATTATATATTTGTACCAGTTTAGAAATAAACGAATAATTTAAATGTCTGTAAATGACAGTAAATAATTTATATATCCATATATATATATATATATATATATATTTTCAATAAATGTTTTTGATTTTAAATGAAGTTTATTAATTAAACTCAATACACTTCATAATCGTATATATACAGTGGAAATAGTTTATAGTTTTATACATGTCTGATAGAGGTAAAATAAATTAATATCAATATTATTCTTTAGTGCAATGGTTATAATTTATTAAAAAAAAACATTGTTACTAAATATTATTGTTTAAAAAAAATAATACGAATCTAAAATAAATTTATATGAATATGAAGATCTAAAATGATAGAACATAAACATCAAAACTAAACTAATTAATATGAACCTCTAATCCATCAAAAAGTTAGTGACGAAAACATACATAGTGGTGTGTATATACATATATAAATCGTTTAAATGTTAACCGACCGTTAAAGCCAATTTTATGCTAAATATAACTCATGTGTTTAGTTTCGGTTTCAGTTGACTTCATGAATGTCTGCAAAGATTCACATGCTTTACGTAATTCATTGGTTTATGTCGACAGACAACGGAGTTAAAGAATCATTTATATATCCCATATATAAAGTAAGATCTTTCGCACTGTTTCCTCTGTAATAAATTTCTAGACATGTTTATGTATCTATAAAAGGATAGATACCTATATAATTTTGTATTTATATACATAAACACATATTTGGGTTTATACTTGTTAATATAAATTGTGCTTAAAGGTAAATTTTACGACTGGATTATTCTCATCACGATAAAGTCAAATTTATTATTGTAATCATTACCTTGATAATGTCTTAGTAAATTGATTTTAACACTAATTAAACTTCTTTTTAATAAAATCAAAATTATATATCCTATATTTAAATAAAAACTTAAAAATTTTATGAATTCAAATATAATACAAATATTAAAAATATTGCTATTTAAAAACTTTACCAAAACACATATTTATCTTTGAAAAATAAATTTCAGTGATTAAAAAGTATATTGTAGTTAAAAATTTATTTTTGTAAAAGTATAATTTATAACTGAATGTGGGATGTTATCATAAATATCTATCCGAAAATAATAGTCTATACTATATTAAACATTAAATTGTAGGCAAATTTATTCAAATTTGAAAACAGTATTAATATTTTATAAATTAAAATAAGAGTTTATAATCTGCTGTGTTTTCGTTAGTTTATATATCCTCTTTATAAGGAAAATAAATTATTTTATGATCCTTTTCAAAATCTACTTAATATGTGAAGATAAATCAGAAATTTAATTAAATTATTTTTTCTATACAATATGATTTTAATAATTGTAATGTTTCATGAAAAATAAAATATATTTTAAAGTATAATTCTCAATTTCTTCATAGGATGTTAATATATCTCTTTTAAACATTTACAAATAGACAAACAACCACGATAGTTTCAACGAAAAAAGTATTAAATTAACTCTATTCTTTTTAGTTCTATTTGATTCCGTTCAATTCCCTATTTGTAAAAATATCTCTTAGCTTATCTGAAAACGTCGAGCGAGTGTGTTTTATTTTTACTTTTTATATTTTTTGTATACTTTGTTTTAGCAGTTAACGTTTTTACATTCAAGTAAACTTTATTGTTTTTATATTATCTAAAAAGTGTAATAGTTTAAACAAAAACGAATTTGTGTAGCTCTGAAATCTTCTTAGTTTAATTCGATTTTTACCATTTGTTAAAATCATTTTTATTAATTAGTATATTACTATAATAATTTATTATTTTAGAGTACTGTTATTATTTATTATGACTATTTTTCATTGAAATATTTTAAAATTCGCACTAAATTATCGTATTTAAGATAAATTCAGTATAAAGTCAAAAGGTACTCTAAATAAGCTATTGTTTACAATATTAAGGAGAGTCAATTATTAATAATTTAAGTACTTAAATATCGCTTATTCAAAACAAATGATGCAATATAAAAAATAAAAAACATAAATGATATATGAATAATTGGATCAATTAGAGAAATAAAAATTGATTTTATAATTCTTTATAGAGAAAATGATATTACATATATTTTTGTTGTTTTATTATTAAAAAAATCTTATAAAGTTGCCCGAAAAAAAAATTGTAACATCTCTGGAAAAACATGTTCGTTTCAATAGCAATCATTAAAAATCAGTTAATATTTTATTTTACGATATTTATTTGAAATAAGCAGTTTATTTTAGTTAAAAACTTGCACAGGATTCTGTTAGAAACATTGTTGATAATGTATTTATAGGTCATAAATCGTGTTTGGTACGAGAAAAGTTGATGAGATTTGTGTGCGTGGGCTTATTTCACGTTGTATCGGATACGTACACCAGTCAAAAAATATATGTAGAAAGCAGCGGAGTATAGTAAAGAAACAACGGGACCGGACTTCTTTTTTAAACGAGTTTTGGAACTAGTTGGTTGTAAAGAAAATTTCATTGTGTTTATTTAAATGTTTACCACTTAATAAATTTTGTTGAAGAATTCAAATCTGTTAAAATAATGTAAAACTGAATCAAATAAATATTATTATTCATAAGATTTCAAAGTCTAAATTGTATTTGAAATATTTTAATATATAATATGTAAAAAAAATTAAACTATTCTCTTAGAAACGATAATTTAAATTAAATTAATTAGATTGAAACTACTTTCTGAAGTGTAATTAAAATTACAGTCATCAAAGAGTGTTTTCCAATTTATTCAATGTTTGCGGTTTGTTCAATCAAACTACGTCTTCAAAACTTTATCAAAATGTCAGTGTATATATATATATATATATATATATATATATTCATAATGTGTATAATAAGTTTTATTCAATATATAAAATATTTATTATATATATATATATATATATATATATATATATATAAATATATTTGTAAAATATTTAATTAATAAATCGGAAATTTTGGTAAATTATATTTAACGACTTTTTTTATTTTGCCATACTTTAATTTTAAAATTACAACTTTCATCACAATTTTAAAAGTTTAAATATCTCGATTTGTTTTTAAAGATAATAATAAAAAAATCGATTCATGTCATATATTGCCATCACTTTTTAAACATTTTAAAAACTGTTACGTATGCATTTTAAACAAAATGCTCTAAAATATAAAACGTATACTTATGTACATACTAATCTTATATATATATAAATATATATATATATATATATATATATGTATATATATATATAGATGGTAAAGTGTATGAATATTTTAAAAAAGTATTAATGCCAATGTCTAATATATTAAATCTGTGTATAGAGAAGTGAAAGTTTTTCTGTCAGTTAGTTGTACAATATTTTATCGTTTGACTTATCGAAATCAAACTTCTCAAATACGTTCTTTATGATGATGTGGGTAACACAGAATGACCAGGAGTTTCGTCAATCGCCATGTTTACGGTAAAAACATTCATTGAATAATATCAAATATACAAACACACTACTGCCAAAAATATTTATTATCTAGACGTTAAATAAGAAGAATAAGAAAATAATCACATCCTTGCACAATTTTATTTATAATATAGGAGAACCTACTTGTTATTATTGTGATAATAGTATTATTTCACGAATATGACTCTAATTTGCAATTGATCTAGTATAATAAAGAATTTTTACTTAATCCTTATCCACACTTCATATAAAGTTCATCATCTGCATATGGTGTGGACCCATTGAAAATATAAGTTAAATTTCCAACACACTTCTGAATAATACTTTAAATTTTGTATTATATTTATTTGATTATTTACACCTATATGAAATAGATATACACAATATTATTCTGAATATAAGACAAAAAAAATTTCCACAAATTTTAATTAAAAACAAAGTTCGTTTTATATTCTGATTTTTAAATGTTTAAGCTGACACGTCACTATAGACATTTTAAACAACAAACTATTAAGTTTTAAATAAGTATCTTATAATCGTGATCGTAAAAAATGCTTGAATTTTGATTTCTTTAAGAAAACTTTTTACTCAATTTATAATCAGGGTCGTCGTATATTCAGAATAGGAATGTTTGTAGTAAAAATTTTTCGTTTACAGATAAATTCTAAATAATCGATTGCTCTAATAATGTATTTAAAACAATATATACTAGCACGTTAATTCTCATTCTAAAAAATGATCCTAGTTTATAACAAGTTAAAATTATTCTAAGAAATTAATTTCGTTTTAACTATTCTTTACTAAAAAAAATTGAAGTCAATAAAGTTCATAATTTTAAATTTTCGGATTTGATTGGGTCTTAATAGCAGTTTATAAAAGCTAAAAAAATGAAAACGCAACAATGGTATTATTTTGAAAGACATATTCATTTCACACATTCTTGTCATATTCGTTTATATAAATAGGTTGGTGAAGAAATAATGACGGTTTTTACATAGTTTCAAAATGATAAAAATCTCAATTATTTTTACACCAACAGAATAAATAGAACTAATTTAAATTTAAAATTATTAATCATAGTAAATATAATTAACAGATAATCAGACAAAATGAAATGAAATATATTTAAAAAGTGTCAGTTTTTATTATTAATAATAATAACTAAACATCACATAATAAATATTATTTATTTATTTCGATTACTCGTATAATATCAAAAATCAGCATAGTATTTAATGTTTAATTTTATGCCAAAAAAAATGTACATTTTGGTTTTAAATTGTATGTATAAATGACCATTTGCTTAAAAATTTAATACACTTTGATACTTTTATATAAATTGGAAGTTATAAATAACATAGAATATCCGAGAACTTCAATTTAATACAATGAAAATCTTGTCTCTTTTAAAGACAAGAATATGGAAATTTATGTAAAAAACTTCATATTTTTGAACTGAATCGGTTAAAGAGGTTTCCAGATTTTCTATTACTGGCAGAATTATCAAATAATTATAAATTTTGGTTTTAATGGATGAAAATATGCAGAAATGTATGGATTACCGATGTCAGACCAATTGATAGATTTAATTAAGATAATAATTTAAATTATATTTTCAGTGATTTATTATTTCTTTACATTATAAATCCAAAATATCATCATTATTTAAGTTTTTTTTTCAAATAAAAAAGTCTATTTCTTAATATTAAAATCATAGTAAAAAAAATAACTGAAATAAAAAATATACTATTTATTATAATTTAATTCTTCTATTAAAAAAAATTATACTTACCTTTTTGTTTAAACTAAGTATTTCATAAAAAAGAAGCATTTATTCCGTTAAACGAATACTACGTTTCAACTGGAAAGTATGTAGTCGAGCATTCACTGAACTATCAACAAAAATGTTTCTTCGAAAAATACGTCGAATATTTTCCTAGTGGTAAAAGGGCAACAGCGCAACTGCACCCCTTATACTATGTATACGTATAAACCTCAAATAGGAGCAAAAAGTGTGAACATACTCGCGTATCTAATTTCACCAAAGGAAGTTGTACCACTCCAGTAACAGCATACTCATACTTCAGACGCACAAGTTTCTAGTATGCTAGAGCCCTCGATTTGTTTTTTTCCGTTATTGTAAGCTTACTACGCCTAAAGAGTTAACTTTTTCCAGTCAATACGTATAAAATGTGTATATACAAGCGTAGAAAATATTTTTATTATTAGAGAAATTATATACATATATATATATATATATATATATATATATATATATATATAATATAGAATTCATGTCAAATATTTTTTATATATTTCTTAATATGTATAATATATAATAATTTTTAATGCAACTTATATAGTTTCAACTTTGTTTCTCACTGGTATTACAGATTTGTAGATTAAAATATTAATTAAGAATTTAACTGTTATTATTCATATTTTTAATATTTTTTAAATTAAATCAACTAACTAATTGAATTAAAATTATTTTAATAGAATAAAATTAACTTGTCATTAAAAAATATAATCAAATTATATTTCATATACTGTTTGGTTTTGGCAATGAACAATATCTTTTTTACTTCGAATATTAATATAAATTACATTGAAATAGACAGAGGTGTATCATTATAGTGTTTTTAATAGGGTATGTATATTTTTTATTTGATATATTAGATGTAGGAATTAATTCTGTGTTTTTTTTGCAGAAAATAATAATTATAGAAAAATGGAATATATTTAAATCTTTAAAATATTAAATCCTTCATTATTTGAAATAAATGTGCTCCATCTGTCTGGTAATTGACGAATCCTTTTTTGAAAAAAATATGGTGGGTGTGAGCTCAGCATTTTCGGACCTCTTTCACTCTTCTGGCACTTTTTGGATGTTTTATGCGTTACAACACCTTCCCTCAAACCTGAAAAAAATAATCTTATTTTTCAACTGGAATACAAAAAGTAAACAATGAATAATATACTGTTTTTCGGACGCCATTAAGTTCACCTTCGTTTTGTGAGGTTATTCCAGGTACTTCCTCAAGATGTAGTGTTTTTAAATATAAATGTTAGCACTTAAAATCTTAAAATGTCGAGAAAAAATATTAAATGAAAACAGTTATTCTTTATTCAATTTAAAGACACAATTAATTTTTTATACTTAATATATAATACCAATAAATAAATATTACTGTGAAAATAGTTTTAAGTAATAGTTATATACATCAACATTATTCCATTAGTTTTTACGAATATTCTTTTAAAATATTGTGTTCATAAAATGTTTGTATTGAAAGTCAGGCATCCCAATTTAACTACACACCTTACAACATAGTACAAAATATATTTTACCATCACAAATATCTTGCAAAAAAAAGATGATGTACTGATATCATAACTTGAGTTTATTACCATAAAAGAATATGAGGAAAAAGAAAAGCTAATATGATAGCAACATTTTTTCGTATATTTATACACAGGCCAGTGGGTTTTATTGTAAACGAATTATCGACACGCTTTTGAAAATTGTATGCAAATTGTAAAGTAAAGTTCGGTAAAAAAATATTAACTAAGTTCAAATTTAATATCCCAATTCAATTCATACATTTTTTATGTTGTATTATGATTTTCTTAGGATATATATATATATATATATATATATATATATATATATATGTAAATACGAGTAGATATGAGGATTTATCTTTTTAATTAAAATATTTTCAAAAATATTATTATATTCCATTTTTCAATAGAAAATAATATTATGATTAAGCTGTTCAAGCAATTTTTTTATCTTATTAATATCTGGCCTATAATTAAATAATCTCGTAATTAAATGAATGATTAATTGTACTTCATTTTTTAGTCTGTGCTGATTTCTCATCCAAAACGATAAAAAGAGAGTTATGTAAAGAACATTTTCATAAATGCATTAAAAATTTTTCAATATATATTGAAGATATTGTATATATTAAAGAAAATTTAATATCAAAATGATTATTTTTCATACAAAAACACATAAATTCCTTTCATTTTAAGTTAAACGTTTTTGCATTCAAAACATTTTTGCTGTTTTTCAATTCTCATTCTTTTAATATATATATATTATTTTTAATCTTTGTTTTTAAAACA